>OW121752.1:12407500-12852500 GCA_933228765.1 Miltochrista miniata
GCAGACTTTATCAGCCATTACGGCCTTGCCTCAGGATAAACACTACCAAGTTTTCTGACTTTGTCGTAGTTGTAAAAGTGGTTTTATCATGTAGGTAGTCGGAGAAGTGGGTGCCAGACTTCGAAATAAAACCGGGACAAAGGTGATAGTGAATGGTGACTGGTTGTGACACTAACCGCAATCACTAAATAGTGCCAGAAAATCGGAAATAACTTGCAGTTATTATTAAATGTAGATTTTTTTAGAGAAACAGGATCTACTAGACTTTAAGTGGTCACGTAAAACGAGTTATTTTTATGTGCTGTGGGAGACGTTTGGGTAATTAACACTCTTTTCTGCGATAACTTTTATTTTTTTTATTAAAGGGCCATTTTACTTCACATCCATTAGTGAATACATTATTATGTAGGCATACGAGTATCTAAAAGTAGTAGAACATAAATTCAAATGAATTAGATTTTAATGGTGTAGTGTACAAATTGTACACACATACATTATTATTTAGTCACGCAAGGTATAGTATAGAATTATAGATAGAGTAATCAGAGGCGTAGGTACCTGCTAGTTGTATTTTATCACACGTAAATAAACTAGTACTGTTGTATCAGCTGTAAGCTGGAGAATAATCATCTTAATAATGTCCAAGTATTTATCCTGCTTCGTTCTAAAAAATATACGTGAATATTTGTTTCTTACTCGCTGTTCCCCGCGGCTTCGACCGCATAGAAGTCGCTATCGCGTAAAATCATAACCCCTTCTTATGCGCAGTCGGTTAAAAAGCAGCCTATACCCTTCCCAGGGCCTCGAACTATCCCTATACCAAATTTCATCTCAATCGCTACAGCCGTTTAGGCGTGAAAGCGTAACAGACGTTCATAGGCTGCGGTGACCACCGGTCCTTCTGGTGGGCCGTATGCTTGTCTGCCACCTTAGTGGTATAATAAAAAAAAAAGTTAATTTCGCATTTATAATATTAAGTAGGGATTTTTTTAAATGCCACTGGGGTGGTAGGCAAACAGGACCACCAGGCGGACTGGTGGTCACCGTAGCCTATGAACCATCACACACACCATCACCAGAGGCGCTACACTCACGCTGCCATCTTTTTATAGAATAGGCTTCGAAACTACTGGACCGATTTGAAAAATTCTTTCACTGTTAGAAAGCTACACTATTCTCGGGTGACATAGGCTATATTTTATTCCCGTATTCTCACGAGAACGGTAACTTTGCGGGTGAAATCCGTCGCCTAGTACAATATAAAATATTGTACGTCGTTAATGCAAATAATTTCAGCTACACAATTGACTACAACTTTCTTCAGTTTGCCCATACTATTAACATAGTCGTGTTGATATCATTTAGAGCTTCGCTGTGAAAACTGTCTACCGTGTCAAATACTGGTATTCACCAGCCGTTTATTTAAACATTATTTTAATGTTATTTAAGTACGTTTGTTACGTAAGATTACGTTGTAATCTTCGAAAAATGCTAAGCGGCCGATCTCCGAGCCCCGTAGATCGTGATGAGTAGCTAATAATAATCATAATACGGCTCACCACCTATTACGTAGGACAAATTCTAAAAAGGTGAAATGTGGGCATATAATATGCCTCTGCCTACCCCTTCGGGGATAAAGGCGGGACCATATTTTTGTATGAATAATAATAAAATGTTTGTTTCGGAGTTTGGGTGTTTTCTATGTATAATATGTATGTATTTAAAAATATATAAGTATATCTATCAGTCGTCTAGATCCCATAGCATAAGCTTATATTAGCTTAATTTGGGTTGTGTGTAGCTGGATGATGTTGTGTGAGATTGTCCACTAATATTTATTTAAAAAAAAACTGCGGAGGCTTAGCATAAGTTGTGTTGTCTAAAGACAACGATAGTATAGGCACTGAATGTACTACATATCTACTATTTTCAAAAGTGACGTTTAACTACGACAACTCCAGAACCTACATCGCGCAATCGTATTTTCAAGGTGAGTTAAGGCTTGTATGTTCGAAAGAGAGTTCGATCGAAATCGCTCTCGAAAAATGAGAAATATTGCAAAAATCTTAACAAGTAATGTAGTTTTTTTATCTAAATAAATGAGTTTAATTATCATAAAAACTTGTCATAAAATAGATATAGGTCTTTAGAACAATATTTCTTCTAAAGATCTCATAAAAGCCCCTCAGATTTTATAATAGTAATATAATGTATTAGAATCGAATGAAATCCGGCAAAAGCGTACGCTGCAATCGTTCGAATTGCCTTAGGATTTATCAAGGTCGAACATTGCAGCCTTAACATGTTCAATAATAAAAAATTAACACGTACAAAAGGCCCAACATCCCAATGGGCTTCAAGTATGTACTTATACTTCAAACTTCAAGGCTGACTTACTGTTTTCTTGTACGAAGAAACAAATACTTTGCCTTGACTTGTTCAAATTCAAATTAATTTTGAAGTGTATCACTTAGGGCCAAAAATATGTATGTAAATTAGGTAATTTCAATGGTATTTGTTTTGGTCAAAATTATTGAAACAAAGCCCACCAAGTCTAAAGGTACTGCTATACTAGAGGACACACTTAAATATTATGAAACTAATACCGGGCGGTTTCGCACGTACACGCTACTTTATCCCCTAAATTCCTATACTTAATTTGTTACTTTTATTAGAATGTATGGTGGAAGCCTGCCAGATTGGTTGACATGTATGGCCACTGGTCTTGATCCCATAAGTAGTGGCATGATTGTACTATAAGTACCTACCTTTTTTCGTCTAGGAGAGTTTGCTGGTTTCAGGCGGAAAGCGCTGCCTATCACATACGGAATGTGTACAAATGGTTTACAGTCAACCTGACACAACCATATACTTACTGCGTCAGCCAGGCAACATTAAGGTTTTCAGTAAAGAAGAGATGTGACAACGTCAGTCGCTTTTTAATTACTTTATACGGGCTCTCTTTTCTTTAATCTCCACACCTTTACTAACATTTTCCAACTGGAAGTATCGGAGCCAGATCGATCGCTTAGCTGTATCACGCACGAGAGCATTTTGTAACCCTGTACTTTGTACAAGAACGAAATTTTAAATGGATAATGAAGCGTCAAGTGTGACGGTGAACTTATCGCAAAATATTTTCCAACATTTTATTCAGTCGCACGATCCATTGTGACATGCCTGAGTGACTCCAACCATCATGTCTTAATTTGAAAGGTTACGCACAAGCAGTCATGTTGAACTAAGGCCTGAAACGTGATGTCGGCGGCGAGCGGGGCGACAGACGAGACGGCAATTGCGGTGAGAGCGCGGCGCCATGGTACAAGAGAGTGATCAATAGTACATCTGGTGAGCCGTATGCTTGTCTGGCATCATAGTGGTATTAAAAAACAGCAGGCAACTTCGAGCAAAAAAACACACCAAACGCGGTTTGCTTGTGTGCGAGCGCAATGCCGCGTTATTGTGCTCTGAAGACGTTCAACAAACTTCTATAACTTTACGTCAATAAATCTCAGACCGTACGAAAGTACATAGCTTCTTGTGTGCGTGCTTTCTTTGCACTTTAGGGTGCATCGACGTGTATACAGATAGACTTGAGTCAAGTTCAACACAAACGCACCGAGCGCGGTTTGCTTATGTGCGAGTGCCGTAATTCTCTTGTTCTCGCGGGTCACGCTCTCGCCGCTATCGCCGTTCGTCCCGCTAGTCGCTGACATTCAGTTAGAGGCCTAAATGAGTGAATGCGTTGCGAGACAGTGACCGAACGAAGACAGCTTATCACAACTTTCACTCGATACATCTCGGCACGACCTCAAGCCTGTTTGGGCAACGGCCACTAAATAAAGCACCACAACCCATACATACTCGGTATCAACACAAGGATCAAAATCCATTGCTGGTTTTGTAAGCAAAGGGGGTATTATTAACAAACTTACGTGGTAATGATCTTTGCACGATCAGATGGTATCACACGATTTAGAACTCTGGTGTGGGTGTAACTCAGTTTCAATTAGTGAAAGTTGAAAAAACTGATTCAACATTATTGGCAGGTTTAATGAATATTGATATATGCATCGATTGTTTCGATCCATATAGGTATGTATATTGCTGCAGTATTTTATTGTCAATACTTAGAGTAAATTTCCAAGTTTTGTAGAAAATTCTATAATGATTGTATATATGATTGTATAATTCTATAATGATGCAGTATACATAGATGCCATACATGTACCTACTACAATTATTAAGAAAAGTTATATGTATAGATCAACATGTTATGTCTACTCCCCTTGTACTCCGCCTCTTTTTGCGAGCAGGCCATGCTCGTGAAAGAGGCGGCGGGGCGGGAACGGGAGAGAACTCCCCCACCCGAGTTCCGCAGTCGGCGGCCTGGGCGCCGCCGATGTGTCTTGACCGAAGACTATCGACCTCCATGACCGGGGACCTGAGGACGGTGAGAGGGCTGCTCACCATCCTTACAGAAGCAGGCCCATGACGGCAGCGTGACGTGAGAGATTCACGCACGCCCCCCCTTAGAAGCGGGATCGCACCCAAAACCCCCCAAAGACGCGGGATACACCCGAACCACCCCCTAGGCGGTTGTGTAGTCGCAGGTCTGCTGGGAGTCCTGGGACATCCTTCCGAGGGCTTACCCGTGGCTCCCAACCATAGGCTGTTGGGCGTTACGTGAGGCTATTAATTCGGTAGGAGTCCGGCATAGCATCCATGATGGATTTTCCCTCACGTTAAAAAAAAACTTGAGAGGTGTCAAGGGACACCCGAATGGAACGAAGTTCCTTTCAATTAATTAGTGCAGGAATTGTAATAAAATTTTATTTTAATTTTAAAATTTTATTGTACTTAAACAAAAACAAAAACAAAAACAATAATTAGTGAAGGAATTGTAATAATTTTTTTTTTTTAATTAATAATAATATTTTTTTTATTATTAACCCCCATTTTATTACCTCCCCCCCTCCCCCCTCCCCACTTCCCCCCCTTTCCCCGCTCCCCCCTTCACCCCTCCCCCTTCCCCCCATATTACCCCCATATTAGAGGAGGGTAGAGGTACCTCTACCCTCCATACTATAGCAAAAACATATAAACGGCCGAATTGAGTAACCTCCTCCTTTTTTGAAGTCGGTTAAAAAAGTGTCGTTACAACTTTTCGTGAGAATTTTTTCCGTCTAGCCCCCTTTCACAACGCGCGATAAGGAACTTCGTTCCAATAAATAAAAACTCCCCTTGTACTGGTCGCGTTGCTCTATGTCTACCAGACGGTTGGCCAGACGAGTTAGTACAATATATTACACTAATATATATTACTACACTCGTAACTAGTTGTGTAATTTTTGGTTAATTAAAATCCTTTGCAGTTGCAGTCATCGTCATTAGTCTTTCGAATTGGCTGATACGTGTTGAAATCTTTTTCAACATAAACTGTCCGTTGCTTCAAAAGCAGTTATAGTTGTTAGACCGCCATTGTCTCAAGTTCGAACCTCGAGTCGGGACCGGATTTAAGTATGTATTTCTTTATGAGCTATTGCCAGCTGATCCACTAAATCCACAAAGAGCCTCCTTCGGTGGGCCTCGGTGCTAGTTGTCTAGACCTCATAAACATACTATATATATTTCTAAATACATACATGTTATATATATAGAAGGATCCAAACTCCGCAACATACATTTGTGGATCACACATATATTGTGGGCCCTATATACCCAATACTTGACATACCTACTTAGATTCTATTTCTTTAAAAAGATATTGTAAGAGTGCGGAAACTGGCCAACCTTTACGTAGTTTTGGAACAGAGGTCAAAATTCAAAACATTAATCTAATATACAAAATTCTCGTGTCACAGTTTTCGTTGTCATACTCCTCCGAAACGGCTTGACCGATTCTCATGAAATTTTGTGAGCATAATGAGTAGGTCTGAGAATCGGCGAACATCTATTTTTCATACCCCTGTGACCGGGAATAACATTCCACGCGGGCGGAGCCGCGGGCATCAGCTAGTAATGTATAAAGATAATTTAAATTCAGACTTTCAAGGCGTTCCGATAGGTCAAATATCGTGCGTCTGACCATGCGAAATGCTTATAAGGCCCCTTTTGAAGTAACTCATACTATTTTGAAGTAATAGCGGATTACACGCGTTTTCACCCGCGTAGCTCCCGTTCCCGTGGGAATATGGGAATAAAATATAGCCTGTTTTTTGTTTTTTGTTTTTTTTATACTACTTAGGTGGGGGGGGTCGGTGTCTATCCTTAGTGGGGTGACTTCTGCCAGGGAAATTACCTCTAAAAAATGCTAAGACGTCAGTAGCGTACGCCTAGGTGAGCGAAGCTAGGCTATATTGCGCGCACCGGCAAGTGCTTCATATACGTCCTCGCTGTTGCTAGACTGCCGCCGCGGTCTAGTGGCGGACCTGCATACTCTCATCCTTGCGGGTCGTCCCCTCCGGGCAATGCTACGGTTCTTAACGAGTCTCGCTCAATCCACCTACCTCGGAACCGTAGTAGCAAAATATGAAGCGCGAGGGCGAATCTTCGGCGCCATAACCGAACTATCTGGCTAGGGGAAACAAACCCTGAAAGAAAAATAACCACGTACCATGGAAGCAAGACTCAAAGAGAAATTACCCCAGGAGGGTACCAGCAAAGCTGGAGAATCCCTCCCCGAGCCTGGCTCGGGCTGCTCCTCGTATTCTGGGGGGGGCAAAGTAGTGCTTACCTCGGACCACCAAAAACCAACAAAAACACTAACACAACAACTATTCCATCCCGGTCTCTTCAATCGTCAACGATCGGCGTCCCTAAATGATACCAGTGAATCAAACAAGAAACACATTGAGAACCAAACTCAAGCATCAGTGGCACGGATCTACATAACCCGAATGCTCCCTGGCAACGCGTGCCTGTACAAAAGAAAAGGATACGTTCACCCGACGACAAAGCTGTTTCAAACACTAATAAAGCCAAAAGAATGCATAGAAAAGACCAACTAATTAGCCAGTACAGAGGACTTGAAATGAGACAAAACACTACCACGGAAGTAGAAACAAGCAACAGTTTCTCATTACTAAATATCGAGGTTGATGATGCTGTTCCAAAAAGAATTCCTAAACCACCGCCAATCATCCTGTATGGTGTTGATGATCTTCAAAAACTTACAGAGCTACTGGAACAAGTTGTAGACAAAACTGACTACACATTTAAAATTGTATCTAAGAATCAACTCATAGTATCCTCCAGCACAGTAGAGAAGTATAAAACTCTCATTGAACACATAAGAGCCAAGGGGCTAATAGGACACACTTTTACCAGTAAAGATAAAAAATGTATGAGAATAGTCATAAAAAATCTTCATTTTAGTACACCGAAATCAGAAATCATAAGTGCAATAGAAAGCACAGGCAATAAAGTGCAAGGAGAAATTGTGACAGCTAGAAAACAAGGCACCAAAGAGCCATTAAACACATTTTTTGTTAATATAGAGCCTCATGAGAACAACAAACTTGTTAAAGACATAAAATACATATATCACCAAAAAGTAGTAATTGAAGACCCTAAAAGAAGAACCACCATTGTACAATGCACAAGATGTCAGCAATATGGACACAGTAAAAATAATTGCATGAGACCATATAGGTGCGTAAAATGTGCTGGCCCACACAAAACTACCTCATGCACTATAGACAAAAATATCCCAGCGGTGTGCACCCTCTGTTCTGGAAGTCATCCTGCCAGCTATAAAGGATGCACAGTCTACAAAGAAATACTAGCAAGAAAAAAATCTGGCCCTAAAACTCAAGCAAACTTAAATATTACCCATGCAGCAAACAGAAAAGAGCCAATGGTTTTCACGCCTAATATCACCACTAGACATGTACACATGTCTAAAGGACATAATACTCCTACCCAACAAACAGCCGAACATCTTGCCGCACAGGAAAGCCCGACGCCATACTGTGAAGTCGTCAAAACTGGTGGTAAGAACCGTTCTCCAAAGGAAAACATAAAGCCTATGCATAAACAGACAATTTACCCTAAAGATAACTCAAGCAACCTGACAGAATTAATGACAAAACAAAACTATGACTATCCACAAACACAAAGACTTTCTATTAGACACCAAAGTGACAACGAGTCACAGAGAACACATTCTAATAAAATAGAATTGACAACCCAACTACAAGATGAACACATATATAAACTAGAAATACTCATAACAAGACAGACTGAAAGAATCGACCAGCTCATTACACAGCTAAGCACCATGATGAACCTCATCACAACTCTCATGAGTAGACTCCCATAATGTTCTCACTACGTATAGTTGCCTGGAATGTCAATGGGTTGGCATCGAATAAACAAGTTTTAGAAACAAAAATGAGAGCTGATAATGTAGACGTAGCTTTGATATCAGAAACACATCTAAATGATAACAAGAAAGTGATAATGGATAACTACTGTGTGTATAACACTAACCATCCTGACTGCTCATCACATGGAGGATCTGCAGTTATCATCAAGAAAAATATAAGACACCACATGCATAGCCAATTTCGAGAGAATTGGCTGCAAGCGACAACCATAACTATATATGGCAATATTGGACCCATTAATGTTAGTGCCATCTACATCCCACCAAGACACAAGCCAAAACAAGACATGTTTGACCGATACTTTGACACTCTGGGAAATAAATTTATTAGTGGAGGCGACTGGAACTCTAAGAATACCAATTGGGGATCGCGTTTGACCAACACAAAGGGACGAGAATTGAAAAAATGTATAGACCACAATAATCTGACAGTCCTATCAACAGGTGAACCAACCTATTGGCCAACGGATGTGGACAGAGTTCCTGACCTCATAGACTTTTTCATTATAAAAGGGCTATCCAATATATATTTTAATGTTGTGCCCTGTCTTGATTCTGTCTCTGACCACACTTCCGTTATTGCAACCTTCAGTATCTCGCCAATACAAAACACTCAAAAACCAGTGTTATACAACTGCAAAACTGACTGGATTGCTTTTCAAGAATACCTGGAAGATAAAGTTAATCTAAAGGTCAAGCTGAAAACAGAGGAAGACATAGATGAAGCAACATTTATTATTACTAACCTTATCCAAGTAGCTGCGTGGCGCTCCACCCCGACACTGCCCGGCTACACTGAAAGAAATAATGTACCATTGGAAATACGGAATAAGCTGCAGGAAAAGAGGAGACAAAGAAGACAACTCCATTCCACAAGATCTGATGCAGACAGAAGAGAGTATAACAGAATTTCAAGAGAACTGAAGGAGTTAATAAGAGAAAATGTAAATATGACCTTTCAACATAAAATCTGTAGTCTCTCAACTCACAGGAAAGATAACTATTCGTTATGGAAAATAACCAAAAGGTTTAAAAGACCAGTAATCCACGTCCCACCTCTACGTAAATCTACTGCGGATCCTTGGGCCAGAAGTGCAGGTGAAAAGGCTGAACTGTTCGCACGACACCTCTGCGAAGTATTTACTACTAATATCTCTACAATGGACGACTTCGAAAAAGAAATTGAAGAAGTGGTAAATAGTGATCAACAGTTGTCCCCACCACTTGCACTGGTCACTCCAAGAGAACTCACACGCACTATTCAGTCTCTAGAAAGCAAAAAAGCACCAGGTTTTGACCTCATAACTGGTGAATTACTTAAAAAACTACCCAGAAAGGTGATCGTGTACTTGACGATGCTCTTTAATGGTATCCTCAGAATACACTATTACCCAAAACTTTGGAAAATATCACAAATCTGCATGATCGCAAAGCCTGGGAAACCACCCACGGATCCTTGCTCATATAGACCCATAAGTCTCCTTCCTGTGTTGTCCAAGGTGTTTGAGAAAGTGTTGCTTCACAGACTGAGACCAATACTAGAACAAAATAAGATTGTACCCGATCATCAGTTTGGGTTTCGGGAAAAGCATTCAACGGTCGAACAGGTGCATCGAGTGGTCCACAAGATCAGACAATCCTTGGAAAAGAAGGAATACTGCTCTGCAGCGTTTATCGATATACAGCAGGCTTTCGACAAAATCTGGCATAAAGGACTGCTATATAAACTTAAGGTACTCCTTCCCAACTCATACTTCATGGTCCTAAGGTCTTACTTGGTACAGAGACAATTTCGAGTACAGTTCGACGATGAATACTCAGAGCTTCATGAAATCACAGCATCAGTGCCTCAGGGATCAGTCCTTGGTCCGGTGTTGTATTCTATATACGCTGCAGATCTGCCTGTAACAGAGGATGTTACAGTGGCAACATACGCGGATGACACAGCATGTCTCGCAAGCGACAAAGACCCAGATATTGCATCATTGAAACTGCAAACGCAACTGAACGAAGTTGATGTATGGATGCAGAAATGGCGAATCAAGCCTAGTGTGGGCAAATCATCACAGGTAACATTTGCACTACGAAGAGGAGATTGCCCCCCCGTCACCTTGGAAAACCAGCTTCTACCAAGCAATAATAGTGTAAAGTATCTGGGCTTGCACCTAGATAGACGAATGACCTGGGCGAACCACATCAAAATGAAGAGAAAAGAAGCTAAACTGCAGTTTCAAGCATTTAATTGGCTACTGGGCCGTCAATCGCCACTATCCCTCACCAACAAGCTTCTGGTCTATAAAACCGTCATAAAGCCTATTTGGACGTATGGAATAGAACTCTGGGGCTCTGCTAGCAACTCCAATATAGAAATCCTACAGAGATTCCAAAACATATCTCTAAGAACCATCTCTAAAGCGCACTGGTTTGTAAGGAACAAGGAGATACATGACTACCTCGAGATGCCCACTGTCAGGGAAGAGGTCAACAACAACAGCAAAAAATATAAAGAAAGACTACAGAACCACAGGAACGACCTAGCAAGGGACCTACTAAACAGACACGAAAGTATGACACGCCTAAAGAGATGGCAAATACTGGACTTAGACCAAAAAAATTAAATTCTGCCACCCAAATTGGTGTCATTCAATGGAACGACACCTTCTAAATGACGATTAACTGGAACTCATCTGATTGTGGCTGAACAGCCGATTGCAGATAAAGATTGGAGAAGAAAAAAAAAAAAAAAAAAACTTAGGTGGCAGACAAGCTTACGGCCCACCGGAAGGTTGGTAACCGTAGCCTATAGACGTTTGCAACACCAGAGGCGCTACACACGCGCTGCCGACCCGGGCGCAGGTTGTGACGACCCACAGTTGAAATTATTCAAGCCGCCCGTAAGGCCTTCAACTTGGCTTAACGACTGTCATTTTACTGACAACCGGGACCAACGTCTTATCGTGCCTTCCGAAGCACGGAAACGCTCGTAAATAAATGTCACAAAGTGGTCCACGTGGTGGTCACCCATCCATATCCGGCCATAGTAAATGTTGCTTACTGCAGTGATCATTTACAGAACACTGAGTCCGCGGGGCCACGAGCGCTTCAATATTATTTTAATTACCTTTTTTTTAATTAACAATTACCCGGGAAAAGTGTAGCTTACTAACAGTAAAAAAAAAATTCAAATCGGTCCAGTAGTTTCGGAGTCTATTCGATGCAAACAAACAAAGAAACGGCTTTCCTCTTTAAAAGTATAGATTTAGGTAAGTACAACGTAGGACTATAATATTTCTAGCCGACGTCACGTGTTTTCATACGCGTAGTTTTCGTTTCCGTGGGAATATGGGAATAAAATATATAGGTAGCATAAGTAGCCCGAGGATAGCGTAGCTTCTAATCAGTGAAAGAATTTTTCTAATCGATTCAGTAGTTTCGGCTTCTGGGCCTATTCAATGCATAATAATATATTATTATAATAAGTATATAAATAATGCGTCTAGTTATCGCCAAGTTACACGTTTTCTATTCTCTCATTGCTTTTGTTCTCTCCGCGTTTCATACGATCACGCAGTTTCATTTCACAATCATTTTCATTTCAAACGGCGCGCGTTGATGTCTTTTGTATGTAAATTTGTTATTATTTAAATTCAAGATGTGTAAATAGACATTTGTGAGTCGAAATGCGTTATGAACTTAGCATGACATATAATATTTGGTTATGCAACGAAATTTCCCACATTTTCGTTTTATCAAAGCATATTTTGGATAAATCTAATTCATATTTGAAATTTAAAAAAAAACTGTGTGTAATCTCAGTTTCATTGCCTAAAAGAAGTTTCTATTGAATATTAAATGTTACTCCATCATCTTAGCCAAATGTCATTGTATTATTATAATTATTTTTCGTTCTGTGACACCAATGCACATTTTTACACACTATAAAATAAGCAATTATGCTTTTGCTGTTTGATCGCACAGAATTCTGGAGATGCTCAACGGATCTTAATGCAGTTATCAGTTATAAAAGACATAAATAGAATGATTCAAGAAAAACGTTAATGAAATACTAGCTGACCCGCGCAACTTCGTTTGCGCCACATAAGAGAGAGTATTACCTGTTCCCGTCGCATTTACTCCCATCGCGTTGCGTTTACTCCCGAGCGTCTCGTCGTTATATTCAATACTACGTGAGAGAGAAGTGAGAGAAAGGTTTCTCGTCACGTGTATTCCCGTCGCATTATTTTTAAGAACAATTTCGTTTATGAAAGAGGTATCCCGTGGCATTATTGTAGAAAAGAATTGATTGCTATTAAAATGATTATTGTGCACCAACCCACATGCTATCACGCAATTTTTTCAGAACTTTTTTAAGAGAAACAATTTTGTAGTACATTTTTTTTACATAAATATAAATATTTACGCAGCACACGCAACGAAGCTCTCAAAAGGAATAGTTCTTCCCCCGTTTTTTAAACATTTACTACTACTGCTCCGCTCCTATTCGTTGTAGCGTGATGCTATATAGCCTATGACACTCCACAATAACGTAGCTTTCCATTGGTGAAATAATTTTTAAAATTGGTTCAGTAGATCCCGAGATTACCCCTTACAATTTAACAAACACACAAACTTTACTTCTTTATAATATTAGTATAGAAGTATAGATTATTAATTAATTATTATTATTATATAATATTATTAGTACAGAAGGACAGATGTAAATATAATAGTACAGAGAAGCCGAGCTGTAACTTAGGTGACATTGCGCGGGTCAGCTAGTCTATACAATTGAGTATTATATAGAGGAAAGATTTGATTGTTTGTTTTCTCCGAAAATAATGAACCGATTTGAACAATTCTTTCACTGTTGGAAAGTTACTCTACCTCCGGGTGACGTAGGTAATATTTTCTTCCCGTATTCCCCTGGAAACGCGAACTAGGCGGGTAAATTTGACGTGCGCCAGTGTCTTATTATAAATGTAATCGACGTTTATAAAACATTCGCACTGACGACGTAACATTCGTCATGTTTAATTAAATAAAGAATGTTATGAATATGTAATGTATTCAGAACAGAGTAAGGCGTAAACTGTAGACTGACTAGGTATTTGAGTTTGCGCCTGCAGTGAAAAAAAAACATTAGATACAAAACACACAAGTGCACCATCCGTAACATTCATGACACTACAAATCATGACTGGCTAACGTATGATGTATCTAAGTGTGCTCCATGACATTCCTACTTCGGACCTCTGGTGCTACCCATACTCCCATGATTCATTGATTTAAAAACCAAGTGTGAGTTGGATCGCGCACAGAGAAAAATGTTTCAAAAGATCGTTCCTCTGTCGAACTGTAAAACCTTGGAACGACCTGCCCACACACGTTTTTCCCTCATCTTACAATCCCGGGTTCTTTAAGAGGAGCGTGAAGAGGCACATCACAGGGCCGCCAACTTGAGGACCACTGTCAAAAGTGGCCCCCAATCGCTAGATGCGCCACCGCTTTCCATCAGGCTGATGGCGACGTCAATTTGGCGTGCTGAATATAAAAAAAAATCCCCTTTGTCCACTAAAATATTAAAAAGATCCATCATGGATCTTTGCGGACATATCATGACCACTTTAATACCTTAAAGTACTTTTTGTGAAAAATGGATCTTTTAGGACATACAAGCGGAAAAAGATCCCTTATAGGTTGTGGTATACGAAGACCATCTGAAAGTTAAAATGTATAAAGTAATTTATCTCGTTTATTGTATGGGATCCCCCTTAATCCTTCTCGTTTTGGCTAAGGATCGCCCAGATCGCCTGAGGATGGCCTCCGGCCCCCGGTCATGGAGGCCGGTAATCAATGAGGGGGCTGCTCGTTGTCCTTACAGAAGCAGGTCTTAGATGACACTGTGACGTGATAGCTTCACGCTGTCGTCTTGGACACCTGAACACCCTAGCTGGGGCCGCAGTTGTAGCCTGGTTCTATAGGGAATCTTGGCGATATCCTTCCGAGGACTTACCCGGGGTTCCCAACCGTAGGCAGTAAGTAGGTAGTAAACGTGTTGGTTTTTAGTCGGTAAAAGTCCGGCATTACCGGCATAGCCTCCTTGACGGATATTCCACTTGTAAATAAAGAAAAAATGCGAAGGATGATTAACAACAAATATGTATTAGACCATTTAACTACGTAGCTAAATGGTCTCAACTCAAACCCAAATCGATTTCCTACTCATCAGATCACTTAGACACTACATTATCAAAATAGCTAACTTTAATAACATCATACCGGGAGAGAGTTTCATCTCACAATACATTTTAAGCCCGTAAGAAATCATACGAATCTAGGTATACACAGATACTCAGTTATTATTAGCGTCGGATCAAGTGATGGCAATTTAAACCCGCAAGAAATCATACGAACCTACACACAGATACTCAGTTATTATTAGCGCCGGATCAAGTGCGTGATCTATTATTGCGCGGTCTTCTGTTGGGAGTCCTGGGACATCCTTCCGAGGTCTTACCCGGGGCTCCCACCTAACCGTAGGCTGCTGGGCGTTACTTGAGGTTTTTTAGTCAGTAGGAGTCCGGCATAGCATCCATAAGGGATTCCTTCACGTAAAGAAAAATGTCTTTTCTTACATTTTAAGTAACTTATAGCAAGAAAATTAGCTTGTTAAGCAATAAAATTGTTTATTTAAAATCATCGTTTTAGCGTCACACTACGGATGATATTATCAAGATAATAACTATTTGTTACCTTATTATTTTTAAGTATATTCCGTACAAAAGGTGTAGGCAAATTTATTTGAATAAGAAGTTAAATTATACCAAATTCTTGATTACAATCGGGCCGTATATTTAATACTTAAATGCTGATTATCGTTGAAGGAATATATTTATTTATAGTGCACGCAATATCTCTGTAGAAAGTATGATTTTAAAACAGCTTCTCGGAAAGTTGTTTCGTAATTCGCAATTTACATTGATTTGTTAATCAAAGCCTTACGACAACAAGTACTTCACGATTACAGACAGACAGTTCCTGTACTAATACTAGATATTTAATTTTAGTTATTTCTCAATGCAAACGAAAATAATAATTTTGCGTTTTGTCAAACCACCTGTATTTCTATTACTTACATGTAATTTTTTCATACGAAAATGAACTCATATTTCCATAGGTCAAATCATCTATTTCTTCCTTGTTGAAGTAATATAATAAATAATACTATCCCGTTTTGAGCGAAGTACCTAAATATCAATCAAACGATTAAGTAACTATTCCATAAATATCGAAATCCAAAATTAGCGAGTTTCAAATCGATGATAATTTATTACTTACTATTAATTCAACTAAAAATATACATTTTCATTTAGTTTTACATATTTAGTATAGCACATTCTGCACATTATTAAGTATAGGCAGAGGTATGGATATATTTTCTCTTGTATAAGTTGATTTCAGGCAACAAATTTCAGTTTCAATTTTTTATACCATTAAGATGACAGACAAGCTTGCACAGCATGTAGTCACCGTCCATGAACGTTTGCAACACCAGAGGCGGTACACTCGCGCTGCCGGCCCTGCAAGAACCTTCTGAGACCCTTTTTGAAGAACCGCGTACTGTTGGCGTGAAGGAAAATGGAGGCAGGGAGATCATTCCACAATCTAAGGGTGCGCGGAAGAAAGCCTTTATCGGACTTTACCGTGCTCGAAGGCTCCATATGCAATGTATGTTCTTCACATTACTGAAGATTACAATTTCAAACAAAAAAAATTCTTTATTATAATTTACATACATTTAATATTCACGCCTTTATCCCCAAAGGGGTAGGCAGAGCCATAATAAGCCCACATTTAGGTTTTGTTCTACGTAATAGGTGGTGAGCCTTATTGGTGCATTATTTCACGATCACACGTATACTTATGTCGCGAATTGGCAAATCCGGTTACATAACTAACAACCAAAAGACCCAAAAGACTTTAAGTCGAAAATGCTGTAAACTTGTTATGTATGTATCAGAATTTTATAACAACTGTGACAGTTCAGTTTAAATGTGTTGCGTAAGCGGAAGGAAAGCATACCCTTTCTAGGAATGTTGGCGGAATTATCACTACGGAAAGTTATGTAAGTAATATCGCTGGTAGTAATATTCCTCGTCCACCCGTAACGTACGGGTGGACGAGGAATGTTGTGGCGATCGGGAACTTGAGGAAACAGTGTTCAAACTTATATATTTATACAAGGTGTTACTGATACTGTGCAAGAGTTTTTAAGCTATTGCATAGCTTCTATCGCGGGCCTTGCGTGGAGACCGAATCCAGAAATTGTGTCACGAAAACGAGTCACACTCTCGGCTACCTTCGGCCACGTTCGTGTATCTCGTCTCGCACTTCATAAATTTTTTGTTTACGTCAATTATGAACTCTGCAGTCGTTATATATTATTATATTGTGTCAAATAATCCAAAAATTGATGCTTGTACCCAGAATCGATCTTGCGCCTTCTGCGTACCGATCCGCGTCTTAACCACTCGACCAAAGTTGAATTAAGAGTGCTGGTCGAATTTAGAGTTCATAATGTGAAATGACAATTTCGATGCTGTCAATTACATTAGTTGCTGTCAATTTACTTCGTCTAAATAAAAATTCGACTATAGGTGTATAGGTATTCATCATCTATGTACAACAGTGAACTGTACTCGTATAATTTGTGTAAAAAGTGTTTTAAATATGAATAAACAAAGTGCAGTTATTAATGAAGAAAGTCACGAAAAATAGTGAAAGAAAATGAGTGAGTACCATGGAGCAAATATAAGAGGTGAGTACTCTATATACATACATTTTATTATTATTATCACCAATGCAGTATTATTTTTTGTTTTGTTAATTTATATATAATACTGCTATAAAGATAACCAAACCCGGGAGTACGTTCCCATGGGAAGCGGGAAGAAAATTTCACGCTGACGTAGCCGCGAGCGCCATCTATCTCATACCTATGTACTTTAAACGTGTCATAAAAGTCACAACAATACCATACATGCATATTTCAAAGAATGTCTATTATTACCATAAAATTTGTAAAAATAGTTTTTAAGAAGAAACCTATTGTTTTATCTTTTAACTAGCTGACCCTCGCAACTTTGTTTACGTCACACAAGGTCTATGAAATTAGAGGTATTTATTAATCATACTCATCAAGTAGCGTGTGAATCTGCCCTGTTTGCTTAATCAAAATAGAGCTTAATGGTTAAAGCTATTCCTCAGTATAGAATTTTCCTCAGTATAAACAATTTACATACAAACACCGGCGTGTTAGAATTTTATTACATGTATCAATGTAGTAGACGTAACGTGTATAAAATGACATCAATCAAATGTCATCAATATTCTGAAAAAGAAATTAAAAATAGAGTTCACAAACTCTTTTGAAAATAGGTACTGTACCTACCTTAGAGGATCGTTATGAAGATAACAGGATAGTTAACAACCATCCATAGAAAATAGATGGTATAATGCTGAATACCGCAAAGAACAATCGGCACGGCATAGAATGGGGCCTATACTGATATCCTGGAGGATTTAAATGATGCCGATGTCCTGTGCCTGCTGAGGCACACACACGCCGTCATGCATGTCTGCAGGACAACGTGCAGGACAACGAGCAGGATGAGGCAGCGAATGGCTGGACTGAAATTAAAATCGACAGACGCAAGAGATGTAGTGGAGGCACTAATTCACGTACCTCGGGAGTGTCGTGTCAGAAACTGATGGGATAGAAGAGTACCTTACATCATTTCGAGTCTCGCCAAGGCCAGAACAACCTTTACACAGCCGCGCCCCGTGGGCAGTTGCGAAAATGGACACGAAGAGTGAAACTCAAAACAAAGTAAACGTTAAAACTGTACTGCTAACTGCTATACGGATGCGAGACATGGAAGGTCACTAAAGACATTTCGCACCAGCTACCAGCTATAAGTCTTCGTCAAACGCTGCCTCCAATGAATCCTCGGTACATACGGGCCCGAGAACATCACGAACGTAAGACTATTGGAACGCTGCAGTGAGACCAACAGATCAAACGTCGGAAGTGTAGCTGCTGCGCTAGATTCGACACACGCTGCAAAGGGACCACGATCACATCATACCAAGGCAAGTCTTACTGAAACTACTGGTAGGGTTTCAAAAACTGTTCGATAGTAAGTAGGTACATTAATTGATAGTGGCTATAGGCTACATAACATAATGCTAAGATTCCTGCCTTTTGGCCTTTTGGACTTTAGTCCAAAAGTCCAAAAACGCTGCCTCCAATGGATCCTCGGTACATACGGGCCCGAGAACATCACGAACGTAAGACTATTGGAACGCTGCAGTGAGACCCCTATCCACCAACAGATCAAACGTCGGAAAGTCCAAAAGTCCAAAAGTCCAAAAGTCCAAAAGTCCAAAAAGTCCAAAAGTCCAAAAGTCCAAAAGTCCAAAAGTCCAAAAGTCCAAAAGTCCAAAAGTCCAAAAGTCCAAAAGTCCAAAAGTCCAAAAGTCCAAAAGTCCAAAAGTCCAAAAGTCCAAAAGTCCAAAAGTCCAAAAGTCCAAAAGTCCAAAAGTCCAAAAGTCCAAAAGTCCAAAAGTCCAAAAGTCCAAAAGTCCAAAAGTCCAAAAGTCTAAAAGTCCAAAAGTCCAAAAGTCCAAAAGTCCAAAAGTCCAAAAGTCCAATAGTACAAAAGTCCAAAAGTCCAAAAGGCCAAAAGTCCAAAAGTCCAAAAGGCCAATAGGCCAAAAGTCCAAAAGCCCAAATGTCCACAGTCAAGTAGGTACTTGGTACTTTACTTTGTTGAACATAGGCCTTAAAATCTTACTAATATTATAAATGCGAATGTTTGTGAGTGTGGATGTTTGTTACTCTTTCACGCTCAAACCGCTGAACGGATCGGGCTGAAATTTGGTAACAGAGATACATTATAGTCTGGAATAACACATAGGCTACCTTTTATCCCGGGAATAACTTCCCGCGGTAACAAATTTTACGCGGGCGAAGCTGCGGGCATCAGCTAGTATTCTTATATAGAAATAATTATACTAGCATAGTCGGTAAAAAATGCTATGTAATAGCTTTACCGCGGCAGTCCCCGAGTGCCACACGTCTTTTTTTTATTCATAAACCTAGTTATGCAGTTTTTCTTTTCTCAGAAATCTATGACATGGTTTCTAAGAACAGATCTTTGTATGTCGTTTATTTACAGACTTGCCCATACTGACTGGTCTGAATGTAACAGCCTGTATATTCCATATACTTAGACTTTACATACGCAGGGGTAGCCAGAGTCATACCATACGCCTACACACAATTTGTATTTTTCCCATGTGGTGGAGAGCCTATTGCCGGGTTTGAAATACAGATGCAGGTTGTGGATTCCTGCTATTGAAATTATAAAATCTCTTATGCCCTTCAACTTGGCTTAATGACTTACATGTTTTGGCAACAACACAGCGTACAATTAACCGTTTAATAAATAAGTATGTTTTTGATTATTGATACTGTTGATTGATGGCACTTGATGGAACTTGCTACACATATTGAAAAACTTCTCTTGTATAATATAACTGTTCCACAATATTTATTATTGTAATAGCTTATAATTACACTTCGAATACATGAATAATGACAATAATTTCAATGTAGTATACTATGACTCTCTATATATGTATTTTCTTATTCACACATACTAGCTCTCTAAGTAACTACATAATTCACACGGTTCAAAAATGTGAATCATAATTATGTTCTTACCTATATAGTTTTAATTGTAAACATAAAGAAGAATTGTATCGTGTAATGGATGTGTTTTACTAGGTCAGCAGGTCACAGTTAATTAAAATCTAAATTTAAAGTCACAGACCACGAAAGACTTTAATACTTATGTGTGTGGATAAATCTGAGTTTTCCCTTTTCCCATTAGATAGACATAATAATTATAAACCAGACAATAAGCTTTCTTGTTATTCGTGGTACAGTCAGTGCCAATAATATAGAACTACGTACTGTCGAGCTTGTATTTGTGGGTGTGTCTGTGTAATATCTTCTCTAGCTGTTGAAAGTTTAGTTTGGATACAGAAATGTATTGATTTTTCAGATATAGTGCTCAGTGACGCTAATAGGCTTGCAGGGGTAAACATGTTACATTGTAATAACAAAACTACCAGCAAAGCGTGGATAAATAATTGAATTCTGAATACCTCCTTGGGTGATTTGGGCATGGTCTTATGTTATACTAGCTGATGCCCGCAGCTTCGCCCGCGTAAAATTTGTTCACGTTCCCGCTTCCCGTGGGAACTTATGCCCGGGATAAAAAGTAGCCTATGTGTTATTCCAGACCATAATCTATCCTTGTACTAAATTTCAGCCAGATCCGTTTAGTCGTTAGAGCGTGAACTACATCCACACTCACAAACATTCGCCTTATAATACTAGTAAGATTATGATCAGACTCTTAAAAATTATCCCTATAAGTATAAATACAAAAGTAAATGGTAACTAATATCAACGTATTCGAATGAACAAAGTATGAGACAACGAATCGTAATACAATTTTTATTCAAATGAGATACTTAGGTATTACATATTTCCTAGGATCATTCTTCTAAACATAATAGTCTTTTCTATATCTTCCCTAGTAGTAAACTTTAATGGACAGTATTTTCTAAATTATTGACGACGACTGTACTCAAAATAATGATGTAATTACTGGTGTCTATTATAAGAATAATAAAAGGTAATAAACGATTGAAGAAGAATAACTACTAATTATATTTAAAGGTCATTAAAGGGCGGTACGGTAATATCCATCAGTCAGTAATGATCAAGGGTACAGTTAGAACATATTAGAGATTTGACCTGTTGACCACAATAATGAAAATTGCAAGACTATTATTATCTGAACATCTTCGTGACTGGGCTCGGCTCGTGTTGAGTGTCTAAGTAATGAGTTTGATTCCTGGGTCAAACTCATTTTGAGACACTAGAGAGTAAGTATTCTCGACAACAGAAAAAAATATTAAGTAGTTAGCCTATGTATGTACTATACGTTAACTATAGTATCCGCAATACGAACTGGCACGTGGGGCCATAAATCATCGGATTCGTGCTATCTCTTTCGCACCTACACAGTCTTATGGAGCGGGACTCGCACCCATAGTGCTGTGCAGGTAATCTTTTACGTATTCCATAACAGTATCGACAAAAGTAATGAAATGAAAAATTTAAATATGATTTATTTATTTTTATGTCAGCATTGATTTATTAAGACAAATGCATTAAATTAAATATTAAAATAAGTAGGTTGAATAGGTGAATTACTAACTAAAAAAATTTAAAATTTACTAATTTTAACTTTTTTATTGCTAAAATTTAGCTAATTATTTAAGAAAATCTTATTTGCTATTAATATCATATTTACAACTAAAAGCAAATTACCCACTTAATATCAGATTACGACATATCGAAAAAAAATTAAATATTTTATCGACATGGTTCAACCCCTACAATAAGTGACATTTATGGCCCAAAGTGCCAGTTCGTATTGCGGATACTATAGTTAGTATATTTTGTTGACGGCAACGAATTCTTTGTCTAAAGATATTTTTTTTTTCCTGTAGACCTCGTTAGGGAATTTACAAAAGAAAAAAAAAGGAATGAAAAAATTACAAATGGCAAGTAAAAAAAAAACACCCAGTGATGTGAGTTTTATTCAAGCTACACACAATGAAAGCAAAATATTACAACCTTACCTTCGTGTTGGGATGTCCTTTGAATCTGACACCAAATTTCGTGTCGCTGATGTATATTGCTCAAAAGTACTAAGGTTTTAACGTAACTTTCAAGTGTCGTCCGGCCACTTCTGAAAATCAGCGCTGTCTGCCTGATAGCACAGGTGGACAGCATTACGCTGAGAGGTGGCCGTTATTCTACTTTCTGTGTTAGGTATACCTTTAATAGTATTGCTATTAATGTGTGTTTTAAAAGTGGAATAAAAAGCTTTTTCTTTCTTTCTTTTAAATTATGGGAGATCCTTTCGAGGGCTTACCCGCGGCTCTTGGCCGTAGGCGGTGGTAAAGAACGGTGTCCCGGCATAACATCCACAAAGGCTTTCCACACGTTAAAAAAGCTGACTGATATCGATATCGCAAGAAAACTTGTTGTTGTAATTTGACAGCCTCGTTGGTCTAGAGGTCGAAATGTGCGACTGCGGATCACAAGGTCGTGGGTTCGATTCCCACCGGAGACAATAATTTGTGTGACCCATAAATGTTTGTCTCAAGAGTCTGGGTATTTCTATGCATGATAAGTATGTGTTTAAAGGTATATAAGAAGTATATGGTCTGATAGTTCTGATACTCATAACACAAGCAGGTTATTCCTAGCTTACTTTGGGATCAGATAGCGTTGTGTGAAATATCCATGAATATTTATTATTTATTTATTATTTCTAATGCCCCGTACCATACAGTTTCACCGTATCCTAGTACACTATTCACAACTGTATCCTTCGGTAGTCATATCTATATCACGTCGACGCTCGTCATGGCACAGGCAATACATAGAATACTTTCATGAATTTATGCATACAGTAAGCATTGCCTTGAAGTTCAAATATAGCATGGCCTTAAAATGCTACATTCGAACAGCGCAAATATTCACAGTTGTCTATTCTGACATTGAAACGCTGCTCCAATCTTTACATTGCCGATGACGACGGACGTTACAAATGCTATTTATTTACGGCCCGAATCTTTTATTTTTGCACTTTACTTGAGAAGTCCTGATGTCCATGAAGAGTTTACTTATTTGATTTTGATCCATCACCATCCAGCCCAAACTAAGTTATTAAAATTATCTAGACAACTGATAAATATATGGAGCTACTTAATTATTATATTCATAACCATACCTACATAAATAGATACCTTGTAGGTACCACGAAAACCTATCTTTATGCAAAGTGGCAGTAGCTTTTAATAGAAACAATAATGTAAATTATTAGAGAAAAACATTTGGAAAACGACACTTGTATTATTTCACCTAGTGCAAAATGTGCAACAAGTTCCACCAAGTGCCATCAATGCCATCAATCAACAGCATAAATAATCTGATAGAGAAAAAGATGTATAGAGAAATCCGTACGTACAATTGAACTGCAATTAAGTATCATGGCTAGTTCAGGGTCATGCCTTGAACTAGCCATGATAATAGCCCAAGTTAAAGACATAACGGCAGCGGACTTAAACATTTTTAGAGCAGATAATCCCATACTTTCCATGTCCGTTTCAACACTGTAATTTGCTCAGCAGGGTCAGTTACCTCTGGTTTTGCAAACGTCCATACTTCACGGTGACTACTTTCACTCAGGTGGCAGACAAAACTATAAGTATTATAAATAAAAGTAAAATAATAATAAAAACGGTTTAATTTAATTATAAAATATATAAATTAAGAAATCCGTTGTGCTTTCCATTTAAGAATTTTAATAGAAAATTGAACTAAGTAGTTGTATTCAGAATTGATTTTTATAAAATTTTTAGAACCCGTTCGACACAGTTTCCTCAGAGAACTAATTATTTTGAATGAATTCCATTAGGCGCATATCTTATGTGCCACTTTTCGACGTCGCGTCGCTTTTCAATTAATTTCTTTATTGTACACAGGATATAATATAAAAATTGAACCGGAAGCAACTTAGCAACCTTTACAGTGTGAGATCTCTTTGAAAATGTGTTATTGAGTTTGACTTGTGAGATTAAAATGACAGTAATTATTTGTTTAATGTAGGTCGATGGTTAAAATCCGACTGATTAGTCAATTATATATACATAGCTTGTGAATTAAGAGCCTACCAGACGCCAAATTGTTAAAAGAAAATAGAAGATTATACATTTTAGCGCGCAAGAAAGAGCGAGATGCGATCGGTTTTTGTGCGCTTTTAACGAAATAAGTAATTTAATTATAAAAAAACTACTTATAACCAATATGAATAAAATGCTCTAGTGCAAATGAATATTTTACTATTGTCTTTCTTATAAATATTTTATATTGTAAAAACAACTTATAAAATACGAGATCTAACTTTATATTTCACGAAATCGAGGTATTTTCAACACAAAAATCTATCGAGGATTTTATCAGTAATCGTGTTTCGAGCCTAGAGCGTTTTTAGTTCATGTACTGAAGTTGTCTGTGTTCAAATTTTAATTCATCAGACCTCACGAGTCTATTTGGCGTCATATGAACTCTTAACTTCAGAAACTCACATTATCGATCTAAGTAAAAGTAAATACAAGCCTTCCTTTTCCTTTTGTGTCGGCAGATGTCCCGTGCCTTTTAGAGCCACCAGGTAGTTAGTAGTTAGTAGATTTAGTAGATCCTACGGTAAGAATCCGGACGGCATGCCTTTGTTGCCATTGAAAAACGGTAGGGGACTCTTGGAATGCCACTTGTGTACATAAGTACAGTCGTTTCTAGTCATCTCAGTAGTATCGTCTGTTCTCCAGCAGCTGCTGCTGATAAAGCAGCGAAAAAAGTCATAAATTTGCTGCCTTGACAGACACATATTTAGGTATTTTTTCGCTTCGCTGTCTAGCCGATGGGCAGTTGGGGTGCAGACGCTAAGGTTTTGATTAATTAGGAAGTCAGTTAATGGACAAGACTGGTGACTCCGGCACGCGTATCTGGTGCAAAGGTTGGCCATCGCTATCCAGTGTGGCAATGCAGACAGTGTAACTGAAAACATAACCTTTGTACCGCATACTGTGAGGGGTCGTGTAATTCCCTAGTTTTAAATAGTTTTAATCATAAAGTCAACATGTATAGAATTGAATGTAATCTATAACCAATAATTAAAAAAAAAAAATACTAATTCACTGAATCAAATTACATATACTAAAAAAAAGTAAATACAATAGTAACATCCAAAATCAACGAACCTACCTCTACTACTACTACTACTTTCTTGGAATTCCATTATTCTGTGTGACTGTTCCTTTAATACAATTCCAAGGCTTCCTCTACACCTGAATTATTATGAAGGCAATACTCAATCAAAATATTTTGCTGCTTTTCCACCTATCCCACCATCATCATCAGAACCTTCGTTTCCATGCACGTCCAAAAGTAAATATAAGGCGTCCCAAAACTAACTTTTCAAAGTGTTCAAACTTATATGTAGTAGAACAATTCAACATACTTCAATTGAAAATTTTAGTGTAGTGAGATGCTATAATAAGGTCCGTAATTTATCTGTTGGGAGTCCTGGGACAGCCTTCCGAGGGCTTACCCGGGGCTCCCAACCATAGGCTGTTGGGCGTTACGTGAGATTTTTTAGTCGGTAGGAATCCGGCATAGCATCCATGAGGATATTCCCTCACGTTAGAAAAAAAAATGGGCCGCTGGCGGATATTATAACACACGGGGCGGTTGTACATTTAAGCAATTTCAAGTTCTTAGCACACAGACACAAAATAAAATAAGATTTGTTCATGAAAGTCTTGAAATAAGAAAGTAGGTTTGTGTTCAACAGTATATAAATACATTATTACATAACGCGCCGTATGTTGATTTTAATGAATATGAAATATGATAATACTGCAGCCATAACACGTTTGTGTGGTCGTCATTTTGCGCTGAACGAATAAATAATATTATGTTTATTACCTGTACATGTACAGAGTTCCTAATAAAAATACATAATATAGGTACTAACATTTGTAAGGACGACGTAGGCAGTGTCATAATCAATCATTATATTAGAAGTAAACCGCAAAATAATATTGTTATTTTCCCCTTCAGCTAAGCTGAAAGTCATACCGCAGTGTAATGACCGGGGATCAACCTCAGGCCACTTCAACACCCAACACTATTAAAATATAACAGATTGACGTCATTTTTAACCGACTTCAAAAAAGGAGGAGGTTCTCAATTCGTCTGTATGTATTTTTTTTTATGTATGTCAAGCGATATTTCCGTCAATTATAGACGGATTTCAAAATTTATTTTTTTGTTGAATAGGGTTTACTTCTGAGGTGGTCCCATTTTCACCAGGTCAGGATCTGATGATGGGATCCAGGAGAAAACGAGGGCAACCACCGAAAATTGTAGCGACAACTAGTGCACTTGTTAACTTTTTAATTAAGTGCTTTAATGTTCTACACTTTAATGAAGGTCTGGAGTCGACCTGATGATAGAGTCAAAAGACAGTCGAGGGCATTCCTTAACAATTTACAGCAGTTACCTTGTGTTTGGGCTTGATTGATTTGTATTGATGAGAACTTTGCACCTAGATTGATAGATCCGCCTTCAAAAAAAAAAGGAAGTTCTCAATGTTTTATGTATGTTCACCGATATTTCCGTCAATTATAAATGGATTTAAATTGTTTTCTTTCTTGAATAGGGTTTACTTCTGAGGTGGTCCTATTTTAATCAGATCAGGATCTGATGATGGGATCCAGGAGAAATCGAGAGCAACCACCGAAAATTGTAGGGACAACCAGTGCATTTGTTAACTTTTTAATTCAGTGCTTTAATGTACTACAATTTAATGAATATCTGGAGTCGATTTGATTATGGAACCGAAAGACAGTCGAGGGAAATCCTTAACGATTTACAGCAGCTACCTTGTGTTTGGGCTTGATTGATTTGTATTGATGAAAACTTTTACCTAGATAGATATATTTTTCGGTTCACCCGTCACTTAAAATAATGAAAAAAAATTTTTCAATAAAAAATAAAACCGACTTCCAACAAATCCTGAAAAATAAAATTTACTTAGCACAAAGTAAAATGTATTTTGATTTATCAGATTTTATTCAATATAGTATTGAAGTTGGTGCCATGAATAATACTTACATAAACCTATGGGTTTAACTTGGCGCCGACTTCAATATGATATTGAATAAAATGTGATAAATCAAAATACATTTTACTTTGTTCTAAGTAAATTTTATTTTTCAGGATTTGTTGAAAGTCGGTTTTATTTTTTATTGAAAAATTTTTTTACTGACAGTTTGATCCGCTTATCGAGAATTTATCCGAAAACCAATAAATTTTCAAAGGCCTTAATTTGGCATATTACTTACTCTAAAACTTACATTTTGAGAATCTGTCGGTATCTCTTGAAGTAAATGCCACTTTTTAAAGTGACAAAAGAATTTAGATCACTGAAAATAATTCGCGAGAATAAAATTCGCAGTGTGGACAGTGCCTTAGCTTAAAATACTAAAAATTGAGGCCCAGGTTGTATTGCGGTCCCCCAACCGTTACCTCGGCACTGCAGCGCTACACTTTCGTAAATCTACAACCTGATTGATAAATATATCACGTGTACGGTTTCATCATATTGGCACTCGGTGAACGGTACCACCAATTGTTTTACGCTTTGCATTCGAATGTGTTACCCATTTTTTGCTTTATTCAATTCCTTAGCGCTCTACTTCTTCGTGGTTTAACTAAAACAAATGTGTGAATTATGTCAAAGCGGAGACATTATTGTGTTATGCTATACTTTAGTTACTACACAGAGACAATACGTTTGTTTGATATGTTTTATGTCACCGAGGGTTTGCGTAACAATAAGTTTATGTTGTACCTACCTACGTACCGCTTCAACTCGTAACAGTGTTCAGGAAAATCGCTGTAGGAGTTACGTCACGAAGAGATCAATGTTTAAGGAAACAATTTACATTCATGAGATTTAAAAAAATGCAACTTATAAGTACAACAGCTGCCGCGTAAGATGACTACGTAATCAGTTTTACAATGCATTTAACTTCATGTTTTTTAAGGATTGTATTTCCGTGTTCATGAAATGGAAGAAAAACACATGTGAATTCTGAAAGAAAAGAGTTGATTCAAGAACATTCTATAATTATCACGGGAAATAAGCCTATGACAAGATTCTCATTGCTGTTATTTCCCCTGTGTTTTTTTATATATGTATGTAGGAAAATTAAAATAGTTTAGAGATGAGCTGAAAAAAATAGGTTCTATGTCGTCATCTGGGATCTGCCAACAGAAGTGAAAACAACATTTCGAAGTCGATGAAACAGTGCCGAATGTGCCGTGCCTATCATTCCGGCATTACATTATGTCGGTGTATCTCTGTGAAAATGTGTACACAGGCCACTGCTCAAACCCCACACGTCATTCTCATGTCCGTAACGCAAACCCACAAGATTTTCCTTACAAAAAATGGCAATAATAGTTCAACAAGCCTAAAGAAGTTTTCACTGCAAAAATCGAACTATTGGCACCTACTGGGAAATGGGACTAACACAAGAAGTGCAGTATATCTATTGAATAGCATTGTAATTGCACACAGCAAGGCAGCAAAACAATGTATTCGTACTTACGAAACATCCATTGCTGTGTACATATACTTACTTGCTTGCCAATTACCTACATTTTTTTACGATAGCCGGCATGCATCGTAGACAACACCTCTACACGATGTCATAAGTACATTATTCCATTAGTTGTACAACATTAAATTAAGTAAATGTTAATTGTAAAGGTTTATATACAACGAATTGTATATTATACAGGGTAATATTCAATTAACTTTGTAATACATCGATAGTTGTAATAAGCTTTAAATCGTAAGCCCGACCTTATAATTTACGACAAACGAAACTCCAAAGCAGTGCTCCAAAGAGACCAAATGAAAGCTGTTGGCAAGCGAGTAAGTATCCGTGCCGTGGGAGCCTACACGATTGCTTTTACAATAGTCACGAAAGAAATGGAGGGCATTTGCTGCTTAATAAGTACATGTATACAATACTAAGTAACATACCTACTTACATAGGTACGCTACGGTGTAAAATATTGTTGCATTCGTGCAACAAACGCAAGCGATTGGGGCAAGACTATTGCCAAGTGAAATGGCGACCTAATTTAGGGTAATAAATGCATTTTATTATCCGGATTTAGGACTAGCAGAATACAATTACTCGTATACATAGAACACTTTCGAAATATTTAGACGGTAGATTCACTAAAATTTTAAGAAGTTAATTGTAAAGAAGTCTCTGAAATCTGTAGACATAGAATACCTACCTACTGAAATCATGGCTTCTAAATAATTATCTATTAACAAATACATATGTATGTACACATAGTAACCACTCTTAACAACGTAGAATTTAATTTCGTTCCAGCAGGATCGTCTTCGTAGGAGGTAAAACTATTCAATTACTGATCGCAATGACTTGAAAGTTATTTATTTTCTATTCATTTTATCTAAAACTTCTTGCACAAGAAACTTACGCCTTTAGACATCTTCGATCAGAAAATTTTATGTCACTAATTATCGTATATCATATTTTGGATTATAAAAGCTTCTATTATACAGTTGACTTTAATTTAAATTTTATTACCATTCTAAGTTGGATTTTAAACCACGGTGCACGTTAACCTGTGTCATAATTAAAAGTATAATAATCTTTGCACGCCACTGTAGGAGCCATTAAAATAAACGAATGTTAATACTTGTTAATTATAAATATTATGGTAAGTTTGAACTAAACAACCAACCTACTAATTTTCATGCCCGTGGGCTCTGAAGCGTAGTTTTTGTTTTGCTAAGACAATAGTAATGTGCGAGGACATTGTACTGAATAGGCATGAGGTAATATAATGTACCCAAGTATGTGTGTCATCTACAGGCCTTCTGAAATACTTTACCCTATTTACAGTTTATGTACATCCACAAATAGCGGTATAGTGTACGCCCACATTTTACCTTTTAGTTTTATGGCCCACGTAATAGGTGGTGAGCCTATTGCCGTGCTGAAAGGGATTTACGCATGTTGCGACAACCCACAGTAGTTTTTTTTTTAAGCTGCCAATAAGGCCTTTAACTTGGCTTAACGATTGTCATTTTACTGGCAACCTGGTTAAATTTTGAGTTATCCTTCTCTAATATTTATATCCAGTTTATGTAGGTGTAACTAAGTATGTATCCTCTGTGATGGTCGGGCTTCCTGCTTTTTGCAGGTAAATGCCGGGGTACCACAGGGATCGGTATTGTCCCCAACTCTCTTTCTTCTGCATATCAATGACATGCTGTCCCTTGGGTGCATTCATTGTTATGCGGATGACAGTACTCTGCATGGGAGCTATTCTGGCCGCCCAGCGGAGGGGCGTTGTGACGTGGACGAAAAGAGACGACAACTCGTGGCGGATCTCGACCGGGACCTGGGTCGCATTGCCCAATGGGGTTCAGACAACCTGGTCGAGTTCAATGCCAGAAAAACGCAGGCGTGTGCGTTTACAGCTAAGAAGTCCCCATTCCTACCCCTACCCTCTCTTCAGAACATTACGGTTCCACTAAAGGACAACCTGGAGATTCTCGGTATAGACGTCCGGCGTGAGCTCAATCACAAAAACTACATAGAGAGTTGTATTGGGCTGGCCTCGCGGAAACTCGGAGTCCTAAATAAGGTGAGACGGTACTTCACGCCACATCAGAGATGTTTGCTGTACAAGACGCAGATTCGTCCCTGCGTCGAGTACTGTTCTCACCTCTGGGATGACTCCGCGAGGTACTTGTTGGACGCACTTGACGCTATGCAGAGACGTGCTGTCCGAATAATTGGTTGTCCTGAGGTGACGGGAGGCCTCGAACCGTTGGCGCAGCGAAGAACCGTAGCGTCCTTGGCTGCCTTCTACCGAATGTATCACGGCGAATGTTCTGAAGAGCTCTTCAATCAGATCCCACCATCACCTTTCCGATCCCGAACAACGCGTGCCGGGCAGAGATGCCACTCATACACAGTGGAGAGAATCTTCGCCAGAACCGAGCGTTTCAAAAGATCGTTCCTCTGTCGAACTATAAAAACTTGGAACGACCTGCCCGCACACGTGTTTCCCTCATCTTACAACCCCGGGTTCTTTAAGAGGAGCGTGAAGAGGCACATCACAGGGCCGCCAACTTGAGGACCGCTGTAAGAAGTGGCCCCCAATCGCAAGATGCGCCACGGCTATCCATCGTGGCGACGTCAATTTGGCGAGCTGAATATAAAAAAAAAAAAAAAAAAAAAAAATGTAATTAGCTCTGTTATGCTTGTTATGCGTAGCAAGTACATACAACGTCTTTTACAAAGTAAACATTAAATTCGCTTTTTCTGTATGTTCGCTTAAGTTTTTTTAACTGTAAACGAAGTTACGCGGGCCAGCAGTTACCTAAACAATAATTTTGATGTAAGTATCAATGATGATCAGCGCAGCATACGTATACAATGTGGCATGTAGTTATGTTCTCAGAGAAAAAACACCTAAGTATAATTAGTAAATAAATGTTTATTAAGTTATTGAAACATATTTTTTCCGTATTTCATATCCCCGCAGCCAAAAAGGCTAAGATGAGATTCTTGTAATTATAAAACCAGAGTAAGTAGATCCGGAGATAAAATTCCAAATATCTCGACACTCATTTAAAAAATTGACGTGTAACTTCTAATTAACCAAAACTTGTCGTCATCATTCGAATTAATGCGTACTAAGTAACTACAAACGGTAAAATCTAAACACAGCAAATAATCTAAGCTCGTCTCTGTTTTGATAACGGCAATGGTGAAAAGGAATGCTTTTCTAATTATTAAGTTTAATTGAATGAAAATATGAGATGTGCTAGATATTAATTGGGTACAAGACACGTTCAGAAGAGGGAACTATGCCTAGTCTAGTCATCATCATAATCATGACTTTCTCACTCAATATTGTCCTGTCATGTGTGTGCGTGATCCACTTTGTCTTACATGCTTGTATGTCACCTTAGTAGGTACAGTACCTACACAAATTTGCTTCCGCATTCGTACAATGGTTTTTGCACTAAATTATAGAAATATTACGCCGCATATGGACGGTGTGTTGATCCACACGTGTTCGTTATAGTAAGGTCTGATAGGGCTTCCTTTCCGCGTACACTTATTTTGTAAAATGAGCTCCCTTTCTATTTTCTCCAACACTGCAGACATTTTAAACGGTTCTTCAAAAGACTTAATAGGATTTTGCAGAGTTGGCAATGGGATATTCCTTAAATAGGTAGGTACATTAACTTTCAATCCGATGGGCCATGTGCTGGTCTGCTAACTTAGAGGGAGTAAACAACTTCTCTCGTAGTATATCCCTCGACTCTTTCCTTCTCGCCCACGTCATCTTCTACGACGTCAAGCTTATCGTGATAATTTTAATATAGATACTTTTTCACATCTATTGATATCAATACCACTTATACTATTATCGTTTTATTTTTAATAGTGAGGTTTTTAGAGTCTAGGTCCAGCAGTAGCCTTCTATACACTCACTGATTTGATTAATTGATTATATCAACATGTAGGATGTTACTTACTGAAAGGTTGCTTGTAAAAGATTGCCTTGCACGATAAGGCCACCAATTGTTATACTAACAAGCTTATTACTAGTATTATTCTGTGTAAATTCATTTCCTGGTGTGCAATAAAGAGTTTTTAAATTGAATTGAATTTCATGTTCTTTTCTTTTCCTAAGAAAAAGCTCAGAAAAGAGCTTCAGATGCCTCCAGGAATAACTTAAAAAGAATACATCGTCAATTGAGCGAGTGTGATTGCTTTGTTTCTTTTTTAAAGTTTTCAATTAACTCCAGGCTAAATATACTCAACGGTACTATTGTAACATCAACGTGAAAGTAATTGATTACAACTGCATTTATTCCATCATTTTTTGTTGGCTTGGTGAAGTGGCCCCGTGTACTTATTGTGTGGCGTTCGTTGCGTGTTAGTTTGCGATTCACGCGAATGTCGAGCGGCCTTTAGTTGTTTGTTCCTTGTCTATAAGCCTGTATATCCGCCGGGATACAGAGGTATGTAAAAAATCGGTTGTCTGTAAAGTTGATTTACTGACGATAGTTGAACGTGACAACTCAGCCTTAAATGTCCCGCCTCAGAGCGAGGTAACACCGCATTCGTCATGTTTTTTCGTGCGTGCAGCCGGCTCCATCGAATTATAAGACGTTGTCACGTCCAAAGCACAGTTTGTAAAAGAGATCATGTCAAATTTCAATCAATCAAATATTAGCCTGTCGCAGTTTACTGCTGAACGTAGGCCTATTCCAATCAATTCGGTTTGGTTGTATCGTAACCTGTAGGGGGAGTCCCTGGGGTATCCTTCCGAGGGCTAACCCTGGGCTTACAACCGTAGGCTGTTAGGCTGTTAGGTAGGATACGTGTGGTTTTTAGTCGGTAGGAGTCCGGCATAGCATCCATGTAGGATTTCCTCACTATTATCTACACCATAGGTATCTACGGTACCGGTTGCCACGATGACGTTGATAACTAACCATTAGCTACAACTGATATACAACGTGGTGACAAATATGCTGCCGGTTTTGTTTCCTAGAAAAGACCCGGAGTGTTAATTTTATTCCCATTTTGCACTGCCTTGGGGACTTCTCTACTTCGTCGTCTAGTTGTACGTAGACCATGCCTGTTCACGTATAAGTACTATAGTACCTACTAGGTATTGTCTATCTATTCAAATCAACAGACAACTTAGTAATTTTAAAAGTTTATAAATAACTCACTTATCCACCTAACTCGGCCACACTCACGACAGTGCGTTGGTTCTCTAACTGAAATCCTTTTTGAAGAATTGGGTCAGTTGTCCTTCCGACGCAAGGGCTCTGGGAAGGGTCTGTGATCAGGCAAGATTGTCACACTTAGTGACCCGAGGTACAGTGATAAACTGAGTGTTGTTTAAATTATTCTTTAACTCTGATAGCGTGATGCAGAATTCTTAGAGCTAAATTGATTTCGATCGGTGTTCTTTATACCGATACACCTTTTTTATCTGTTTAAAATAATGTTATGCCGACTAAAATCTTACGTTTGAGCCGAAATTGGCTGTTAGGATATCCATAATACTAAAATCCGAAATCTAGAAAGTAACCGGTTGGCGGTAACACCAAGTAAGTTCGAAAGCAGTTGCGGAAATGTGGGGTCAATACTGCTGTCTACCTCTTTCGGAAGTACCGCGATATAAATAAAAAAGCAATTGAAACGAATGTGTAAGGTAATTTGTTGAAAGTAAAAATAAAAGTAACAAACCTTAAAATTCCAGTTACCGGTGCACAACTTGTACAACTTTATGTAGTTTACACCAAGTGTTCACCCAGACAATAAGTTAACCAACTTTCTATTAAACCTATCAATTACACTAACACAATACTTGCTTCAGAACTGACGTTGCACACAAAATAACCAATGTTGTCCTATTCTTTTAGTCGAAAGTAGTAAGCGTGAAGTGTACGATCGATTGGAGCGCGATAATACGCGTGTGTTTTCCCGCGACGCAGGTTCGACTGCGCGCGCGCCGCTGGTGAAACTCTAGAGAGAAAAGTAGCGTCCCCCGACACGATCGCAACAGCTGTTACATCAATGCTCTTTATGCTAGAGCCTGTACTATACTTTTTGCCTCGCTAACTAACTAATAAACGAGAGGCTTTAAGTTAAACGCAAGCGGCATCACTTCCGCTCTCAGCTCGTTGCTCACGCGCACCGCACCGGTGCGACACGGCAACGTAACTGTTACAGTTTTTTCTAACCGTAGTGCCGATTATGTTGTTATTTAAATTAACTTGAATCAGCCCAGAAAAACTAAAAAAAATTGGCATAGATACACAAAAAGATTATTTTCAAAAGCCATAATCAGACCAAAATGATTATACCATTTCCGACCATAGAGTCATTTGCAGCAGCACATAATTTTCAGAGTTTTGGTAATTATAGATCGGCTTACATATTATATACTAGCTGATGCCTGCAATGTTTCCCGTTCCCGCTTCCCGTAGGAACTTATTCCCGGGATAAAAAGTAGCCTATGTGTTACTCCAGACTATAATGTATCCCCTTACCAAATTTCAGCCGGATCTGTTCAGCCGTTCGAGCGTGAAAGTGTAACAAACATCCACACTCACAAACTTTCGCATTTATTATATTAGTAAGATTATGAAGAAGTGACTGATACAAGTAACAGGAAAAGTGTAGGTTACTAATAAATTACAGTACGAAATATTAATTACTAAGCAGTTAATTTCAATTAGTTCTGTCTATTGTTTGATTATACACGCGACTGCGACATTAACTAGATGGACTAAAGACAAATACCTACTACAAATAAAACCACTTTAAATGATGTCAATTATAGGAAAATTATTCTTTGTTTTAGGTTACGACGTCTTTATGACAGTCATACAAAGAACAATAACAGAAATGAAAACATAAATATGAAGTGCAAAAGGCTAAAGTGGAGAGAATGCTGAGTATGAAAATGACTACAGCTGATAAGCTTTAAATATTTTAAGTAATGTTACAGAGAAACATTGTAACGCTTGCAATACAAATGCGTAATGTAACCTAGCTACCTACTTAGTTTATTCAAAAAGTATTTTTGGATGAATCAATTCCAGTTAGACGCAAAAGGTTCGCTTTTAAACGAAATCTGTTAATTTTTATGCATTTTCGGGCAAGTCGTTCTCAAATTCCAAGAAACGCTTTCCGATCTTAAATCATGAGAATCGATTGAAGATGATATACCTACCTATCACTCAATCAATATTTACCAGTCGCCAGCAGGGCTAACAGTCCAGAAAATATAATACGCTATTAAAGTATATACAACCGTTTTTATAAGCGTTTTGCGTTTACAGAACGTTCCTGAAAACTTAGAAACGTTTCAGTGTAATTTTCTAAGACCTTAATTACTTACTATCCTCAAGCGTTTCTTAAGTGTCTACCTATAGTGCCCATGACCTTCAAGGCCTCAGAAGATGCCTTTTTACGAAATACATGTAGAAGGCTGGATAATAAATGGCGTCATTGCGTCAATCAGTCTTTTGAGATGAGATGTGAAACGTTCTTCGAAAGCAACAATACATACTTACACACACAGCACAAGAGTAGGATTTCCATTCAAGGGTAAGTATATCTAGTTCCCTGGCTTCAAGAAGCTTGTGTTGTTAGTCGATAAAACATTGACACACCTCAGCTAAATCTGGAATGCCGACCGAAGAGACGGATGATTTAAGTATATTTTCGTAACTTTTTCAGTTAATAGCAATTAATAACTACTGAACTAATCTTATTAATTAAAAATAATTAACTACTTAGGTATTCAATGAATTAAAATCAGGAAGCGTGCTGTACGTTCCGTGTTGTCTATATTGCTTATTTTTATTCTACAAATGGAAAATTCCCGTTCTCTGTAAGCAACGGGTTAGACAATGAGTTGTGGCATGGTATGCAAAGAAATAGTAGGTGTAAGAAATTGTTCTTTATCTATTCAGACATACTGTATCTCCATTATAATATAACTTTATTTATGAAAACACGATCTTGAATAAAATATTTCTTTTTTGTATTGATGGTTTGTTTTGTATTATGTAAATTCTTGTTAAATATGAAGGGAGGAAGGAAGTCAAGAACTTAACTCGACACCTGAATGTGGTCTTTCAGTAAGACGATACTCGGGAAACCAGACATTACGTGATACATAGGCATACTTACAGATTCTTTACCTATTCCATTACGCAAATACATTTCCTTTTTGCCACTTTCTTGGGGTTCTGTAATCAAGTACGAGCAATTATTGAATACTAGTTTAATCCGTTTTTCTTTTTATTTTGGCCTTTGGTTTGCTGGTCGTTGTTGGCGTGACCTAAGTCTTAGGACATCCATCGGAGAAGCTAGCAGGGGCGCCCGGCGCTAGATGGACAGGGTGGGTTTAGTCGGTTTGAAGACGACATCCTTGGATACTTCCACACGTTGAATGATACTAGTAATATACAGGTCTGAAGACTGAGTCTTCTAGGAATTAGGTGTGGGAGTACGGCGGACATCAGGGTAGACCACTCTTGGTTCTAGCCATGAAACTATCCAAAAGGCCTGTCTATTGAATTGAAAATTGGAAAGAGTTTTGTTTAAAATAGATAAGTCATAGCCTGGTGTATCAGTATAGAGTAGACTTACTAACTACTGCTCGTTCGCTCTAACTTTGCCGCTCGGCTTCATACTAAAGTCGAATTTTTGATTATTACGAAGTAAATTGACATTAACTAATAAAGTCACTTCTTCATACAATGTTGCTTATTTTCTATGACGAAGTGACATTAGCTACTGTCAATTTACTTCGTCTAATTAACAATTCGGGTATACGCCTCTACGTCAGCGGCAAACTTAGAGCGAACGGGTAGTAGATAGATTTTCCAACAACAATTCTCACAGGCATTTTATCAGCAACAGAGTGGTCCGAGCATGGAATAAGCTTCCAGAGATTGTGGTATCTGCAGAAAATACTAATCAGTTTAAGAATAGATTGAACAAGTGTTACCATACACAGAAGGAAAACTGAAGAAAGAAATGGATATATACAGGCTTCATCAGTTGTTTCAACTGCCTGCCTGATAAATAAATAATAATAATAATAACTTAAACACGTGGCTCTACCCGCGTGGTGAGATTTTCATACAAGAACTTGTGTGAATTTGAGAATAGGGTAGGTACTTCGATTTCTGCTGTACCTAACTATCGAAAAGCTGAATGAAAACGAAAATATCAGCGAACAATTAAACACTAAATAATGTTTTCTTTTTCAATTTAGAACAATCGCGTGAAAAAGTTTCTCTCAAATCTGACACTGGTTTAGTTAAAATTTTGTGGCCTGGCTGTTATATCCCTATTATACAATAAATATTGCGTATAAATTTTAAATACCTACGATACTGGTTTGTGAAATAACGTATTTCAGCACTTTCGTAATATCTGTTACAACTACTTTCCATTTAGTAATTGTATTCATCCTACTTAGGTAAGAGGAAAAGCCTTATTACTTTTTTACTCGAGGAATCCGTCGCCTGCTCATAGTACGTCAGAAACTGACGATTTTAACACTGTGTTTCTTTCTGCTGTTATGGTCGAAGAACTCAGTACATACCTATATGTGATAGGAAGCTCTTACGACGTCGGCCTGGTTCTGCCATCTTGTTTAGGCTATTTTGACGGGTTAACTAAATATCTAAATACCCACTCAGCCTCCGCTGGAAACAGCCACAGTCCGACTTTCATCCAAAAAATGCACAAAAACTACTGTGCCGATTACAAAAACTGCACCATTGGAAAGCTACATTCACCCTCAACAACATTGGTTATATTTTACTCCCATATTCCCACGGGAACGGCAGCAAGGCGGGTTCAACTGCGTGACGTCCGCTAGTACCTACATAATAAATAGAACACCTGCAAATTATTGTGATCGTTGCATCGTTTATGAGCGCTGTGATCGCGACGATCACGTAAACGCGTTGACAACACCATCAACAATATGTTTGATATTGCACATTACAGGATTTCTATTCTATTTCAGTAGCGTGATCACGAATGGACACCTCTTAAGAAGCCACATGTTTGACAGGCAGTTCTTACGAATAATAATTCTTTTTAACTTGACGCCGCAGGGTGCTTGTGCCTTTAGTTTACAGATTGCTGGTATGAAATTGCGCAAGAAACTACAGGAAAATAACTTAATTTGTTTCATAATCATATCAGCCCTATGGACAGAATGAATGAAATGCCTAACTTCTTGACAAAATTGACCAAAGATGTAGGCTAGCTGAGTAGCAAGATATTTCGTATTAAAACAATTCTTTACAAATGTATAGATAGGTAGGTACCACCTAAATGTTGTTCCAACTGCAGCAGGCGCCGCATTCGCTGCATCATTGCGCAACCACTTTCACCGAGCGACCCTGCGCTGCGCCCGCAGAGCGCTAACTCCGCGCAAACAAATCGTCTCGTCTCGTGACGCACACGTTATGTGCCCACCAACTAGCTATCGAACAATGCTATCGATTGTGTTGCACCAGAAATGGGGAAGAAAGCTGTGTTACGTTGCTTCATAAAACTTTGTATACTGACACAAAGCTTTTTGTGTCATCTGACTCATCTGCGGTTAGGTAATATCTCTGTTCGATTGTAATCTAGGTAATCTTAAAGTTTCTTTATCTTAGCCTCGTGCCGATTGCATCCAATGCTTTATCTAAAGTATTGGAACCAAGGGTCCACACTCATAAGGTATCAGGGTGGTGCATTGTGAAATCTAAAAGAACGTTTGTGCAAAGGCTTTCGTTAAGACCTCACGTACGCTCAGGTGATGTTGACTTAAACGTGAAGATGCTACCTACCTACATGAACTTAAATCACATTTAATTCATCACACTAAGTAATCAGGACCCAAAGATAATAAATATAATAGGTAGTCATGTAGGTACGTAGGTACGTATGTACCTACACGACATAGTACCAGATAATAAAACCACTAAAAGGGAATGATAAAGGTATACTTATTTTACACATGCCTACTGATGATACAGCTTGATAGATAAAACCTGCTGATGAACAGTGTAACAAGGAAGAAGGACTTTAATTTAACATTCAATGTTATGTAATCATAACACTTTCTCATCGAACTATAATTAGAAGTAGCCTGAAGTAGGCACGTTTATTGCAAATTGCAATGATCTTGTTTGTTCGTCGACTTTCCTTTTCCTATTTTGCCCTTGTCACCGTTGTTAAGCAATATTGTGTAAAGTTCAAGCAAATGTGTATGTGAAGTACTCACTCATCGTGTATTCCAATTGCATAAGCAGGGCCTGATTTAGGGTTCCGCGCGCCCTAGGCTAGCTATGAATAAGCGCCCCCACCTAGACCCAGGTGAAACTAACCTGTAGTTTACTGAGGAGTTGGGTATCACGCAGACTATTTGATGCATCAGCAAGTAACATGTTACCATGTAGTGAAAATAACATCAAATTACCTAACAGTACCTAGGTACATCCAGTTTCCGATGAATCGGACCACCGAATTTTAATAGAAATTCCTTCATCACTCAGGAAGTGAGCTGATGATCTGCAAAATTTATAGCTGTGAACCATCCCCGGCACTTCGGCTGTCGAGCATAGAAAACCGACAAATTGGCCTATCTGTTGAGCTGCTAGCCTTCAATGCCACACACATGCACAGATCCATAGGTCAAACTTATAACACATCTCGTTTTTCGGCGGGGTTAATTAAACTGTCAGTAATTAGGTAGACGAAATACGAAAGTCACCAAATAAGGTGGTAGAGCTAAGCTGAAACCTTGTTGTAAGCCGAATTGAACGGCTCGATAGTAGAAGCACCAACCATCCGGACATTTCGACGTGAAACAAGAGTTCTGTTGTTTTTCTAGTAATGACATCTATATGTTTTTCGAAAAAAAATTTTTGACTGTCAAGAAATGAAAGAAAAGTAACAAACAGTCGTAAAATAAATATTTATAAACTTGCGGTGTCCCCGATGTGACATTACTGATCACTTACGGCAGTTTGCACTAAACTGATGAAAAATGCCGGTAGGTTTAAAGGGCTACGAAACAGACTTTGTCCGTCATCGCAATTCCTCCCGTGGGTTTGGGTTTGTCTCATTTCTTGGGGGGATTCGGGTGTATCAGGATGGGAATAGGGTGTGTACGTGACCCCAGCAGGAAAGTAGCTCCTAGACTGATTTGAGTGGAACCTATTATTAGTGCTTAATCTAATATATATGTGCGCCGCACAAAAAAATTGTGCGTGTTGTTGTTGTGGAAAAAAGGGAAAAACGATTTCTGCTGGAGTAACGTGGTTCCAGCAGGAAAATTCTAAACGAATGATCATAGAGAGAAATATTTTGCATGTACCGAGGACTCATACTTGTACAAATTTGTGCCCATAAAATAAAATTTATGCGTCTTAAGGTTTTCGTTATATTGAGTTTTCTGCTGGGGTAACGTTTTGTGGAATGCTGGATCTCGAAAACCACTACATGTGCGCCTCTAGAATAAACTTACACGAGTAGCTGTTAATTCGTACCGATTTGTGCCGTAATTAGATTCAAGAAAATGTTTATAGTTTTCCGGTAATCACGCTTTGTTAAAAACCTGAAAAAAAGTTGCACCACCTAAACGAAAACACTTATGAACTCGCTAAAAACTGTATTCGATCCTGCTCGACACTTACAATAACCGTAAAACGTTTCATAAGTGTACATACTTGCGATATCGAATAATATTACTAAAACTCAAAACAACTGTGTCATAACTTTGACATCAAAATACAAGGAACTGGCTCAACGAAAGATAAGGGAGTATTAAATAAAAAACTTGTGCGTCTAATTAAATAATATATGGTGAAAATTCAGCGTGAAATATTTCGTATTTCAGAAGAAATAAACAAAACATACTAACAACGGATGGTTATCGGACTAAATTCGAATGACTACAAAAAAGCTACGGTTATATACATATCGATGACCTTCTTAACTGAACAGATTAAACCTAAAGTGTTGGCCGAACAGTCGCGTTCAAAAGTTTTTAACCTAATTTTATCAAATGAAAGACTTTGTTTATATGTTATTATTTTTATTAATGACTCTTAAACTAATTATGGCATCAAATCACAGATTAAATTTCCCAACTATAAATATTAAAACAAAAATAAAATTATTTATATACCATGTAGTCCTTATTAATTTAAATCACAGATCAGGTTTTCATTTTAGCATAATATACAACGTGAACTTTTGTATAGCGCAAACCTCAGACACCCCAACTAGAGTTCTGCTTCAAAATACCGTATAATTTTTTTTTAATTAAACTAACGAAAACTGAAAAAGTTATAAGCCTTTGTTTACAATTGCACTATTTTTTCCGCGAACAGCGTAGGTGTAGGTATTATACGCAAGGCAGTTAGTCACTATTCGTGTGGTATTGATAATAACATTAACAAACCATTTTCATAAGTTGTAATTATGGAACTGTGTTTAAGACAGAAACCGGCCAAGTGCGAGTCGGACTCGCGCACGTAGGGTTCTGTACCAAAATCCGGCAAAAATCACGTTTATTGTATGGGAGCCTACTTAAATGTTATTTTGATCTGTTTTTAGGGTTCTGTACCCAAAGGGTAAAAACAGGACCCTGTTCATAAGACTTCGTTATCCGTCTGTCTGTCCGTAACAAGACTCTATCTGAACCGCGATAGTTAGAGCTAGTTACAGATACTAAAATCAGATAAAAGGGGGCGATTAAACGGGATTCCCATACGACACACGCGATTTTTTAGTACGGAACCGTCTGTGCGTGAGTCCGTTTCGCAATTGGCCGGTATTTATTATTATAGCGGCAACAGAAATACACTGTCTGTGAAATTCTCAACTGTCTAGCTATAATAATGGTTAGTGAGATACAGTTAGGTGACAGAGGGACAGTGGAGTCTTAGTAATAAGGTCCCATTTTTACCCTCTCCGATGGTAAGGTTCACTAGCATTAGAGTCTTAGTAAAAGGATCAAGCTGTAAAGCCTATGAAAGTAGGTACCTATGTGTTCAAGGGCTGAATAAAAAAATCTTTCTTTCTAGCTGTTACCAATTGATTCCGGAACCCTAGAACTGCAAGTATGTACATACTGGCATTTACGAATAGTAGTCAATACGATTACGTGACTATTCATAATGCCTGCACACACATTAATGGACAAGCGGTGTCGGAAGGAGTTTTGACGGGGTAAATGAGGATTAGTATGGCGCCAATAGGCTGCATTATCAGTATCATGTAATCCTCTACGCGTAAAAGTACACAAAACACTTACACTGTTATTTTTTTAGCCACTACTCACTAAAGTTCACCCGTTGCACTTTGTCACCTTCGGTAATTCCTTCTACCTTTCGATATTGGTATCGCAGCCCGTGTGTCGTGCCTCTGGTGTTCCAAACGTCCATAGGCTAAGGTTAGCAACGATCAAGTATGCTGTAAGCTTTTCTGTCACCTTAGTAGTATAAAAAAGTATAATAAAAGACATGTTGTTACACGATCGCGTATTTTGCACAGCGACACGGGATGCGGAACGGTGACACGTATGACGTCGCGCTCGTGTTATCGGTCACTGACTGACTGGTGGCCAGCCCGGGTTGCGCGGGCGCAGGGGCGCGGCCGGGGGTGGCTGGTCGAGAGCACGGGATCGGCTGGTGGCGGAACGCTTTTAATCACGCGTAGTGATGTTATTTTATGATACATACTTATACATACTTTACGTTATTAGAGTGTTCAATGCGTTAAACTTTTTCGTGAAGGTTTGAAAAAAATTAACATAGGTTGAAATCGGGTCCATTGCATAATGTTACTGATTCTGATCAAAGTGTTTTCAGGTTTGCGCTATACAAAATTTCATGTTGTATACAAATAGCGAAGTCGCATAATCACAGAAAATCACAGTTTGGTAATTAAATCTATCTACAGGGTAATTTTACCCGACTGCGCCAGAAGAATGGTAATGTTTGTCGAGTGTGTACACATGTTTGACGTTTCCACAGCCTACATGGCTTGACGGATTTTAAGGTATTGTTAGATTCGTCTCAATTAAGATACTGCAATAGGATACATATTGTTAAAAAAATGAGCCCCGCAGTTGGGTTTTTGTTTTATTATAATTTACTTTTTAAATCGTCAACAATCTCTCGCTAGCAGGTTAATATTGGTTAATAGTGGCTACAGGTTGGTATTTAAATAATATTAATTTTATTAATATTATTTAAATACCATGTGTAGTCCTTATTAATTAAATAACAGATCAGATTTTCATTTCAGTATTAAAATACAAATAGCAAAGTCTACTTAACCATGTATAATTTTGTCTATTCTACAAAGTAGATTAATACATGTGGCATAATATTATATTTACCGCGTCGTTGGATTTTACTATAGAGGTCATCATAACATTCAAATGATTTACTGTTTTTTCTGTAGCAATGAGCTCTGTAATGTCCAAAACTCTCTGAAAATGAGCGATTCAAATTTTGCTAACACATCTCCAGACATTCATGGGTGTAGATAAAGTCTTGTATGCAACTGTATCATTAGGTATTAAAACACTCATGTGATACTATTATCCCCACATATAAATATAACCCACATTCATGTTTTAATACCCCTCATTATACCACAGTTGCATAAATAACTATTATTTATTAACTGTGTCTGTATGCTCATAACATACATGTATGTCATGTTATTGCTTATATCTACCTACTCTTTTATAAGTAGTAGGCAGTATAAATAAATTTGAATGCAAATATAAAATGTATGTACTTAATCATGTGCAATTTCAGGGAAACCGCTGTTAGAATATGATCCAATAGCAAGTTTATTTTATTTAATAGTACTTTTCTACTTCACTGTACTCACACACAATACGTTTCAAATTGTTCGCGAGTAAAATTAAGAAGGTCATCGATATGTACAAAACCGTCGCTTTTTTGTAGTCATTCGAATTTAGTCGGATAACCATCCGTTGTTAGTATGTTTTGTTTTTTGTTTATTTCTTCTGAAATACGAAATATTTCACGCTGAATTTTCACCATATATTATTTAATTAGACGCACAAGTTTTTTATTTATACTCCCTTATCTTGCGTTGAGCCAGTTCCTTGTATTTTGATGTTATGACACAGTTGTTTTGAGTTTTAGTAATATTATTCGATATCGCAAGTTTGTACACTTATGAAACGTTTTACGGTTATTGTAAGTGTCGAGCAGGATCGAATACAGTTTTTAGCGAGTTCATAAGTGTTTTCGTTTAGGTGGTGCAACTTTTTTTCAGGTTTTTAACAAAGCGTGATTACCGGAAAGCTATAAACATTTTCTTGAATCTAATTACGGCACAAATTGGTACGAATTAACAGCTACTCGTGTAAGTTTATTCTAGAGGCGCACATGTAGTGGTTTTCGAGATCCAGCATTCCACAAAACGTTACCCCAGCAGAAAACTCAATATAACGAAAACCTTAAGACGCACAAATTTTATTTTATGGGCACAAATTTGTACAAGCATAAGCCCTCGGTACATGCAAAATATTTCTCTCTAAGATCATTCGTTTAGAATTTTCCTGCTGGAACCACGTTACTCCAGCAGAAATCGTTTTTTCCTTTTTTTTCCACAACAACAACACGCACAATTTTTTTATGCGGCGCACATATATATTAGATTTTTTGAAATAATAATAGGTTCCACTCAAATCAGTCTAGGAGCTACTTTCCTGCTGGGGTAACGTACACGAATAGGGTACTATTCTATTTCTTTGATGGGTGATGGATGAGACACGCTATCGCCCTGATCTGCTTCTGTAAGACCAGCATGGTGACAACTCGTCGTCATGGAGGCGGGTAGTAATGAGCGTATTGCAGTGTTGTAGGCCGTCGCCTACGGAACTTGGGAGGGAGTTTCCTCTGCCGCTGCTTCTTTCGCAAACACAACTTGCTCACAAAAGACGCAGCGGCTTCATATTTTTTCCCATTGAAGACCATAGTCTCCAGCGTGAAAACATCTAGGCCCAGGCCCACAACGATGTTGCAGTTCAAATGCTGAGCACTCTGCCTGTGCATGAAGCGCCGTGTTATCGCTGCAGACACCGCAGTGCTAGTACTCGGGTGTTAACTTATGCTGTGTGCGTTGCAGATACTTACTGATGCACTCGTGTTTAAAACAAAACAAGGTAGTAAGCCGGTAAGTATCTGTGGCATTCGGTAGGTGAGGCTGTCATGGTGTATTTCCAGCCACTCCTCCCTCCATGCGCCTTTTTATCGCCTCAACGGTGTGCAGTCCCACACTTTTGTTTCGGGGCGCAGGATATTCAATTTTAAAGCACGTTTTTTTTTATTTTCACTAAATTACCAAATATTATTATGTACTTCAGTATAATGGTGTTCCCAAACTGGCTGTTACAAAATGTTACACATGTTATTACTTAGGAGTTGTTACAATCTATTTGGAATTGACAAACATTTAGTGTGCTCCTAACATTGATGGAATTTGGTTTAAAATTAGTTTATAAACATTACCTAACATGAAAATATATTGTAACGTTGCGATCAATATTATTGTTCGCTAATGTTAGTTAACATTGGTGATCAAATTTTCACCAGGTAATGTTATTTAAGATTCTGAAAAAAAATTGTGGGATTACCGTAACTCACAGCCCAGCGCAGCGCCTAGCCCGACGCCAGGCGCCCTCTTGATCCTGGCGCCCTAAGCTTCAGCCTAGTTAGCTTATGGGTAAATCAGGCCATGTGCATAAGTGTACAAGATAGAAACGCTATGTTATGATACGAGGTATCTCAATAAAACCATAGTAGAGTTCAACGTCCGAGGTACCTATTTACTGGGGTGTTCTTCCGAGGGCTTACCTGGCCTGGGTCTCATAACCGTAGGCTGTTAGGTAGGATACGTGTGGTTTTTAGTCGATAGTATCCATGTAGGATTATCCTCACGCTAAAAAAAATTAATTAATATTTATTTCAGGAAATGGTTAAAGTTACTAAGTTGTCAAGGGGTTACCCGGTGCTCACATCCTAACGCAGTTGCAGGGTACCGTGTGGTTTTAGGCGGTAGAAGTCTAATTAGTAAAAAAGTAGTAGTAACTAGTCTAAAGTTCTAGTAATAGTATCCATGAAGAACTTCCACCCGTAAAAAAATAAACAAAAAGAAAACAAGTTTTGTCAACTATTTTCTTGTAAATAACTCATTATGAACCTGTGTTAATAACAAAACTTAGGTAACAGCTTGACACGTCATGTACCTAGTTATTATATGAGTAGGTAATTCTTCAATGCCATTTCGTTAGCAGTAGGTAGGTATACCTATTGCATAACATGCAACAAACTAGAATTTTATCTATGCCAACTATTGTTAGTATATTGGCTTGAATGGCGTGTCAGTATAATTAAGTAAGTAAATGTATACGGCTCATGATTAATTATTGTTTTAAAAACCGGCCAAGTGCGAGTCAGACTTGCGCAGGAAGGGTTCTGTACAAAAAAACTGGCATTAAATTAAAATCACGTAATCACGTTTGTTTTATGCCAACCCTTTAACTACATATTTATTTAATTTTAGTATTTGTCGTATAGCGGCAAATAATAAAACGAATACAGTATGGGGTTATCAAAAGGGGTCTTAAAAGGTTTTACAGGGTCGGCAGCGTGAGTGTGGCGCCTTCGGTGTTGCAAACGTCCATGGGCTACGGTGACCACCAGTCCTTCTGGCGGCCCGTACGCTTGTCTGCCACCTTAGGGGTATAAAAAAAACAGCAATAGGTATAGGTAAGCATCATCTGTGAAAATTTCAAGTATCTAGCTATCACAGTTCATGAGATACAGCCTGGTGACAAGTAGACAGCCGGCAAGATGGACGGCGAAGTATCTATATTAACGTTCGGTTTTTACACTTCGGTTACGGAACCCACTTTTTAAGTAGGTGGGCCAGATGTAAGGAACGCCATTTGAACTGAAAAGTAAAAGGATGTGATTGGCACAGCACAGTGACGTCACCCCGGATTCTGGTCAGACAACGTAACGCAGTCTCAATCTCCGGCTTTCAATGACCGAAAGTGTACCGTGATATTGTTTGGTCTCGGTAAAAGGTTTAAACAAAAGAAATTTGTTGTCACTTCGCTTCCTCTCTAGATACTTTAGAAAGTGACCTTCCTTTAATTACACAATTTTCCTTGATATAACTGCGATTTCGAGGTCGAAAAAATAAACCAGGCAATAATATTGCTCAAATTTAATTTAATGCGAATAAAATTGTTATATAAGTATAAAATTTTACTGTATACATAGAATCTGTTGACTGACTCATCAACACGCCCCTTAGACCATACATGCCCAGAAGAAACTACTGAAGATAGAAACAATAAATTGCTATTACACGTGTTGCAGGATTTTCCAAAATTCTATCCATATTGGTTTAATTGAGTTCCTAGTTGAGGAAAGTTTGTATTAAAATAAAACTGGTTTTGGAAAATTGAGTAGATAGAGGTGTCAAAATCAATCAATCAATTAAATCAGCGTCGCAGTCTCATTCAGTTGGAATGCCCGGAACCGGCGAGATACTGGGCTACACAGACACAGTCGCCCCAGGAAGTCGTCGTTCGTCACTGTGAGGAGTCTGCTAGACTTCTTGGAGGAACTGGGATAGCAATAGCCACACCACAACACCCTACGCAAAATAGGCGCAATAAATGACGTCGAGTTGCGGAAACGAGCCCATGCAAACCTAGAACCCGGTACTGCTGGAGGTGTAGAAAAAATGGTTTGCTATCCCACCTCTTTATCAAAATGGGCTATGTACGATGTACTTTTTTTGTTTCTTTTTTTACGTCAGGGCAAATCCTCATGGATGCTATGCAGTGGCGGATACCAAGCCCCCCCCCCCCCCCCCCCCTTGGACAACGCACGCCACGACACGGAAAGCCATCAGCATAATGATGATATTTTGACATACTGGAAAAGAACGGTTTTTATTCCATCATTTGACCATGTTACAACGGACATGAGAAAACGTTTTGCTGAAGAAAATATTCATTACTTAAAACAAATGTATAGCTGGAATAAAGTTGACGGACTGAGTGCGGAACAGCTCGATGAGGGAACGTTGTAGGGATGCTTTGATGGTTCGGACACGTGGAGATGATGAACGAAAGAAGATTGATGCAACAGGTTTATGAAGCGAGAGTGAATGTGTAACCTGGCAGCCTAAAAATATGTATGCCAATCAAATCGAGGACATAGGTACCTACTAAAGCAGATAGGTAGGTACATTTATAAAAAAACGAGAAACGACATGTCAAGCGGTACCCGAAACCGTTGATCATGTATGAAAACAATGATTAAAGTAGAAGCAGCGAAAGATGAATGCCAGTATTCTACTGTAGCAATGGATACAGCGTGTGTAAAAACCTGGTGGTCTCTGTCTACTCCACTGGAAAAGCGGCGTATCTTGACACCGAGTGTGAGAACTAGATATTGAGGGTGACTCGCGTTTAAGGTCGTTCTTGGTCCATGATGCCTATTGCTTAAGCCTTATTAAGCAATAGGCATCATGTTCATCCTCACACTTTGCATCCATAACGTTCGAGTACGGTAAGATCAAATAGAGTCTTTCTTGCGAGCACGCTTAGATCGTGGATGGAATAATCTCCTTGCGTAGGTTTACCCAAACGCCTACGGGTTCTTCTAAAAGACTCACGTCCATAGGCTACGGTGACCCCCCAGTGCATCTGGTGGGCCGCATGCTTGTCTGCCACCTCAGTGGTATTAAAAAAACAGGCCAATTATAATTCGTAACAAGGAATTGCACAGTACAGGGTACACTACGACCACAGAGTACATTTGTATACTACGACAAGCGAAGATCAACTGTGTTTATTTAATATTTTGGCTGAGGCCAAAATATTTAATTTTTAATAAAGATTTTTGCACGTTTTTATTTTGGAAGTTTAGAACTCCCGAACTTGTTCTAAGAAACAGTCAGAATGGCTATAATCAATCATCAATGCATATAATAAAATCGTAACAGGTCGCTGTCTGTAGGTACCTACATGGAAGATAAATAAGAAAAAATATTATAGGGGGGCTTCATGAACGCCACATAACCCAAAACAATGATTTTTAGATTTTTTGTCTGTTTGTCTGTAGGTATGTCTGTATAATATATGTTTGTCTGTACGTTTGTGCGCGATAATCTCAGTAACCGCTTAACCGATTGCAATGCGGGTTTCTTTATTGTGTTGAGGTTTGCTCAACTTAACATTGAGTGTAGGTATTGTTGTGATTTTGCTAAAACCATTCAGTTTTAAGTAGTAATAAGTTATTTTTGTGATGTCAACACCGCCTCATAGTAGAATGATTAGCCTGTACATAAAACATTTATTGATTATTCGAAAATAGTGGGTAGTTGATTTGACATAAATGTTCAGTATGAGGTGGGATTTGTTGAGAGGCGATAAAAAGTGAATATTCTGGAAAATGAACACATTCTGTTTCATGATCGAGTTCAGTAAAGTGCTAATTAGTTAAAGTAGAATATTTGTATTAATTAATAGTTAGTACTTAGTTGTGCAAGTATTAGTTAGATTGTGAAAATAAAAATGTAAAGAATCTACAATCATAGGATTATTATTTCGTAATACCATTAAGTGGAATGTAGGAGTAGTATCTATTATTATACGAAGAACAGAAGAATAAATAGCTATGTAAAGGATCATTCGAGTATTATTCCTCATCAAGTCAGAAGTGGGATCCTGCGAGCCAAGCCGTGACAAGTTAAAACTGTAAGTATAAGTTTATTCGAATTCTAATCATGGTTCGTGATTATTCCTATTAGCGTGTATTATATTCGTAGCAACTTCTACTGTAGTCAAGAAGGTATTTGAGTTTAACGAATTGCTGCAAACTGGGGTTACATAACTCTATTGGCTGCGGTGTCCATTTAACTACGTTTTTATTTAACTCCGGTAAGGGTTTTAGGAAATATTCTCTACCGGAACGTTGAATACATTTGTTTTAGATCGAACACAGAAATGTGACAAAAAGGTCCATATCATTTTATTGTAGTTGCTTAGAGCTATATTTTTATTGTGGTAATACCCGCCATTATGCCCATATGTACCTACCTATTAGTTACCTTGAAACAAAAGTAGGTACATATTTAAGTTACATAGCCACTTCTCAAGGGCTAGGACTTCATTTTAATTCGTGGATCCTCAGTTAATAAGACGTTCTATTAGAAATTTTGGACATAATTACAGTTAGTTATTTTGATTTATTTTGTGAATACCCTCTACCTAGGTAAAATTTATTTTTACATAGGACAAATAAATGTGACCAAATACGATAGGTACGCACCGTTCTTATTGCAGTTACATATGTAATGCTACGTTTACACGCTTGCCAATCCTTGACAAACGGCAAACAGCCCCAAGCCATCACAAATCTTGTTTGCCGTTTGGAAGGCGTTTACACGCTTGAGAATGTGTCAGTCTGCAACCTACCTCCAAGCACGGCGGACACCGAACTTGTCACGGCTATTGCATTTCGTTTAATGTACTTTTATTTGAAATGCAAGCAAAGTGAAACAAAAAAATAGGAAAGCTCGACGACCACGAAGATGGTGGATGCTAATAATGCTCCAGAAACAAAAGACTCTCATCATTCGACTAGCCACTCATTTTTTAGGGTTTCGTAGCCAAGTGGCAAAAACGGAACCCTTATAGATTCGTCATGTCTGTCTGTCTGTCTGTCCGTCTGTCTGTCCGTCCGTGTGTCACAGCCACTTTTCTCCGAAACTATAAGGTCTATGCTATTGAAACTTGGTAACTAGATGTATTCTGTAAACCGCATTAAGATTCTTATATAAAACTAGAAAAAAAGCAGTAAATTTTGGGGGTCCCCATACTAAGAACAGAATCTCAAAATTTTTTTTTTCATCAAATCCATACTCTCATCTATAGATAGGTCTTCAAAAATGCTATTGAGGTTTCTAAAATCATTTTTTTTAAAGTGAATAGTTTGCGCAAGAGACACTTCCAAAGTGGAAAAATGTGTCCCCCGCCCCCTCTAACTTCTAAACTAAGAGAATGATAAATCTAAAAAATATATATTATGTACATTGCCGTAAAAACTACCAACGAAAATTGGTTTGAACGAGATAGAGCTGGTAGTTCTTTTTTTAATACGTAATAAACCGCAATTTTTGATTAGAAAAATCACTACCACTGCGAAGGTGTTAAAACATCAATCAAAGTTACAACGAACTATAAGAACTTTTATATTATGCTACTTGCTGCTACGAAACCCTTCATGGGCGAGTCCAACTCGCACTTGGCCGGATTTTTATTTATTTAGCACGAGCAAGCAAGCGTGTAGTCGCCGCGAGATCACAATGGCTACTAAACGCGGACCAACGTGTAAATGCGTCGCAAACGTTTGCCGCAAACCCCCTTTGATCTGCATCAAAAAACCGACACTCTACTGGATCGGCAGCAAGCGCCGACAAACTCACGCAAGCCAAGCCAAACGCCTTCTTTACACGCTTGTGATTGTCGACGCTTGCCAAGGCTTGACTGGTGAATGATTGCTGGTTACTATGAAAAGAGTAAGTTGAAAGATTTTCCATTGTTAAGAATGATTGCTGGTTACTATGAAAGGAATAAGTTGAAAGATTATTCATTGTTCAGATACATAGTTAGTTACTATTTAAGCTAATGTCAAAATGGTTTTCCATTATTTCAATTAATAGCTTGTTACTGTTTAAACAAAAGTCAAAAGGTTTTCCATTGTTCAGATAGATAGTTTATTGTTTAAGCGAAGGTTAAAAGTTTTGCAACTGTTCAAATACAGTTTGTTATTGTATTAACTAAAGCTTTAAGGTTTTCCAGTGTTCAGATAGTTTGTTATTGTTTAAGCGAAAGTTAAAGAATTTTCCACTGTTCATATAGATTGTTACTGTTTAGATGAAAGTCAAAAGGTTTTCCATTGTTCAGACAGATAGTTTATTGTTTAAGCGAAAGTTAAAAGATTTTTCAAATACAGTGTGTTATTGTACCAACTAAAGCTATAAGATTTTCCGGTGTTCAGATAGTTTGTTATTGTTTAAGCGAAAGTTAAAAGATTTTCCATTATTCAGGTATACCGTTGGTTACTATTCAAGTAAAAGTTAAAAGACTTGTTCAGGTATAAGCCACTACTAGTAAGCGAAACTTGAAAGGACTTCCTATTGTTGAGATTGATGGCGGTGACTTTTGACGATTGAAAGTGGAGAAAGTTCATTTCTTTATTGATGAAGTTAGTTGAACATAGAAATTCTTGAAGAGAAAATATTTAAATCGTGATGGGTTATCTTTCACTACAGACTAACTGATGTTCTAATTTGTAAATGTATTAGATATTATAAAGTATCAGATAAATGAAAGTTTCTGAAATTATGTAAAATTGTGTCAAACACGACACATGGAAAACTAGAACATGGTAAAAATGTTTTTATATGTCATTGATAGATTGTATTGAGTTACATTGGATTGGTTAAATTGATCTAATTTATTTAGAAGGTTATCACCAGCTCAGTTGAATGTTAAATTTGTTTATCGATTTGCCATTGCATTAAATGGGTATTCTGTAACAATAATTTTGACGGGCGGAGTGTAAGGTTTCACCAGATGCGTGTATGAGGACATACACGTCGTCAGGATGGTCGAGTGTAAGGTTTCGTGATTTTTGCCTGAATTTTTGCAATATGGCAATGAAGGTAGTTTGAGAATTCAACTGGTGGGGATTGTCAATAAAAAGCAACAACGCCATTTTGTGGCTCTCAGTCGTAAACTACACGTCGCTAGATAGAAACGTAAAAGTGTAATTGGCAATGGGGAGCATTGTTGACGGTGGAAGGTGATCGTTTATGCATAGTAAGGTGGCCACCCTAAACCTGCTGTATGGGTCGCAAGCCCCAGACACTGTTGCAATGTTCTTCCTTGTGCCACGTGGTGTATAAGTATTCCTAGTTGTGTTTGTTATGTAAAAAAATAAAGAAGGAGTGATGATATCTCTGTGTTTTCTTCTGAGGTTTTACACATAGATCAATTTTATTATGTGTAATATGTATATTTTGTGTTAAGACCGACTAGACTTGCAGTCTTTGCTATTTATTTTTAAAAGTATGTGGTTAAGATACTTAACGACTTCTCAAGGGCAAAGACTGTATTTAGTGCGTGGATCTCCAATCAACGAGACGTACTATGACAAATTTAGACATTATTTTATTAATTTAAGTATGAATGCTGCTGTGCAACCCTGAGCGTTGCAAGTGATTATCCAACCATGCAGGTATTATGTGTGTTAGTCCCATAGCCGTGCAAGGTGTGTTGTTTGCAGCCATTCAGGTGAGCTGTAAGGTGAAACCATGCAGGTATGTTGAGACTCAGTTCCATTAGCCGTGCAGGTGTGCTGTTTGCAGCCATGTGGGTGCGCTGTGGAAGCACAACCATGCAGATATTTTGTGAGTTATTTCCATATCCGTGCAGGTGTGCTGTCTACAGTCGTGTAGGTGTGCTGTAGAAGCGCAACCATGCAGGTATGATGTGAGTTATTTCCATAGCCGTGCAGGTGTGCTGTCTACAGTCATGTAGGTGTGCTGTAGAAGCGCAACCATGCAGGTATGATGTGAGTTAGTGCCATAGCCGTGCAGGTGTGCTGTCTGCAGTCATGTAGGCGTGCTGCAGAAGCGCAACCATGCAGGTATGATGTGAGTTATTTCCATAGCCGTGCAGGTGTGCTGTCTACAGTCGTGTAGGTGTGCTGTAGAAGCGCAACCATGCAGGTATGATGAGAGTTATTTCCATAGCCGTGCAGGTGTGCTGTCTACAGTCGTGTAGGTGTGCTGTAGAAGCGCAACCATGCAGGTATGATGTGAGTTATTTCCATAGCCGTGCAGGTGTGCTGTTTACAGCCATGTAGGTGTGCTGTAGAAGCGCAACCATGCAGGTATGATGTGAGTTAGTGCCATAGCCGTGCAGGTGTGCTGTCTGCAGTCATGTAGGTGTGCTGCAGAAGCGCAACCATGCAGGTATGATGTGAGTTATTTCCATAGCCGTGCAGGTGTGCTGTCTGCAGTCATGTAGGTGTGCTGTAGAAGCGCAACCATGCAGGTATGATGTGAGTTATTTCCATAGCCGTGCAGGTGTGCTGTCTACAGCCATGTAGGTGCGCTGTAGAAGCGCAACCATGCAGGTATGATGTGAGTTATTTCCATAGCCGTGCAGGAGTGCTGTCTGCAGTCATGTAGGTGAGCTGTAAAAGCGCAACCATGTAGGTATGTTGAGAGTTAGTTTCATAGCCATGTAGGTGTGCTGTTGAAGTGCAATCATGTAGGTGCGGCAAATGATTTCTATAAGCTATGTAAGTAGACTGCCAGTGCACAATCATGTAAGTATGTTGAGATTGATCTGTTTAGTCATGAAGCGATGCTACATGGAGCCGTGTTAGTGTGCAGCTAGTATGCAACCGTGTAGGTGTGCTGTCAATTTCAACCAGGCGAGTATAGTGAGAATGATTCATATTATCATCTGTGCTTTATGCAGTCATACGGTTGTGCTGCTATTATGGTGGCGATCATAACAATATAGAAGCTTTTTCAATGATTTTGGCTGACATTAGGCTTACTTGGATTGGTATGTGTGGAGCGTTTAGATTACACACACAGGAATGCATAACAAATTTTGTTGCCCAATAGTAAATGGAGAGTATGTGAAACAGTATTGATGTTTTTCGATTTACTTAACACCTCCAGCCTTGTTTATGCCTATAGTGTTATTTAGATTCCATACCAGCGGCTTAGTGAGCTTTCCCAATCACGGAATCGCTCAAGAAAGATTACGGCACAAAACTGTACCCTTTTCATAACTAGCCGTATGCATAGTAAGGCATAGAGATTTTTTTTGGGGACGCCAAGCAGGCGAGATATAAGCGCCTTGGATGTAATAAACGCCTTAGATGAGATGATAGATGGGCAATTATTAGCTTGAAAGAGCAGTAACTGCGTTTAAAATGACAATTCCAGGTGACTGAAGTGAAAGATTCACGCCCGAGCAGAAAGACAGGTGAACTGTCGTGTCGGAATACAGTGCGGTGCGGCGGAGCGGTGTGACTGCCAGAAGGCGGAATCTAACCAGTGGCGGCGATACTGAAGGCAATGGTGAGGATCGGGCCGAGCGACAGGTGAAATTAAGACTTTGATTCGGATAATTGCTAACGACCTTGAGCAACCGCGACACGAGTCCTCCAGACAAGGAATTGTGGTCATTTATAACTTATTTTAGTTGTACCTTATTGATAAGAACTCCTTGTGCATTATTTATGGAATTATAATTATATAGATATAGATATAATGTATCACGTTTTAAAAATGTGATATGCCTGAGAATTAGTTGAACTTTTTAGCTTCATAACAATCTATATGTGTTATAGTGTGGGTTTCCTCAAGAGTTATCCGTGTCAAATACACGTCGGAAGTTTAAGGCGGAAACACATTGTTAAAACCCGACGCAACGCGTGTTGAGTAGAATCAATTTGTGTTGTTTTCTATGACCAGAGTCACACTATCAATATCCAATGCGCCACCATACGCAGTACATTCTATCTACACATAGTCGCGTCATGTTTTTAGTGTGTCGCGCACATTAAAAATCCCTGGCGACCATTTTAGGCATGGACTCTATTATTGGGGAATATAATATAATTTCTAATTGTAATAGACGTTGACCTTTTTGACCAATTGTACCATATCATATCATATCAGGTGTTCAAAATATCCCGGGAGATACCGTGCAATGTACATGGGTAGACAATTTTAGGATTTCTTTTCTAATTTCGACGTTTTGTGAAAAGACTTTGTGAGACAGCTAGCAATATCTATTATAAAGACCGTTTTTTTTTAATTGAAAGAGCTATACAACGGCAGTGGACTGTATGAGTTAAGCAAAATATTACACTTGGATCCTTGTAAAAAGACCTAGTTGAACGACCTCTACTGGTCGAAGACAATACTAGCGGTTGCCGCATGGTTTTCCCTGCGTAGTCCCATTCCTGTGGAGATACGGGAACGTTACTCGGGGAGGGTGTGCCTTCGCAGTAGTGGAAGAGTTTTTCAAATTGATTCAGTGGTTTTGGAGACTATTCAACGCAAAAAAACAACCATACAGGCAATCGAATCTTTCCTTCTTATAATATTAATGTAGATAATCCTGATTGAAACACTGATTCTCGGAATAACTTTTAGTAGTACGTACACAAGTTTTACTTCCTTGATCTTGGTTAAAGTCAGTGCTAGAGAGTAATAACTATTTTGTGCTATCTTATAGGTATTTCTAAACATACCTGCAAATCGCAAAAAAATATATATATACAGAGAAATTTAAGTAAAGATCAAAACATTTTGCGTGCGCCATACGCGGTTTAGAAGTCTCCGTTCGGGCGTTAATATTGCTGTAGGTGTAGGCGAGTTTCAGAAGCCTGACCGAAGTGCATACGGTTGCAGTTCACCAGGGTTAGGTGGTATTCTCTGACTAGTTTAGTTTATCAGATTATACTAGTTGCGTATTTCAGTCGACAAACTACACTACAAGAACGCCCTGTAAACTGTTAGCAAAAAAAAGGGTACGTAGGTGTCTATTAGGCCTTAATTTTACGCTGTACACCGGCTGTAACATACTTCGTACCAGCAGTCCTAATACTGTAGTACCACTATGACAAAGAGGGATTTAGTACCACAAATAGCGTCAGGTTGTTGATTTCTTTTAAGCCCGCTTCAACATGGACTAGTGTCCAGTCAAATGAGTATACTAAGACATTATGCCCTATAGGGATAATTTAGAACCAAGTAAACTAAGTATAATTCTGATGCTTATTATGGTTACGCTAGAACAGATTCAGTCTTACTGGTTTACTAATGCAATATTTATAATTCCGCTAAGACTGAAGAAAAGGTAAAACTGCCTTTTAACAGTATATATGCACTTAGACCACTTAGGGCCATTTTGTTAGAGGTAAAGGCTAGAATTAAATGTATATCCTATATTCTAACAAAAGTTGACTGGTTCGCAAAATGAAAAAAAGAACCCTGAACAGCTTACGTTATCAGAGTTTCTTGTAGAATTTTATCAGATCGTGGGACTGCTGCCTAGAAAGTATTGTAGCATCTGACAGAATGAGAGTTGCAACATATTTATTTACCAAAATAATCCCAATGTAACATTATCTATTTACATTATAACTATCTAAACTAACCTAAATCTAAATAATGACATTGTACCCAAAGACTGGCAGCATTTCCCCTTTAAATAGTTATACCCATTGGTTTAGATAGATGACTGCAGTCTGCCACTCGACTCGACTAGGAGTTTTCTTTTTCATATTTTTTATCAAATCTCGTTAATATTCTTATTCTGATAAAAAATGGAAAAGGAAAACCTTCTAAAGTCTTAAATTTACCGTGACTATTGTAACACATAGAAACCAATGCTTAACTAAATGGTCGAGAGTTGGAACTTGTGGGGTTAGCCGCTCCTAGTAGTTTATTTTAGATAATTAGATTCAATTTAAAACTAGCTAAAGGTTAAGTTCACCAGCTTTTGCTGTGCAAAAGATGAGGCATTAACAGATGTAGATGGAATTGTAAATTTGAGTTACTTTAACAGTGTATTCAAATTTAACCTGTATCCTCCTGCGGAGTACCTAATCTTGTAACTTACAAAATGTCCATAATAGCGATATTCTATAATTTAGATTACGTCCAAGAGTCTCTCTGCAAAAAGAATAGGTACATAACATTATGTGAATAAGAAATTCATCAGAATCTTGTGGCTGCACCTCACAAGAAATATAGGTATCGTACCTTGCAGTTTCTTTTATTCAAATACCATTTCTAAAGTAATACCATACTATTTCTAAGTAAGTAGTAGTCTAATAATTATATGTCTAGTTTTTTATCCTGTATTTGTGAAATAGGAAGGTTTTACTTACCAAAAAGTTCCCAATAAATCTTGCGAATTTATAACATGTACATCAACCATAAAAAAAAGTCTTTCTTGTTATCATAGTAGACTGCATAAGGTCAATGACACTTTATGGGTAGTTATCCAGTTAAACAGTGGTAGGTATACGCTCTTGCGACAGGCTACCAACCGAATTTGAAGGTATTGGTTTGGTTAGATTAATCAGAGTATCTCAGTGATTGACTTAAGAATACTTATACATTTTGCATTGACACATTTTATGCGCATACCATGATTACTTACTTTATATTATTATTATTATTTGACATAATTCGTACCTATTTCAGATTTATGTTTGCAAACGTTTGACACAATTTATTATAGTACTAGCTGAGCCCGCAACTTCGTTTACGTCACATAAGGTGTATGAAAGGAAAGGTATTTCTTCATCAGAGTCATCAAGCAGCGTCTGAAACTGCCCTGTTTGCTTAATCATAAAAGAGCTTAATGATTAAGTCTATTTTAAAACAATTCAGTCCACGCCTTCGGCGCGGACTGAATTGTTTAAAAATAGTCCTAATCATTAAGCTCTTTTATGATTAAGCCAACACGCCAGTTTAGGTTCACCCACATTCAAAGAAACCCCTACAAATAAAATTTTCAAAATATCTGATTCTTAAAAGTGTTATAACTCTTTTATTTCTAAACCGATTTACATAAAACAAACGCTAAATGTTAACTGGAGCAAACCTCAACACAATAAAAAAAACCGCATTGCAATCGGTTGAGCGGTTACTGAGATTAGCGTGCACAACCGTACAGACAAACAGATATACAGACATACAGACATACAGACATACAGACAAACAGACAAAAATTCTAAAAATCATTGTTTTGGGTTCTATTGCGTTCATAAAGCCCCCCTATAATATTTTTTCTTATTTATCTTCCATGTACAGACAGCGACCCGTTACGATTTTATTATATGTATTGATTGATTGATGATATGAAATTATTAATTATTGACATTATTACACGAATGAAACTATTATTACATTATAAGACACCAATATTTTTGTTATTATCATCTGAGATTTTTATTAATATTTAAAATGATTATCTAAAGTCATTATTATTTGCATGACAATTTATTAAAGTTAGTTTACAGTATCGGAATTTAATCTATTGATGTATTTATGACCTAAGTTACAATTCATTGATTAAAATTGTCACCTATAATAAACACATTGTAACACTATCGAATTAGGGAAACCTGTAAGGATAGATGTTGATATAACACACAAGAGCTGCCTTAAATACTATATTTATATGTGTCCTTAGGGTTAAGGTATATTGTGGCTTCATCACGTTGCCTGAAACTAGACGTTACGTACGTACGTACAAATATTATTTAAGTAATATTATTATGATGGTAATATTAGATACCTAATGATTTTTTTATGAAAAATCACTCGCTTGTACTAGTTGTATTCCACTATTAAATATATTTTACACTAATTGCTGACACATGTAATGATTTCTTTTGCTGGAAAATGAAACCTGGAAGTGATCTGCAGACTCTGCTGGGTTTTAAAAAAGAGATCACTTTTTAGATTTTACATTTGTAAATAGTTTCAGCAGGCGGTCTGCTCTGTGAACTGGTTACTTGTTGCCTTTGTTTTGTATTCTTGACGTTCCGCCAGACTCAAGTTCTCACTTATAGTTTTACAAAATAAATAATGATTGAGTTAATATTATAAGCCTATAGACTATAGACAGAGTAGATAGAAGATATAGAGAAGGTTTAGGTTTAATTAAACTTTAAGATTTTGATTTAGCATATTATAAAAAGCCGCATAAAGGTATTATTGTTATGTACGTTATGTATAAAAATATGTGATTAGTTCAATATACAGGTCCGAATGTTGTGATTACTGCGTGCTCCGGAGATAGCACGCTGTCTGATGGCCGAATGTTGTGATTTTGCTAAAACCATTCAGTTTTAAGTAGTAATAAGTTATTTTTGTGATGTCAACACCGCCTCATAGTAGAATGATTAGCCTGTACATAAAACATTTATTGATTATTCGAAAATAGTGGGTAGTTGATTTGACATAAATGTTCAGTATGAGGTGGGATTTGTTGAGAGGCGATAAAAAGTGAATATTCTGGAAAAAGAACACATTCTGTTTCATGATCGAGTTCAGTAAAGTGCTAATTAGTTAAAGTAGAATATTTGTATTAATTAATAGTTAGTACTTAGTTGTGCAAGTATTAGTTAGATTGTGAAAATAAAAATGTAAAGAATCTACAATCATAGGATTATTATTTCGTAATACCATTAAGTGGAATGTAGGAGTAGTATCTATTATTATACGAAGAACAGAAGAATAAATAGCTATGTAAAGGATCATTCGAGTATTATTCCTCATCAGTATATTTCATTTCAATCGGTTTATAAATAAAAAAGTTATACCACTTTAAAGATTTATACATACATGGATATATGAATCTAAAAATGAGTAAATCTAAACTGGCGTGTTGGCTTAATCATAAAAGAGCTTAATGATAAGGGCTTTTTTAAAATAATTCTGAATTGGACTATTACTATTGTTTTAGAATAGACTTAAATAGCAAACAGGGCAGTTTCACACGCTGCTTGATGAGTCTGATGAAGTAATACTTCTTCTTTCATACACCTTTGTGACGTGAACGAAGTAGCGGGGTCAGCTAGTAATGGATAAACTCGGTTGAGATTACAGGGAATGGTACGTTTAACACGTTGAACGCCACGTTAAAATATACTACTTTTCATTGGGGCCACGCGGCTCACCGGTGAGCCGAACCCTACTGTACCATTGGAGCCACGCGGGTCACCGGTGAGCCACTCGACGACTTAAACTTTAACATGTTTTGCAGGCCACTACGCGCTGATATCATACATAAATGTTTGAAGCGTGAGCCGCGTGGCCTCCTGCAACACACCATTCAACTTGGTTTAAATATCTTGCAAAAGACTTAGAATTTATTTACAGTTTTCTATACTTTGTGGGATGATTCTCAACTCTAACAAATAAAATGTGATGGGTATTTTGCAACAAAAAATAATTATTTATTAGGTTTTAATATATCTTTAATAATAAATGAATCAAAATTAAGGAATGACAAAAATCTTAACATGAATATTTAATATGGCACAAGTCTCTGGAAGTCTTATTTTTTTCTTTCTCGCTTGTTTTCTTCTTCGAGATGATATTCAAGTCGTTATCATCTTTGGCTGAAGTAAAACATTTGTCCAAAAGATTTATCTCGACATTTTCTATTTCTGCTAAGCCTTCTTGTATAATAATAAAATCGTCAAACATATCTACATCCATTTTAACCAATAGCCAATATAATTACTTCAGTAAACAAATACTTGGCACTACAAGTCAGCAGACTGGGATGGACTGCGAGAGTTCTATGCGTCGTACCCGTGGTGGCGGCTTTGTTTAGCCTCAGAGGATCTGGATTCTTGTGCTGTAGCAGTCGCTGAGGGGATCTAGGAGGGTAGGTATAGAATGCTACATTCCCAACCGCTGGATCCCTGTAGGTGCAAAAAAGCGACCGTGGTTCAATCGGCTCTGCAGAGAAGCTCTAATGCAGAAAGAATCTGCCTACAGAGCTTGGACCACGGCTCGTACAAATTCAGATCCAAACATCCCTGAGGTGAAACGCAAATTAAATGCCGCCTCGAGGTCCAGTAAAAGAACAATTTGTCAGGGCCAAGTTCGATTTCGTCGGCAGAATTGGCGAACGGCTAGCAGGCTACCCTTCAGAAAGTCGTGAATTTTGATCGCTTGCCAAAGCTGCCGAGAGAAACTTCTGTCAGTCAGGTTTACCACCCTTGCTTAAACCCGACGGTAGTTTGACCCAGAGTGCCAAGGAGAAAGCTGACTTTTTGGGTAATCTCTTTGCCTCTAACTTGACCATGAGCGACGGGGGTGCTCTACCGCCGGGCATTCCGAGTTGTGGCACTTCCATGCCGGAAGTTAAATTTACACAGCGGAATGTCCGATGGGAGCTTCAATCCCTGGACGTTCATAAGTCGAGTGGGCCAGACGGCATTCCCCCAGTGGTACTTAAGCACTGTGGTCCAGAGTTGTGTCCGGTACTTACACGTCTTTTCACACTTTCATATTCCATGCGACAAGTCCCGGCGTCGTGGAAGATCGCGTATGTACATCCTGTACCCAAGAAGGGTGACAGGACCGACCCGGCCAATTACAGGCCTATAGCCGTCACCTCCCTTTTATTCAAGGTGATGGAGCGTGTAATTAATACACAGCTCCTGGGGTACCTTGAGGAACACGACCTGCTCAGTGACCGGCAGTACGGTTTCCGTCACGGTCGCTCGACGGGCAATCTTCTTGTGTACCTAACACACCGATGGCCGGCGGCTATCGAGAGTAAGGGTGAGGCTCTCCGCATATGGAGTACTGCTGTCACCTCTGGGCGGGAGCACCTGAATATCAGCTTCGTTAATTTGAGTCGGTGCAAAGACGAGCTGTAAGAGTTGTCAACGATCCTGTACTTACAGCTGGTGTGGAACCTCTTCGCGACAGGAGAGACTTTGCCTCCTTATGCGTGTTCTACCGCCTGTACAATAGTATGTGCTCTGAGGAATTGTTTGACATGATGCCCACGGCTACGTTCTATCATCGCTCCGCTCGCCACGGACAGGGAGTTCATCCTCACACTCTGCGTCCGGTGCGTTCCAGCACGGTTAGATCCGATAGGTGTTTTCTTCCGCGCACGCTTAGGTTGTGGAATGACCTCCCTGCCTCGGTTTTCCCAAACGCCTACAGTATGGGGTTCTTCAAAAGGGGTCTTAGAAGGTTTTTACAGGGTCGGCAGCGCGAGTGTGGCACCTCTGGTGTTGCAAACGTTCATAGGCTGCGGTGACCACCGGTCCTTCTGGTGGGCCGTATGCTTGTCTGCCACCTTAGTGGTATAAAAAAAAAAGGTTTTTGCAAACGGTCGACTAATTTGCAGGCGGGTGGGTGGTGCGCGGGTGAGCCACAGCGTGACCCCCGCGGCCCCCGCGGTAGTAAGATCGCGTTTCCTTCTGATGTGGCCACGCGACCCACCAGTGAGCCATAACTCTTAAATGCAGTATTTATGGCATAAAAATCGATTGTTTTAAATGGATATAATATTACTTCATCTTTTTTACGGATTACCTACGTGAAAAAAACACTATTATGAAAATTAAAAGAAATATCATTTTCACTTTGGCCTAAACAAGTTTTCTCACGCGGCTCACACGGTGAGCCACGTGGCGTTCAACGTGTTAATAAATTATGATTTAATCCTCAATTGATTAAGATGCTGACCATTACAATTACTTTGATCCTAGGTGGGAACGAAAAGGGATAATAAAGTTGAGTACATACACCACACTAGTAGCGAAAAATTCTAAATCTATGCACCGTGGCACCACACAGACACGCATGCAGGACCTCCTTCTTCAAACAGAGACCTCTATGCTTTTTCAATTTTCATCGGGTTTTATTGAAACTTAGCTATACCGCCATCTAGCAAGGAATATTATCATTAGGTAATGAAAAACAGATGTCGCTAGTAGCTTTACAATATGTCTCATTGTATTTTCTAAAAATAACACCAGAGTTCGTTCCAAGCGCTATATTTAGTTTTTAGACATTTGACAAAAAAGATGGCAGCGATTGCCGATTGCTGTTCTTCGGATTTATTGCGAAAATGGCGCATTATGTGATATTTTCACATAAAAATATAATAATAAGTGAAACTTTGTGTAGTGCTACATTGTGATGTTGTGTTATTTTTCATGAATGACAGTGTACTCGTGTGTAAATAGGACCACAACTTTCTGCTGGATATTGGATTACACTTTTAAAAAGGTATTTACGCCTCCTACGCATTATTTTTCGTAGATCTTGTAATATATTAGGAATACTGGTATTTAAGTTACGAGGACACTTATAAAAATATGTAAAACTATAAATATTACATAAGAATGTGGACCTACAGTACATTAAGTGATAAAAATCGTCCTGCACTGCATACAACTTTTCATGATAATTTTTATTTTTATTCTTGGCACTTTAACTGGGACGGATATTTACTTTCTTGTAAATATCTGTCCCGGTTAAAGAAGAAACGTGGTGTATAGAAGGTTATCGGCAGTCTGCATGACATCAGCAGGCATTGCCCATTGCTGTAAACTTTAGTAGCATGATTCATCAGACCAGAAATTATAGCCAATAAAGTTCAAAATTGATTGAATAAAAACTAATTTACTAATAAAGTTGAAAGTAAATAATTGTTGTGTTTACTTGCAGTAGGTATGTTACTTGTAGCACTCTTTTCAAATTATTTGGTAGTAATAAAAGAAAATCATAGGTACTTATATTTTGTACCTAATTATATTTTTCTGTATATTATTTACATGGCAGACAAGCACTTAATCAAATTTTCAAACCACTTATATTTAAGTCCCTACATTATACTTATTGACCACCATGTTACTGGCACCCGATGGTACAGTCATCTGCAGAAAAAGGGATACAGGGCTGCCCTGTGAGCATTGACGTTTTTAAAAACTATCATATATATTTTTATGAAATTTACTATGGTTATTAAATTTGTGTAATTCTATATATTTATACAAAATCTCATAAAAATATATTTAAGATTATATACATACATACATATACTCACGCCTTTATCCCCGAAGGGGTAGGCAGAGGCCTATACCGGCCCACATTTCACCGTGTACAATTCCGTCCCACGTAACAGGTGGTGAGCCCATCGCCGTGTTGAAATGAACCGCCGACGTCAGAGCCTCGTCCGTTGTTCAGCAGGTGCACGAGCTTGCACGTGAGGTTGACTTGGGCCCAGAGGTGTTGGTAGGGCCCCACTACACCCTACCAATATTTAAGATTTTCTGAGAAAATTCAATTCGTAGAAGGCGGCCCTGTTTATTTTTCTCTGCAGCTGACTGTAGTACTGACATAAAAGGAACTAAACATGCTTTGAGAACCACACAAGTACTTACATGTTAAATGCTACAATCTGTCAACTATCTCAATAACTGGCTATAGTATACTTACAAAGAGTCCTGAGGTATCATTCCGAGGGCTTACCCGGGGCTCCCAACTGTAGGCTGCTAGGTAGGATACATGTAGTTTTTAGTCGATAGGAGTCATATCGATAGCATCACTGTCTGATATTCCTAATGTTAAAAAATAAGTAAACATATGAAGCTTAACACTAATTGCTAATAGTTTACGGAGTACCTACATACTTAGATAGCTGCTAGCCAAGTATGTACTCAGTACAGCTAAACTGGTCACCGAATGAAACTATGGCTTCCATTGCAGTTGTTTCTTCTTTTTTGCTTCCCCTTTAAAATTTAATCATTTAAGGGTGTTTTAAAAACTCAGGATGCTGCTTTAAAACTATCCAGGATGCTACAAAAACATGTCCTGTAAAAACAGGAAGGTTAGCAACACTGTAGCAGTACCTACCTACTCTGATATTTAGTCTTTATTACAATAGCTGTCATAATAAATTTAAGAAATTTGACTTGTATAAATATTTCGCTTGTTTTACCAATAAAATATTACAAATAGTAGTGTTAATATTTCACTTTGGGAATGCGTTACCTCTCGGGCAATAAGTAAATTCATATCACTTGCCCTCTTTTAGGTGTCACGTATTGTCACAATTGTTCAATTCAAAAGCATGGTGAATGATTATGAATTTTAATCCCATAGTGAAAATGCATCTCAATGTACTGCCATCCGATTGCTAACATCATTAAGTGATTTGTTTTAGTGCATTACATTACAATACTATCTCCCTGATGGACGAGCGTTCGCTTCGCATGTAATGTAACATTAAGTAATAGCAGGTCACTGCTATGCAATTAGCGCTACAACACACAGTCCCGCGCATCCCCACCCAGTCCCTTCACGGCCACCTTTTTAAGTCGTCGGTCCTGTGGACATGGACGATGGACAACCTTGCCTCCGCTCCAGAACTGATTTAGTCCTTCGGCTATCAGTTCTTCTACCAATATGGGTAACCCACTACCGTATTAGTTCGCACTTATTCCGAACTAGATAGCTGACCACTTTGCTTTTATGCTGATTAGTTAAGTACCTATCTAACCCTGTTTCGGAGTTAATCCCTTAAAGGTGCTCCAAACGTAGGTTGTTGTGCAACTTTGAGGGCATGGACAATACTACGCACTGGTTGTATGTTTTCGTGTTCAGCCATTGCTGTCTAGTACAGGGGTCGGCAACCTTTTGAGTCGGAAGAGCCAAAAATGACGATTATAAATTACAACATTTTTAAAGAGCCACACAATCTTTCTTGATCCCACGATCGCAACCCCCCCCCCCCCTGTAAGAAGTGGGATAGACTAGACTACGGGGAAAGTCTGCTATAGAGACAAATCAAGTCTGTCGGAAGCTCTGAGAACATTCTTCGAAGGGCGTCTCCAGGACTTACGGCCATAGGCAGATGGTAAGTCACAGGGTGGCTTTGAAGAATTTCCAAAAAATCTGAGTGATTATGTAGGATTCTCCCACTAAAACCCTGGGATGTTCCTTCTTGTCACTATTGTTGGGTCACAGGGAAGGCAATCGTACAACAGCTACTTGCAACAGTCTCGACTCTGGGGGTCTAAATATTACCCAACGAAACTTCACTGCCGCGACGCCTGAACACGAGGGGTGCGTCTTAGTCAGTCTCACGGCTGTCATAAAGCTTCCATCGTCGGCCACGCGTGCGAGGTTGGCATACTGGAAGTGTTAGGCCACCCCGCTCTGGCACCCGCAGCGCTTTTCTCATTGCCGTTGACGTCAAAACAACAGCCGAACCAATTTTCTTCGCTGTCTAACATAGCGTAAACTATAATAGGCAACGACGCGACCGGGACAATTTAGGACTCTTAGAGCGGTACGCTCGCCACTCCACTCCGTACAAAAAGCGAGGGTGTGCAGCGCTGTATCCACGGCGCCGTCCTCGCAGTGGGTACGTTGCCTCAGGCTCAATGCCTACCACATCTTGCAGGTATTTACTAAAATATCCGTGCCCCGTGAAGAGCTGTGTGAGGTGGTAGGTATGTCAGTGCCGCTTTTCTACCCAAGACCTCAGAATAAATAAGATGGCAGAGACGAGCTCAATGCTTACCGCCGAGCTCTAGCCTGGTGCGCCATTTATGAATGAGATCATTGCGCGCTCTAACATGCCAGCTTTTAATCTCTTCCGAAGATGGTTGTTTGCCATTTTGACGCACCAAAGCATTGGGCCGGTAGATTTCTGCCAGAACTGCGGCTTCTAGGTTCCGCGACGGACTATCAGAATTAGACATGCCGTCTCTTATGATATTATATTCTCTGGGCTATGGCCCGCTGCGGACATCGCAGCAGAATCCTATTAGAAAGAAAATGGTGCTCCATTAGGCGAGTTTGCTTGTTTAACTACTAGTAAGACTTTTGTGGTATTTTTGAAAATGAAAGGGTGATAATGTTTTTGAAAATGAATAATATGATAATTATGTGTGCAACTAAAGAGCCGCAGGTCTACACCCAAAGAGCCGCATGCGGCTCGCGAGCCGCGCCTTGCCGACCCCTGGTCTAGTAGACAAATAGAAATACCGACGCAGTTTGCTGGAGGCGGCCCAGCAAAACCGGATCCTTCTAGCGATTTCCTTTTTTAGGTTCTTTTTACAGAGCAAGATAACCTAACATTACACACAATAACTGTGTGCATGTGTGTATTTGAAGCATGATGGGATTGAACTTGGTAGTTTGAGTTCAATTAAGTATTATAAGAATCGCGCGCCATTCTATTGTGGCAGTAGATACTAGCCCCCTAACTACAGACAAATGTAGTTAGAGGGGTAGTTTCTCCTGCCACAGTAGATCGCTCAGTGCATCGTCTGCATGAGTTGATCTTCATCGGAAATCATAAGGTTCTATTAAGAGGAAAAATCATCACAACACTCGTCGCTGTGGATTGGTTAAAGTATAGCCAATGCTAATACACAGTGGCCTAGGAGTTTATCTGACAATGATGTCAAAACAGCTCCGTCTCTGCAAACATAAAGCTGCTGGCGCGGGCGTGCTCTAACGGGCAACCCCCTACCGACATTTGACCGTTGGGGGGCGGGGTCCCCGACCTTACGCCCACGGTCAAGAAACAATCGGGGGCGCACAGTAAACTCCATACGGCGGCGCCCCCGAAATGCATGGCGAAGCGGGAGCCTGGTAGTCTATACTTCCGCTCCCCCGCGCAGTGCGCTTCCCACTATTAGGCGACAGCGGCCCAGCAGCAGCAGCAGCACTGCTGCTGGCCGTTTCGTTATTCATGGCCGGCAGCACACCACCGAGCACCTCACAGGTGGGCTGCTCCCGACTTGGCCGTCTTAAGATTATTGAACTTGTTAGGCAATTTACGGTTACCTTACTAACTTGATATTTTGGTATAGGGGGAATAACAAGTAAAGTGCCGGAAAAGGTTTTGGTTTTTTTGTAGTTAATTAACTAATCATCGATATGTTTAATATCATTAGGTACTTATAATAGAATGATAATAGGTTTATAATGTATAATTAGTCATCAGATCCAATACCATATCGAAACACGATATCGGCTCAGATTAATAGAACGACCAAACAATTCCTCTATTTATACTACCTACATAATTCACTTTACTAGATCAATAAAACATCACCGACAATTTTTTTTTAACTTGAGAGAAAATCTTCATGGATGCTATCCCGGACTCCTACCGACTAAAAAACCTCACGTTACGCCCCACAGCTTATGGTTGGGAGCCCCGGGTAAGCCCTCGGAAGGATGTCCCAGGACTACCAACAGACCCACGGCCGCCACTGCTATCTATATGTTCCGGTGCTATCCCGCGTCTTTGGGGGGTTTTGGGTGTTGTCCCGCTTCTAAGGGGGTGCGTGAATTCCTCACGTCACGCTGCCGTTTCGTGTTCCGCCGTCATGGGCCTGCTTCTGTAAGGACGGTGAGCAGCCCTCTCACCGCCCTCGGGTCCCCGGTCATGGAGGCCGATAGTCGTTGGCGAAGACACGTCGGTGGCGCCGAAGCCGCCGACTGCGGAACTCGGGTGGGAGAGTTCTCTCCCGTACCCGCCCCGCCGCCTCTTTCACGAGCATGACCTGCTCGCAGAAAGAGGCGGCGCAGTCCCACTTGCTGCCGCTGGAGATCATGGCTAGCACCATGGTCTCGGGCGGGAGAGTGTCCACATCCAGAGACCCACCACGAGGACCTGGCGCTGTTGTGCGTCATCGTTGCGGCCCTCGCAGTGCTGACACTCGGCCGTGGTTTCCCGGTGTCTTCGCCACAAATACCTACCGAAGCTACCGTGCCCGGTAAGCATCTGTGACAACCGGTAGGAGAGAACACCGTGTCTCCTCTTCAGCCAAAACTACACGACACGATACACCAATCGCAGTTAGTATAGACACAATCGTCGATGCTGATGAGGTTAACGTTTGCGAATTGGTAAGCTGTGTTTAATAATATTATGGGATTTTTTTACCATGATTGAGTAGCGAAAAATCCTAAATCTATGATTAAAGGCATGATATTTTATTTTAAACACGCTTAAATATTTTACAATCTTTATTTTGTAAGTGTACTACCTATTGGAGCTTCTTGTTTATCTGGCCGGGTTCCAAACCAACAGTTCTGTCCGATAATTGACACTACATTTTATTTGTTGTGATCCAATGTAGGTACTTCGCTACGCGTCTTTGAATTCCCTAAGGGCTAGAATAGGTATATCAGAATTCACTAAGGTCTAAAATATATCAGATCACTAGCAAATTAAACTCGCTCACTAGCGGGCCTCGTAGACGTTGTCCTGCCCAAACCCTGAAACCCAATGGTCGGGAGCTCGCGCAGTCCCGCGGTTCAGAAGTAGCTCAATGATACCCTTTAGGCACGATTGGTCCAATACCTGCCTGCCTATACCATTGAAAAATCTTATGAAAACCACTTTGTGTTAGTAGGTAGTTGCGGAAGTCAGGACGATGGAATTTGGATAGCAGTCCGTTAGGTAGTCAAAAGCCGTTGATTAAAAGTCGGTCGGAAGTAACGCCTAAGTCAGTAGTGGAAGCCGGTAGCGCTAAATACAAATGTAAGAATTTACTGACTCCACTGATAATTAATAATTAAATACTAAGTCTTAAGATAATATTATAAATAGATTGATTATACTGAGCAAAGCGCGGACTCAGTGTTCTGTAAACGATCATTGCAGAAAGCCACTATCACTGTGCCATCGCCATACCTTGGATGGGTGGCCGTCCATCCTACCACTTTGTTACATTTATTTGAGCGTGTTTCGGAAGGAATGTTAAGCTGTTGATCCCGGACAGGGAAACTGGTCTTGATTCGAAAGGCGGGGCGGCCGGCAAATTCCCCATCAGGGTACCGGCCGATCGTGTTGCTCGACGAGGTGTGCAAGCTCTTTGAGCGCATTATTGCCCAACGCCTCGTCGGGCACCTCACACGCGTGGGGCCTGATCTGGCGGATAGCCAGTTTGGCTTCCGTCAGGGACGCTCCACCGTGGACGCGATCATGCGCATTAGAGGCCTGACGGAGGAAGCAGTCTCACAGGGTGAGGTGGTGGTGGCGGTGTCTCTCGACATCGCCAACGCATTCAACACCTTGCCCTGGAGCTGCGTCAGGGAGGCGCTTATCTATCATGGAGTGCCTCCCTACCTCCGTCGAATTGTCGGGGCTTATCTCTCCGAGAGAGCCATAACTTACCCGAGCTGGCTAGGGCCGGGTCGGCGAGATGTGTCGTGCGGTGTTCCACAGGGATCGGTTTTAGGGCCGCTCCTGTGGAACATCGGTTACGACTGGGTGCTGCGTGGTCCGTTGCTCAGAGGGGTCGGCGTAACATGTTACGCCGACGACACCCTCGTTACGGCGCGGGGAGCAACGCACCGTGCCGCAGCACTTAAGGCCACGGCAGGGGTTGCTCAGGTCGTGGGTCGGATTCGGCGGCTGGGTCTTGAGGTCGCCCTTCACAAATCCGAGGCTCTGTGCTTCCACGGACCTCGGATGGGGCCACCTGCGGGATCCAGCCTACAGGTGGGGGGCGTCAGCATCGGCATCGAGCCCTCGATGAAGTATCTGGGGCTCGTACTCGATGGCCGGTGGAACTTCGGACACCATTTCCGAAGTTTGGTCCCAAAACTGAGGGGAGCATCGGCCGCACTCGCGCGGCTGATGCCCAACATCAGGGGACCCAACGCTCCCTACAGGAGGCTGTACCTTGGGATCGTGCGAAGCATGGCCCTGTACGGGGCTCCCGTATGGGCGGAGACCCTGACGGCCAGCAATGAGGCTAGACTGATGAGCCCGCAGAGAGTGATGGCCGTCAGGGTGATAAGAGGATACCGCACGATCTCCGGTGAGGCGGCATGTCTCCTAGCCGGGACCCCTCCATGGGACCTGGAAGCGAGAGCCCTTGCGTCACTGTTCAGATGGCGCAAGGAGGCGCTGGAGCGGGGCCAAAGGCCTGCGTCTCGAGAAATCGAGGCCCAGCGGACCCTGCTCCACCAGGAAACCGTGGAGACATGGAAGGTGCGACTTGAGCAACCAAAGGGGGGATTCGCCACAATCGCGGCCGTCAGACCGGTCATGGACGAGTGGCTGGAGAGAAGACACGGTGCTCTCTCCTACCGGTTGACACAGATGCTTGCCGGGCACGGTAGCTTCGGTAGGTATCTGTGGCGAAAACACCGGGAAACCACGGCCGAGTGTCAGCACTGCGAGGACCGCAGCGATGACACGGCGCTCCACACGCTGGTGGAGTGCACGGCGTGGGCACAACAGCGACAGGTCCTCGTAGTGGGTCTGGGCGTGGACACTCTCTCGCTTGAGGCCATGGTACGAGCCATGCTCTCCAGCGGGAGTAAGTGGGACTGCGCCGCCTCTTTCTGCGAGCAGGTCATGCTCGCGAAGGAGGCGGCGGGCCGGGTGCGGGAGAGAACTCTCCCACCCGAGTTCCGCAGTCGGCGCCCTGGGCGCCGCCGACGTGTCTTCGCTGAGGACTATCGGCCTCCATGACCGGGGGTCTGAGGACGGTGAGAGGGCCGCTCACCGTCCGTACAGAAGCAGGCCCATGACGGCAGCGTGACGTGAGCACTCACGCACGCCCCCCCTTAGAAGCGGGGTCACACCCGAAACCCCCCATAGACGCGGGATTGCACCCGAACCACCCCCTGGGCGAGGCCGCATTGGCGGCCGTAGGTCTGTTGGGAGTCACGGGACATCCTTCCTGAGGGCTTACCCGTTGCTCTCAACCATAGGCTGTTGGGCGTTACGTGAGGTTTTTTAGTCGGTAAGAGTCCGGCATAGCATCCTACGAGGATTTTCCCTCACGTTAAAAAAAAAAAAAAAAAAAAAAAAAAAAAAAAAGCTGTTGATCCCGGTGGCCAGTAAAATGGCAGTCGTTAAAAAAGTTGAAGGCCTTTTCAGGTGGCTTAAAAAATTTCAACAGCAGGCAGTCACAACTTGCCACTGTTCATCTCAACACGACAATAAGGCTCACCACTTATAACGTGGGACAAATTCCAAAAAGATGAAATGTGGGCATATCATATGCCTCTGCCTATGATGTAGGTATGTATTTAGAAGAACAATGTTAACTCCACATTATCCTCAACAATGCGTTATTTTCAATGGATAACAAATGCAGTTCTTCAATCCTTCTCACTGGAGCTTGTTTTTAGACAAATCTTACGCATAAACGAAAGAAAAATTGCTCCCCCATTATATTAAACCTGACAATGAATGCAGATATAAACTTGTTTATTTTTATAGCAAAATATTGTTACAACTGGAGAACGGCAATGATATTTAGAAATATGTAGACAATGATCTCATACATAGCATAGCAACACAATGCTTATACTTACCAAGCTTTTAATAGGTATCTGAAGCTGAAATACCAGGATCTTTCTGAAAATAAGAAGGCAATTAAAAGGGTTACATCAATACGTATACCTACCTAATACTAGCGGACGGCACGCGGTTTCACCCGCGTAGTTCCCGTTCCCGTGGGAAATACGGGAATAAAATATAGCCTATGTTCACCGCAAAGAGTGTAGCTTCCCAACAGTGAAAGAATTTTTTAAATCGGTCCAGTAGTTCCGGAGCCTATTCGTTACAAACAGACAAACAAAAACAAATATTTCCTCTTTATAATATTAGTATAGAAAATGATAGAAAAGTCAAAACTGTGCATTGGAAATATAAAAAAAATACTCGCTGGGTGTTCAACATAAGATACCGAAGCTGAAAATAGTAGGTATAGTTAGAAATATTTTTGTCTGTTTGTCTGTTTGCTTTGCTTTGTCCGGAAGGATCCCGAAAAGTACTCAATAGATTTGATTCAAATTTTGCACAAATATTCACTAGGGGTAGGGTCTTCATATAGGCTATATACGCTACATAGCCTAGGGGCTAAGCAGAGAGCAATCAAATTGGCATTTTAACATAATTTTCACGCGTACGAAGTCGCGGGCAACGGGCTTTTGCCTGCGACTTCGTACGCTGCATTTTATGTGATTCTTCAGATTGATATATACACCTTTATCTTTTTTTTTATTAACCGATTGACATGAAACAAACACTAAATGTTAAGTGGAGTAAACCGCAACGCAATAAAGAAAACCGCATTGCAATCGGTTGAGCGCTTTCTGAGATTAGCGTGCACGATCGTACAGACAAATAGACAGTTACGATTTTATTATTATGTATTGATATTGATTGATTGATATTGATTTATGATATTGATGATTGATTGATGTAGTAGGTAGACTAGGTACACTACCTTCTTAAAAACAAAACTTGTCCGTTCTTTAGAAAATAACATGTCTAGCAGGCCTGGGCTCTTGATCCGTTACTACAACACCGAGATGCAGCCATGCCATTATTATCAAATTTATTGATATTTTGCTAAGGATATTCGATTTTTTAAGATGCAATGCATCGCAAAGTACCTTGTTATTTGGGAAGTATGCACATTCACAATATCCTCAACATAATATTCCCAACAATACTTTTTGTATAAGATTTCAAAATTCTTCAATTACCCATCTGTCGGCCCCGCATTTTTAGCACGTTGGAAGATAAAACTAGGTAAGCACCCAAATAAAATCCTCGTGGGAGGGAATAAATGTTTTTACTGGATTTTAACCCAGTCCTATGACTCACGAGTAAGTTTTCTACTCATAGTGTACGTCACTGGAGGACGGGCAAGCACCCCGATTTAATTTCATTTTCAAACAAAACTAGCTGACGCGCACAACTTCGTAAAAATCCTTACTCTTGAATCACCATGTAAAGACACTAGTCTTTACGGCTACTCTTTTTGAGTTCCCGGCATTAACAGGATCTTTACGGCTACTCTTTTTGAGTTCTCGGCATTAAAAGGATCTTTACGGCTACTCTTTTTGAGTTCCCGGCATTAACAGGATCTTTACGGCTACTCTTTTTGAGTTCCCGGCATTTACAGGATCTTTACAGCTACTCTTTTTGAGATCCCGGCATTTACAGGATCTCTACGGCTACTCTTTTTGAGTTCCCGGCATTTACAGGATCTTTACGGCTATTCGTTTTGAGTTCCCGGCATTTACAGGATCTTTGCGGCTACTTTTTTTGAGTTTCCAGCATTTACAGGATATGTAGGTATTATCAATTGGAAAGTGAGGTAGACTTAAGTTTGGTTGAGGGTTTATCTAAACATTCCAGTATAATATTCACTGCTTATTCAATGTGACATTGTCGTTTTACTGTATAAATTGTACCTCTTTACATTTAATTTTTGATAAAAATTTATTAGGTACATTAAAATAACAGTAGTTAGTGAATTGCATTAGTAAGATAATTATTCCAAGTGACATAAGCATTCGCATTATTATGCGATACTCGTATTCACTAGCAGGTTCTTTGACCTCTCAAAGAAAATTTGAACGCTCTACCAGCGAACATGTTTCCCTCGTCTTTCAACCCCGAGTTCTTCAAGTGGATCGTGAATGTGCGCGAGTGAGTGTAGCAGAGGGTAGGTGTGAAATAAAAGTACATACATGAGTTTTCCATCTATACCATCTCTAATTTGTGGAGAAAGTGTGAAATTGCTTTACAGTTCACTCGAGCACATTTTCGTCGATTGTTCAGCAGCTTCATTAGGGCTTATTATATCCACTACTACTCATGGATTTAGTACTTATTAGCGATAACTCTCTTTAACGTGCTTCGAACAAAAGCCGCGCAATGACTCAGCCTCATGGAATTGTGTTCTATTTTAGTTACATTCAATGGACCTAGTTCTAGACTCTTGCCAAATTATAAAGTTACGACAAAAATACGATACCTGCGTCACAATCATAACTTCAACCTAGAAAGAATTGATTGTTTATAAATTACTAGCTGATGCCCACGGTGTCGCCTGCGTGAAATTCTCTTCGCGCTCCCTCATTCTATTCTATAGGAACATATTCTGGCGATAAAATGACCAAATTTAAGCCATCTTTCAACCATCAGAGCGTGAAACAGTAACAAATAGAGATGGGTAACGACCCGGGTTAAAACCCACCGGTGGGTTAAAACCCAGTAATCACCCGTTTCAATCCACCCACTGGGTGGTTTGGCTGGGTGAAAACAAAATATTGCCGATAAAACTTGCAACGCTCTGCGATCGGTTTGCGGGGTGGTAGGTAGAGATGGGTAACGACCCGGATTAAAAATCACAAGTGGATGGGGATTGAAACGGGTGATAACTGGGTTTTAACCCAGTTATCACCCGTTTCAATCCACTCACTGGGTGGTTTGGCCGGGTGAAAACAAAATATTGCCGATAAAACTTGCAGCGCGCTGCGACCGGTTTGCGGGGTGGCAAAACTGTGCCGGAGGGGGGGGGGGGGGGGGTTTGATCCGCGCCCCGCCCGTGCTCAAACTCTGCATTATTATTGTGATCTGATCCAGTTTTTACCTGAATGACCTTGGCTTAAACACCTTGAATACGATTTGCTTTTTTTTTTTATATTAAGCACGCCAAATTGACGTCGCCACCAGCCTGATGGAAAGCCGTGGCGCATCTAGCGATTGGGGCCACTTTATCCTCCGCCCTTGATGGGAACAAGGAACCCAGGACCCTCCAGCTAGAGACTCTGGGTCAGTGAGAGTTACTTAGGGCCTAGTTTGCCACTTAACATAAGGTACGGGCGCCCCTATGGGTTCCGCTCCAGGGTCTCCGGCAATCTTATGGACCGCTTAATGGCTGCTTGAGGGGCCCACTTGAAAACCCTGTGCCCCTCATAGAGCTCCATCTCTTGAGCTGCTGCATTGTCTGGGCGGCGACGCCTCCGGCGGAACCTGGTGTGGCGTACTGATGGCGCGCGGTAATGCACGCTGCGCGCAGCTCTTCTGAACCACCCCACTAAGGCATCATCATCGGCAGGCTTGTTTGCAGTCGAATCCAGGCCTGCCCGATGGCCGCCTCCAAGAGAGCCTCCCGATCCAGACGATTGAGTGCCCAACGCGCTTCCGGGGGATTCGTGATAACCGGCGGTAGGTAAGGTGGAGGGGAGGCGTCGAAAGGGATATATCGGTGGTCGGATGACGACTCATTCTCCTTCACTACATGCTATCCCTGGACACAGCAGGCGAGATCAGAGGTCGCAAACGATACGTCTGTTTTTATTATTCCGTGTACGTCTACGACCGAACTAAGCTCCCGCCGCGTCCAGGTTGCGATTGCGACATTCCTCCGTTTTAGGATTACTAGGCCACGTGTAGTGACCCAGTCCTCCAGGTTATGGACCACTGCGCGATGCTCTGGTACAGATGATTCTGAGCAGCAGAGAAGTGGTTCAGGTTCACCTGCAGGATGCGGATATGGGTGTTCATTAATGGACGTCCATCTATGTACCTTTTTTTTTTTAACGTGAGGGAAAATCCTCAAAGGATCCGGATAAGGATTGTTATGCCGGACTCTTACCGTACCGTCCAACCTCACGTAACGTCCAACAGCCCTTGGTTGGAAGCCCCGGGTAAGCCCTCGGAAGGATGTCCCGGGACTCCCAACAGACCTACGGCCGCTACTGCGGCCTCGCCCAGGGGGTGTTTCGGGTGCTATCCCGCGTCTTTGGGGGGTTTCGGGTGTGATCCCGCTTCTAAGGGGGGGCGTGCGTGGGTTGCTCACGTCACGCTGCCGTCATGGGCCTGCTTCTGTAAGGACGGTGAGCGACCCTCTCACCGTCCTCAGACCCCCGGTCATGGAGGCCGATAGTCCTCGGCGAAGACACGTCGGCGGCGCCGAGGCCGCCGACTGCGGAACTCGCGTTGGAGAGCTCTCTCCCGCACCCGCCCCGCCGCCTCCTTCACGAGCATGATCTGCTCGCAGAAAGAGGCGGCGCAGTCTCACTTACTCCCGCTGGAGAGCATGGCTCGCACCATGGTCTCGAGCGAGAGAGTGTCGACGCCCAGACCCACTACGAGGACTTGGCGCTGTTGCGCCCACGCCGTACACTCCACCAGCGTGTGGAGCGCCGTGTCATCGCTCTGGTCCTCGCAGTGCTGACACTCGGCCGTGGTTTCCCGGTGTTTTCGCCACAGATACCTACCGAAGCTACCGTACCCGGCAAGCATCTGTGTCAACCGGTAGGAGAGAGCACCGTGTCTCCTCTCCAGCCACTCGTCCGTGACCGGTTTGACGGCCGCGATTGTGGCGAATCCCCCTTTGGTTGCTCAAGTCGCACCTTCCATGTCTCCACGGTTTCCTGGTGGAGCAGGGACCGCTGGGCCTCGATTTCTCGAGCCGCAGGCCTTTGGCCCCGCTCCAGCGCCTCCTTGCGCCATCTGAACAGTGACGCAAGGGCTCTCGCTTCCAGGTCCCATTGAGGGGTCCCGGCTAGGAGACATGCCGCCTCGCCGGAGATCGTGCGGTATCCTCTTATCACCCTGACGGCCATCACTCTCTGCGGCCATCTATGTACCCTACCGCGAAAGTGGACGCTCTTGAGCGGTACCCTCGCTCCCCCGAACGGACGGCCGGGGCTTTAACTTGGAGGCGGCGCAGGCCTTGGTGCCCACCCGGTGGTCGGCCGCCTTGCCCTCCACGACACAAAACAGAGTCGCGGAGCGTCACAAGCAAGGACCGTGTGACCGGACTAACCACAGCGGAAGCACCGGTCTCCCACGGTGACTTCCGCTGTGCACTGCACCCCCACATGACTCCACCTGGCTTCGAGGTGCTGTAAAAGATGCACCTGCGCCTTGAGAAAGCCCACAATGAGAAAGCTCCGTCAGTCTCATGCGCCATCTTCTTGGGGGCGGGGGAGGGGGCGTTGGCCTTTCGCTAGGGACCGGGAGCCCAACTGGATGCAGCCTTCGTCACATACGATGTGACGACGAGTGCCGCTAGTGGTGGGCGGTTTGCCCGGTCTTCGAGGACGCCGAGGCGTCTCTCGATGGCCTCCAGTAGCTGAATCATGCTCGGTGTCACTTTTGGTGCACTTTGTGGAGCGGGGGTTGTCACACCCCAAGCCAGTTGCGTTAGGTTTGCGATTTCCTCCTGCATCAGCTGTTGCTGTTTGCGGGAATCGGCAAGCTTGGTCTCCAGGCTCGCAACCCGAGCCCAGAGTTTTCCTTCCTCGTTGGAGATGCTCCTATCGAGATGCTCATCCAATGCCTTAGTGGCGCCTGTGACGGCTTCCGCCACTATCTTCTTCCTGCCCGCTACATTCTTGGCGCCTTTTACGGCGCCAGAAATGCGAGCAAGAGACGCCACTATCTGTTTTGCCGCTGATACATCTGATGTGAAGAATGTAGCTGCGTTAGCTGTCCGGCACTGTCCAGCGTTGGTTCTATAGAGGTTGGCTTTCCGACCTCTACCCGCAGTGGTAACATCGATTTATTGAATAAACTGCCTACTAATTAGTTCTGTTTTTAAAATATATATCAGTTTTAATGGTAAGGAATTTATTTTTGACTTGCTAGACTACTAAACACTATTTCCCACTTCTTACTAGACTTACGAAACCTATTATCACCCTCCCACTTCTTACTAGTTTACGACACTTATTATCACCCTGCAAAATGGGTGATTATGGGTTTTAATTGGGTTAAAACCCAAATCACCCAGTTTTAACCCAAGTGGGTAGATTGGGTTATAACCCGCTACCCATCTCTAGTAACAAACATTCACACGTCTGAACACCCAGACATCCACACTCACAAAGTTTCGCATTTATAATATACTGTATTAGTAATTCCACACTAATAATATAAGTACCTTGGTGTTCCGCTGGTAACTTATGTCTCGTTGGTCCACCTGGTCCTCCTGGTCAAATAAATTGCCATTTTGATAAAAGCAGCCCATAAATACCTACCTACCTATTAGATGTAATTATTAGGTAGGTTAAGCACATTATTTCGTCAAAAGCACGTCGCTTGCATTGCCAAGCTTTTAATTAAAATTCTAAACCAGATTCATTAAAATTATTGAAATATAAGTAGGTACCAAAAACTTACGCAAGAAATAGGCCTTGCTAATTGAATTTTACGATCACTATGATCTTTAAGTGACTGAGATCGTTTGGTTGTTGCCCTGATTGGAGTCACAAAGACCATGGTCCATAGCAGCTTTGTATTTTTGCACAGGGATGTGTTTCACTCGTAATGTAGTAAACTTTTCACGCGGTGTAAAAAAGGTTCCTTTAACTGTCATGACGAGGTTCTCTTACTTTTTATCTAGCAGCACCTTTGTTGCTTGTGGAAGTGCCATGGGTTCACATCACACAGAAAGAACACAGTCTGGTCTAAAGTAATTGATTGCTAAACACCTTGATAAAGCTATGTAATAATCTCCATTTTCTTATTCGTCTGCGTCAGAACTAGAGGGTAGTGTGATCTTGAGTCTGCAGTAGGGAATGCAATACCGGGATCCCGAAATTCCGGGATCCCGCAGTATTTTTGCGGGACCAGTCCCGCACGTAAATCGTGCGTGATCCCGCGGGATTAGCGGGACTGCGCAATGGTAAACGCCATGTGTTGTTCTGTAAGCGGAAGCGCGCAAATCGAGAAAGATTTTTATAATTGTGACGTAATTATAACCTAATAACGTACTTACTTGTTTTAGTGATTTAATTAGGGAGATTTGACTTTTCTTGTACTATGAACAGTTAGAAAAGTATTCAATTATCTCGTACATTGCTTGCTGGCTATCTGACATGTAAAGTTAGGAGTCGTTTGGCAAACAATTAGGAGTCGTTTTAAAATGCTATGTTTTATGCGCACTTTTAAAGTAATGCCAAAACTATCCATTTCATCGGTTTCTAATAATTTTCATTAGGTTAATAATGTAAACTTTTTTTTAATAATCTCAATACATAAGTAATATTGAATAATTTATTTTTCCTTGTGGCCCCGCGGACTCAGTGTTCTGTAAACGATTACTGCAGTAAGTAACAGTTACTATGGCCGGTCCTTAGATGGGTGACCACTTGTTGACATTTATTTGAGCGTTGCCGTGCTTCGGAAGGCACGTCAAGCCGTTGGTTTCTTTTGGCGGTAAAATGGCAGTCATTAAGCCAAGTTGAAGGCCTGGCTTCAAAAATTTTAACAGCAAGTAGTCACAACCTGTACCTGTCCATTTTAACACGGCAATACGGCTCACCGCCTATTACGTGGGAGGAAATCTTAAAACGAGAAATGTGGGCATATAATGTGCCTCTGGCCTTCGGGGCTTCAGGCGTGACTATTTTTCAGTTCTAGATGCATGTATGATACAAAATTCTATTATTTTTTCAATGACTTTCAGAAATATGCGGAATCCCGCAAATACCGGGATCCCGCGGGACTGAGACCTCTCAGTCCCGCAAATACCGGGATTACAATTATGTTGCGGGATTGCATTACCTAGTCTCCAGATATTTGATATTTTCGTACATCATTTAAAGGACCCGGGCTACTTGTAATGGTAATGAATTCCAAATTTTTATTGTATGGTAAAATACAGGACCGACTGGTGCTCTCAGCATTGTCTGGACTGTGTCTATCTTCCGCCTTATACAAATTGTTTGGAAAGGAAAGGAAAGGCAAATTAATTTAAAAACGATCTTCTGTTTGTTGCAAAGTGGCGTGTGTACTCGGAGAGTTTTAAGTAATGAAAGATGCAGACCGCACATCAGAGCTTCTGTAACTAAACAATACAGCGTGCTCGGTGTGAAAAGCCGCCTCTGCCTTGTTCAGCACAGTACATCGAGAAAACCTATTTGCGAAACTTTGTGACATGATTTTTCATCGACAAGAAAATATGCACGATTACACATTACCTCAAATACCCAACTAAATGCTAAAAGATCTAATTCTAGAAGGACTGGACACTTTGGCTTCACACCATCATTTAGAAAACTTAAAGCAAACCTACATGCTTTGATTATATTATTATGTATTGTATAATCAAAGCCTACATGATTGAAATGGGCTATGTGCAGTAGAAGTTGATACGTTTCGTGGATGTAAAGTCGATTTTTTAATTAGACGAAGTAAATTGACAGCAGCTAATGTCACTTCGTCATAGAAACCAAGCAACATTGTATGAAGAAGTGACATTAGCTGCTGTCAATTTACTTCGTCTAATTAAAAATTCGACTTTAGTTAGCTTATTTTCTTTTAATTTATTACTATCGTGGTATTTGCTTAAATATTTTCTCCAGCATACATTTTATACAAATAAAGGTACCTACTTGTTAACCCAATTTGAAACAGATACTGAAATGTATAGCTGCGATTTCAATTAGATTCATAGGCAAATGCGAATAGTTGATTGGAGGTTATTCAACTGTTGGGTAGACAAAAATAGCGCGATCACTGCGTCCGCGCTTCTTGCTGTACGATGTCCGTTCGACTCGGGAGCACGCGCTGTACCGAGTCGCCCCGGGACCGGTAAACTATGCTTCCGGGATATTTACTACACTAATTTAGTTCACGATTCGATCTGCCACTTCTACGTCCTTTGATATTGGTCATGTCCGCTATTTTCTTTTTCTAATATTTCGCAACGTACGTTTTAAGTTTTTAATGTTCATCGTTTATCCAAAGTATGTATTTCGTAGTCGTACCAAAGCTGATGGGGTCGTCGACTCGTCCTACTGTGTAACATTCCAGCTATCAATTTTTTTTTATTATTTACTAGCGGACGTCACGCGGTTTCACCCGCGTAGTTCCCGTTCCCGTGGGAATACCGGAATAAAATATAGCCTATGTTCACTGCAAAGAGTGTAGCTTTCCAACAGTGAAAGAATTTTTCAAATCGGACCAGTAGTTCCGGAGCCTATTCGTTACAAACAAACAAACAAAAAAACAAAAAAACAAAAAGCAAATAAACAAATCTTTCCTCTTTATAATATTAGTATAGATTGTAGCACTGATATATTTATTACTTTTATGATTGTTGTAAAAAACCGAGGTAGTAAAACTAGACATAGGTCGATGGAGCAGCATGTAGTGATATCAAGACTTATTTGACGATTGATGTGTTGTCTTTAAATTTACTATTACGGCGCGGCGCACTGTGGAAAATGCTAGAACATTGGCATATCATAAATCAATTTTACTTATGTCGTTAACTGTAGACTTTATTACGTTAATTAATTAGTTGATAAGTTGAAGTTTACTATAGTGTAATCTTTTATATATTTTTTTGTAAGATATATATTTTTTAATGCCATAAAGATAATGTTTCATAAGAATTATAAATTTACGTAAAAGGGAATTACTACATTCAAATTGATTTCCTGTAAAATTTTGTGGGAATCGATATCTATTATTACGCATTTCTGAAAAGCTTATTTTATGTAGATTTATAAACAATTATAAAATTGTAATGTTTACGTTCCTATTTTTATGTAAAAAAATAAATAAATAAAATACGAAAAAAATACAGATTTTTAAATTCATCGAGACTTTTAACAGTTACCGAAGACTTGCAAAGGCTTACTTTTGATGTTGTTTGATAGCCTAGACATTCATAAATATCATGATATAAAAATATGCTGCAACCATCTGCTATTTTTAAAGTTCTCACAAAAAGAGTGATGGAAGTCAGGAAACGGAAAAACACAATCTGTTGCGGTTTCCGAAGTAGACTATTTTTTTTACTAGTTTGTGGTTTGATTTTATATGAAATATATTTTAAATTGATAAAATGACATTTTATCTGCATTGCACACATTTTGTAGTAAATTGGTTATCAACAAAATTCACACTACCCTTATTTTCGAATAGTATATAAAGAGTTTACGTATTTAGGTTGCTATCATAAATTTGTAGTTGTATCTAAACAGAAGTTTAATTTTTACAATGTCTACTATTTTTAAGTGTACCAAGCGTGATATATTACTTCCATATTAAGGTAAAACATTTGAAGCAATACAAACAGCTTTAAAAGAAAATCACAATGTTTCTGAAGACAACATTTGTTTGATTATTGGTGATATTCAAAGGAAAATTATCCCATACTTTAATAAACGTTGGGCCGAAGCTGCAAGGAGGAAAGATTTATTTTTAAATAGGAATATGAATTGGCTGGATTCAGAGTATGTAGTACCTCTACCGAGCTCTGAAGAAGTAACGAATGTCTTCACACCATCTACTTCATCAGGAAAACGTGGAAGAACGTGTGTTTCATATGGGGACTCGTCAGAATCAAGTAAAAAAAGAAAAAATACCATGCTTCTTGGTGAATATGGATTTGAGCACATATATAATGCCTATCTACAAGGATTACGTGCAATTGGAGAAAGGACAGAATCAAGACTTGTGGAAGCACTTAGGCTTGCTGATATTGACCAAAAGACCGTATATTCGAATCTCATGGACAACGTAAGCCAGAGAGTAATGCTAACGGATCATGAAGCGTTAAGTATTTTAATAGATTTATACTTAACTAAAGCTCAATATTTGTTTTTAAGAAGTTTAACTAATGATCGAAACTGTTTGATATTTCCACCATATTATAAAATTCAACAAATCAAACAGACTTGTTATCCACCATCTTCAGCGATTGAAATTACAAACACTCATGCAAAGATATTGAATATTCAAGATTCATTGGACCACACTGCTGCTAGAATTTTAGCTATAGATTCAGTGTTTAAGAATGGATTGAGAAACTTACTTTTGTACAGTAAATGGGGCTGTGATGGTTCATCCGGTCAAAGTCAGTACAAGCAAAAGCTTCCAGAGGAGTCTGACTTTATTTCTGATGCTAATTTGTTCATAACTTCTTTAGTACCTATCAAATTAATCGATGAGCAAACGGGCGCTTTTGTCTGGCAAAATCCAGTGCCTTCGTCTGTCAGGTTCTGTCGCCCTATATTGATAGAATTTTGCAAAGAAACTCCTGAAAAAACTAAAGCTGTTGTGGACGAAATAAAGAACCAAATAATTTCTTTGAGTCCCTCTTTGATCAATAAAGGAGGTGAAGGAGTGACTGTAAAACACGAACTTTTTCTGACGATGATAGATGGCAAAGTAGCCCAAGTCTTAACAGATACGCCTTCTGGTTCTACATACAATTTGCGGAGCTACTCCACGGCAAATGAACGATTTAACGAAAGTGACAGCTAGGCCTGAAAACGAAAATTCATATCAATACGGACTTTCAACATTACATGCATGGATCCGTTGCATGGAAATGATATTACATATTTCCTACAACCTTTCTTTTCAAACATGGACAGCTGCAAGTGAGGAAAAGAAACGACTAAAGCAAGAAAAGAAAACTCTAGTACAAAAACGTTTTCGCGAGGAGCTAGGATTAATCATCGACAAACCACGACAAGTAAGTGGATTACCACTCGCGGTATTACCATCATTGCTATTAAGCAATGATGGTAATACCGCCAGGAGATTCTTTTTCAATGCCGATTGTACTGCTGAAATCACAGGCGTGGATTTAAATTTGATTAAACGATTTTACATAATTCTACAAGCTCTATCTTCGGGTATTATGGTAAACGCTGAAAAATTTGGTCAGTATGCCGCGGAAACTGCCAGACTTTATGTGAGAAGTTATGATTGGTATTACATGCCATCTTCAGTTCACAAAATATTAATTCATGGTGAAAGTATCATAAAACATTTTGCTGTGCTTCCAATTGGTCAACTTTCAGAGGATGCGCAAGAATCCCGGAATAAGGATTATAAAAAAATTCGTTTGCATCATGCCAGGAAGTGCTCTCGATCAGTTACAAATGAAGATGTATTTCATACTCTTCTCTATACTTCAGACCCGTACATTTCCAGTCTCAGAAAAACATACAGCAAAAGTGTGAAGGAACTTGATGAAGATACTCTAGATCTTCTAAAAGTAAACGAGCTCATTTTAGATCCCGAAGTTCAGCAAGTGTAATTTAGCATAGGTTTAACATTATCTCCTATTATTTTTATTAAATAACATTACAAATTGTTTTTATAATAACCGTTAAAATTCTAATAAGACAATATTTTTTTATTCAAGGTATTTTTTTTTTTGCTTACTGAAATAGGAAAATTACTTTACATTTAGTTTTTTATGATAGCCAAGTATATAAAATAATAGTAGTTTATGACACTGTTGCATAATAAGGGTTCTTATAACACGAGTGTGTTTTAAAAAAACGAGCCGTAGGCGAGTTTTTTTATAGTATCACACGAGTGTTATAAGACCAAGTTATGTACAGTGTCATACACTACTTTATCTACTCTCATACTATAATACCTGATTTCATTTTGTTGTGATATATAGTTGCTCCTTGATTTCGCCGGTAACAGGTTCATGGTCATGTTCGACGCAGTTTCCAGAATGTCTGGTTGTGTACAATTACCACCATCCTCGCTTTAAGACATGTTTTTACACAAAAACTAATTTATTTTACAAACAAAACCAAACTTTGTTTAATTTAAATGTAAAATGTTGGCGCCAAGGCGCAAATATCGATTGCGCATGCGTGTTTCTTTTTTTTTTAGGCTGCGGAGACCATAGATTTAGGATTTTTCGCTACTCTGAAGACACATTTTTTTTTAAAGTAGAGGTTCAAACTTCTTTTTCAGCTGGAGATTGTTTATGGTGTATCGTAATGATTAAAAAGTTTTATTATGATATAGGTGTCCATACAAGACCTGTATCGTAATAAAACTTTTTTTTTGGCCTGTGCGTAATGTTTGTCATAATAGTATTGATTTCAATTTTATAATCTTTGTATTATAGTATCAGAGTAGATAAATGTTTTTACGATATTATGTCTAGTATTTTCACTAACATATTATAATAAAGGTAATTTTTCTAACAATTTTTTTTCTTATCTTTTTTTACTACTAACTACTGAATTAAATCCGGACAAAAAGCATAACACCTAAAGCCTTATTTAATACTCAAAATTTCAATCGATTTCATCCACAAATAACAAAGTTATTGATTTATGGTCCGAAAAGGTCCTTTATTTTCCACAGTGCGGCGGTCGGTGCCGGGCGGAGACAGCGGCGGCGTTGCGGCTGCCGGTAGTCTTGGTCGCCGGGCGCCACTCAGAGTCGCGGGGAGGGCGCGGTACCCGTTATTTATAGAGGAATCGAGACAGGCGGCTCCGCACTATTCCACTTGTTAATTTGCTACTTACGCCACATATTTTTCTGGACGTGACCGTTCACGCTGATGCACGCCAATGCCATTGGGATGGCCGTGACGTTTTCAGCCAACAAACATTGACACCTATGTAACTGGCCTACTTATTGACAGCAGTTTAACGTAACACGACGCTGTTTAGTGTTAAAATAAAGAGCGATGACAGTTCAAGATTATTGTAAGCTTTCTTGAAGAAAACGCTGTTCTGTTACTATACTATACACTGACTTGATGAGTTGTAAAGCGACTGGGTGTCCCAATTAAAATCTTGCAGCTTTGAACAATGTAGAACAATTGTCGTGAATATGAAACAGGTGTCGATCTAAACAGAGGCTAAAATTAAAATCTAGAACAGTCAAACTGGACGAAAATAGCAAGAAATGTCCGAGATTTAAAAGCTGAGTCAATGTCAAATAGTTTTCTAAATGAATGTCCAATCTTCATGCTCTGATCACTTCATGACAAAAAAAATAATTTTTAATACAGTTGCTCAAAAAGTGGTGTATTACAGGGACGTATAGCGTTCGGGATGTGGGCTATTACACACTCGTGCTTTTTCTTTACCATTCCCGCACTGGTGCGTTTTCTTTCCCAATTGTCAAAATAATGTCTGTGATTTATGCAAATATTTCTAAAAACAGATACTAACTTGTTTCAATATTAGATTAAAAGTAATTTTAATTAAAATTTAAGCATAAATTAATAAAAGTATCGGCCAAATTAAATTTATAAATATAAAAAAAGTTGGCTGTATGAAGTGCACAGCCATAGTCTCTGCTTAGGAAGGTATAATATTATGTTACGGTTGGCGCCATTTTGGATATTCAGGTGACAAATAAAAATATCCGTAGTCAGCACACGGACCCCAGATATACCTTTATGACGTCATCTATCAAACATAACCCTTCGTGCACAATACCTGCTAGTTTATAAACCTATAAAATGTGATATATTCATGGAATAGAATATTTTTTATTGATTAATTTTTACAAAATAGATTTCATTCGTAAACAAACAAATCTCGCCTGGTCTACCTTACTATTAATGTGTTTTTATTATTTTATAAAATTGCTTAATTTTTTCGCAACTGTATTAAAAATAGTTGTTCAATACAACGTGTGGGACTGTTATTTAAACTCGTTCCGACTGTCTACCCTCGCCTTCGGCTCGGGTCAACACCTGTCGTAACTCGTTGTAATAACAGAAATCCCACACTTGTATCGAAAACTACTATTGTACGTTCAATACTGATTTTATTTTCACTTGTGTCATTTACATAGCGTCAAGTTGCAAAAGGATATTTCTTTATGCAGCTAAAGATTGGTGCATATAGACTTGTTCTGACTACACATAAAGTTGAGCATATGTAGATTTTTTCCCCAGAATATTACTGTCAAAATAGTAATAGGTATCTCGCTAACTTTCAACCCAAAGTACGTAAACGCTTTCATTTGCTTCACGCTTTCTATAATGCAATTGGTCTCAGTTCTAACTAAAGGGTCATTACTTTCGTCCATAAGCACCGGAGGTCGCATACAGAAAAGTGATTGTAAGATAATGTAGGCGGACTGGAATATTTATGTCCATCCTCCACATCGTCGAGTATCTACGTAATGAACTTTTAACCTGAAACTGTGCATAGGTAATTTGAATGATACGCCATGCAGACCATGCAGTACGAGTATGAGCAATAATTAACGTCACAGGAAGTTTCGCAAGACGGGAAAGAGAAGTCTTAAACTAACAATTGTGTTATTATCCTGCTTTTACTGATTGCTACCGTCTTTTTTTTTACGTGAGGGAAAATCCTCAGAGAATGTTATGCCGGACTCTTACCGACTAAAAAAGCTCACGTAACGCCCAACAGCCTGTGGTTGGGAGCCCCGGGTAAGCCCTCGGAAGGATGTCCCGGGACTTACAACAGACCTACGGCCGCCGCTGCGGCCTCGCCCAGCGGGTGGTTCGGGTGCTATCCCGCGTCTTTGGGGGATTTCGGGTGTTATCCCGCTTCTAAGGTGGGGTATGCGTGAGTTGCCGTCATGGGCCTGCTTCTATAAGGACGGTGAGCGACCCTCTTACCGTCCTCAGACCCCCGGTCATGGAGGCCGATAGTCCTCGGCGAAGACACGTGGGCGGCGTCCAGGCCGCCAACTGCGGAACTCGGGTGGGAGGGCTCTCTCCCGCAACCGACTGATTGCTTCCATCTTGAGTTGATCTATGTAGATCAATAGTACCTATAATATTATACAAATCGTTAAATCTACAAACTGCGCAGAATGGGCGCAATAACAAATGTGAAGATCGCAAAACGTACAGATTCTGCGAACACTTACTGTACACCTAAATTAACACCAACTACGAACCATTTCGTTCCAGTACTAAAAAGAAATTATGCAGTTAATATTAGGTCTACTATTCATGACTCGTACTGCCTCATGTTACGTTTGTTTATAAGTTCTACTGTTATTTATAATTTTTATAGCTCTTATTATTTTTCTTTTACATATAATATCGCATTATGTCTGGTTAGTTCTTTTACATCATTTGCGTTACAACATCTCCTGTATTGAAACATGTTCCTGATGATGGAAGTAGGGTTGCTTATAACCTGTAGTATGTGTTATTTAGTTACATTATTTTCTTTGTTGCACGAGTATTATTAGTAAAGTATAAAAAGTCGTCGAGAAGATAAAAATCTCCCCAAGTCAGATAAAGTTTGCGTGGCAGTGCTGATCAGTTAATGGAAAATATAAAGCTAGATTTGTATAGTTTATTCTGGCAAAAAATGGCTGACCGATGTTTACTGAATCAATTAAAATTATGGTGAGTGTATCTGTGTGGTTTACAATTATTTTTTTCCTCGTGTTTATTCATCAATCAGTTAAATTCGCCTGTATGGCAGTTCTCCGCTGGACTTAGATTTCTCTTAATTTGATTGTAGCTACTCTAGTATTGTAGCGTGTCAAGCTACAATACCCAGTCCTGCGCTTCTTGTATCCAGCCACTCCTCACGATTAAGGCTTGACCATACAATAGGCTTTTTATTCCAAAAATACATCTTATTTCCGTTGGAAAGAAACATCAATTTTTTTGCGATGCCTAGTACACGCGAGCAGAGCCGTCGTCAGCTCGTCAGACCATTTTATTATAATTTGAGGTCATTGTCAAAGTAGAGCCACAAATTAGAGATAGTACAGATGGAAACCTACTATACTAAATTCGCTAAGACACACAGACAACGCGTTCACAGACACGAGGTCAGGCAGTTTCAGCCGAATTTTCGATACTGATTTGTGCGCGAGTGTGTGTAGCAGAGGGTAGGTGTGAATAAAAGTACATACATAAGTTCTCCATCTGTACTATCTCTAATTTGTGGTAGAGCCGTGAGCGTACTTAGAAAATATGTAATCCAACTGAGCGACGCGACGCAGACGACTTTGAATCCACATAGGCATCAAGTGACCTGTCTCAAGAACGAATGCCGTAGTCTTGTAAATATCTCCTAGCACACATTGACTCCAAAATATATTATCGTACGAAAGTTATGTTAAGATACAAATAAATAGCTATTGTGGTGATTAATCTTGATCCAGCGATGTCGATCAGATACTTTATACGGCTTCTATGACGCATTATCCGTCTAATTCGGTGCAAAACTGATTTATTGAGCACTTACTTCACCAACATGTGTATCTGATGCGGTCTAATTTGTTGAAAGAAAAATATTGAAAGGCAAACTGCTTCTCGACCCACGCAACTTGTAGCGGTGTATTGCCCTCTGGCTTTACACCAATAAGCTTATAGCTATGCGTAATACCAAATGAAATCGAATTGTGTTTTTATGTAAATTTACTTATTGCACCTGCATTAGAAAATTAGAAGTTAGGACAGATTCGTCCTGCACTTTCAACATAATCTTCAGAGTAATCGCTTAAACGAGGTTTGAACCAAATTGCTGAGCAGTCTCATACAAACAGAATCGCTGGCTCAGGCCAGACGAAGGAGACCGATTGTCCTGTATAGATTCTGAGGTTGCCAATGCAATGTGATTCAAAATTTCTTTCTGCATAGAATGATCGCAAGGCAGGCTTTGATAAGTATCCCCTGTGAATGGCAGTCTTTTGTCAAACATTTTTTTCTTTTATATTGACTAACACAGACCAATATTGTTTTGAATGTAACATCAGATGCTTATGCCCAATTTGGTTGAACGACTGCAATTTCATGACTGGTATGAGTATTTTGCGGTTTTGTAATATTTTTAGCGCGAGAATTCTCATCTCATAGCGTGATAGCGAATTGGTTTGGAAGTGATAACTTTCTTATTGCGATCAGGATTTTAAGAATCGATGTAAGTAAGTATGCTAAGAATCCTGCATCATGGCGCTAGCCGCAACTTGGGTATAAAACGTTTTATGTATTTGTCATTCCAAGAAACAATTTGGCTTAGCATTTTTTATCTCAGTAACAATTTGATTGTGAAATTCGTTTCATTGATGGTTTAAGTTTAGCTCCGTAAGTACAATGTGTTCTGGTAGGGTGTTTTGCAATGTTCGAAATATTTCATACTCAATGTATTTTTAGGTACTTTAACCAAGATGACATGGATGGAAGTGACTAATTTTAAAAATTCAGTCTTTTCTCACATCTCAGCATTTATTCAATGCGTTAAATTCGTTTACTCATATAACTAAAAATAAGCGTTCTTATCATGTCTTTCATTCAAAGAAAACGTGGGTTTAAGGAAGTCGCATTTTAATAGTCTCCTAATATAAAATGTGTATGGTGATCCACTGAACCTATTCTGGTGAAAGGCATTAGAATACTTTTAATGTGGTAGTATTTTAAAACTTCGCGCCCGTATCTTCCAGCCCTGGGGAATTTACTTAAGACCGCTAAGCTATCAATATTATATTATAGGAATTAAATAGGAATAGACTATGGAAAATGCCGATTTTAACCCTGAAAGAAACAGGTAGATATGGGAAATCGTCACTACGCGTACGGAATCGCAGATAATAGTAGGATATAAATTTAAAGGAATAATGTTGTTAGGTACATGCATAATGCTGCTAGATTCTAGAATATGATGTTTCTCGTAAATATGCGATTTATGCAATTCTGTCTGTATGTTTCTCTGTATCTTCCAATTCAAAATAATCCAAAGAGCCCAGAACGATCGTTGTCGGGTAACGCACGGTCGGGCCGGGCACAGTGATACTATCGCAAGTATAACTGTGGTTCCTAGAGGCATAGATATAGGTCCTTTTCGCCGTGCGCGACTATCTTTAGGCAAAAGGGAATCGTATTTAAAAATTGTAATCGAAAGTGGTCTACGTATACTACGAGTACTTTCATAAGAATGAAAGTTAAGGAGGTACGTGCGCAGGATACCCAAACGTGTAACGACGTATTGCATTGAATTAAGGTATACCGTACTGCACTGTATAATGTGATGTACCTATTGATTGTTGTGGCTATTATAAAGGCGATTCTTGTCTGCTTTAGAACGATTAAAATGTTAGGGACCCTTGCCTTCGAATGGAGAGACATTTTACTTAACAATAATATCGATTATAATCAAATCAAATCGGCCTGCAGCAATCCACTGTTGGGCGTAGGCCTCTCTCTTAATTCACGCCCGCCCACAACCATTGGTTCAACCTATGGATGAAATGAACACAAAACAACAGTCACTACACTACATCTATTTTCTCCATCACATACAATCTTCGTTTAAAAAATATACTGTAGATCGAAGCTTCTAGATTTTTTTCGGAACCGTAGGAGGATTCCTACGGTTCCGAAAAAAATCTAGAAACGGAACTAATATTTTGCATGTTGCATTTCAAAAAACGCTCTCTTATCAATCAGTCAGTTGACATAAGTGGCGTTTCTGACATTGTAGCCAACATGCAAAATATTAGTTCTGTTTCTAATACAATTTGTTACATTTTACCGTAAAATAAATATGTTTCTTTCTAACAGGTTGCCATATACAGGGTTACAAGAAAAGTCGTGCTAGATCCGTTAAGGGCGTGGAGTACCCATTATTTCTGACTAATTTCACTATGAAACACCCTACCCTAAACTTAACCCTGTTCGAGATATTCTACTTTTAATAATTTTATTGAAAATTGCCGATTTTTAGGTTACAAAATTTTTTATTTTTATTTTGGGCGCCTTATTTATTATTTTTGTTGCATTTTGACATGTGTAATAAGATGCTCCAAAACGTCAATCATTGAAATAGTGCATAAATTAATTGAACATGTCGTAGAAGACAAGTGAAAGTTAAGAAAATAAAAAAAATAGTAACAAGTTTATTTTTCTCTAAGGGATATGTAAAAAAAAATTACGGCAGTCGTTCGGCAGATGTTTTTTAAAATATCTACATTTCATCAGCTATCTAACGACGTATAGCAATGTAGGGTTGTATTTAAATTCATTGAAAAAAACTTAGTTTCAAAAGCGACAGTGGAGAAGAAAATTAATACTTAGCCCTAAAAAGTAAAATAAAACAATAGGAAAAGATGAAATGTCATTTATTAAACAAGGTTTTTACACAAGTTTTTCATACTCTACAGTTCATGTTCAACATGGCCGCCTCGGTTATGAATACATTTTCGCATCCTTCTACGGAGACCAGTCTTTACTACTCCAGTGGTCAATGTTGTCCTCATTTGATTGGCTGCGTCCACAATCCTTTCTCTTAATTCTTCCACAGACGAAACTGGATTTGGCTCGCTGTACACAAGACTTTTCATAACCCCCCACACATGAAAATCCATGGGGGTTAAGTCCGGACTTCTTGCTGGCCATGGCAACGGCCCACCTCGTCCTATCCATTTATTTGGGTAAGTTGTGTCCAGCCAGTCTCGGACACTTCTTCTGAAATGGGCAGGGCAGCCATCATGCTGGAACCACATGTCCCTGATTAAGTTTAGTGGCAGATCATCCAGCAGATCATTTAAGTCTCCTCTTAAAAAGTTTTCGTATGTTTCCCCATTTAAAGTGTCCGGGAGAAAGTAAGGTCCAATTAAATAATTGGAGATAATGCCCATCCACACATTCACGCTGAATCGACGCTGGGACCCCGTCACTCTTTTCTTGTTGGGATTCTTGAGTGCTTTTGGGGCCCAGTAATGTGCGTTTTGATAATTTGTTATTCCATCTTTATCAAATTTGGATTCATCTGTCCACAAGATGTTTTTTAAATAAACCGGCCAAGTGCGAGTTGGACTCGCCCATGAAGGGTTTCGTAGCAGCAAGTATCATAAATACGTTCGCAGTGGTAGTGATTTTTCTAACAGAAAATTGCGGTTTATGACGTATTAAAAAAAAACTACCAGCTCTATCTCGTTCGAACTAATTTTCGTTGGTAGTTTTTATGGCAATGTACATCATATATTATTTTTAGATTTATCATTCTCTTAGTTTAGAAGTTAGAGGGGGGGGACACACATTTTTCCACTTTGGAAGTGTCTCTTGTGCAAACTGTTCATTTTAGAAAAAAATTATTTGAGGAATCTCAATAGCATTTTTAAAGACCTATCTATAAGTATCCCACACGTATGGGTTTGATGAAAAAAAAAAATTTGAGTTTCAGTTCTGAGTATGGGGACCCCCAAAATTTACTACTTTTTTTCTAGTTTTATATAAGAATCTTAATGCGGTTCATAAAATACATCTAGTTACCAAGTTTCAATGGCATAGGCCTTATAGTTTCGGAGAAAAATGGCTGTGACACACGGACGGACAGACAGACAGACAGACAGACAGACAGACAGACAGACAGACATGACGAATCTATAAGGGTTCCGTTTTTGCCATTTGGCTACGAAACCCTAAAAATTTGGGTCATCTATGTCAGCATTCAGCATAAATCTGCAGAAATCTATCCTCCTCGCCGGGTCTCCCTCTTCAACAACGTGTACCGGAGTGTAATGGTACGGGTATAGGCCAGCAGTATGCACTGTAAACCACACTCTCCATTGCGAAAGTCCCAGATCACGGGCAACAATATTAGTGGAAGTAGTTGGATCCGCTCGAAAGCGTTGCACTATCTCATTGTCCTGTTCTTCGTCGCTATTAATTCGTGGTCTTCCCAATTCGAGGCGGCCATGTTGAACATGAACTGTAGAGTATGAAAAAGTTGTGTAAAAACCTTGTTTAATAAATGACATTTCATCTTTTCCTATTGTTTTATTTTACTTTTTAGGGCTAAGTATTAATTATCTTCACCATTGTCGCTTTTGAAACTAAGTTTTTTTCAATGAATTTAAATACAACCCTACATTGCTATGCTACACGTCGTTAGATAGCTGATGAAATGTAGGGTGGGTGCACCAGTGCCACACCAGGAACCAGTGGCACACCATTTCAAACTTTAAATAGAAATGTTAAGCTCCTGTTAAATATCCCGCCATTTTTTTTGCGATTGGTAGGCATGTCTTATTCCTACCAATCATATAATCACCGTTAAAAGCCATACACACGCCACCTACTTCAGTGAAAACAGATAATCTAGAACGACAATCGTTAATTTCGCTGCCGGCGGCCATAATAGTAAGCTACGCGTACTGCGGCAAGTTTTAACATCTTTCTGTGTCTTTGTTTTAATCAATTATTGTAATTTATTTCCGAATTTGCCTTACTGTTTGATACACATAGCAATAATATTACGTTTTATTTTATCAAAAAATGTTAAAATACAGCTTTAATATTCAATGGTTAACTACTGGAACACAAAATGAACAATTTTCCAGTTGCATACCAGTTGGTCTGCAACTGGTAATTAAACTTTTTGATACATTTCCAGTTGCAGACCACTGGTTTATACTAATAAAAAAATATTAAAAAAAGAAAAGAATATTATTCAAGTAAGTATAAGGAGGAAGATGTCTTGAAAAGTTATAGACGATATACGCAAAGGTGCAGAAATTAGAGACACATTTAGAATATAATACGGCCGTCATCTATACATTATAATAAAATGATAGAAAAGTCAAAACTGTACATTGGATATATTTAAAAAAAATACTCGCCGGGTGCTCTTAATAGGATACCGAAGCCGAAAATGTAGTTAGAAAAAAATTGTCTGTCGGTTTGTCTGTTTGTCCGTTTGCTTTGCTTTGTCTGGAAGGATCTCGAAAAGTACTCAATGGATTTGGTTCAAATTTTGCACAAATATTAACTAGGGGTAGGGTCTTCAAATAGGCTATATATTATCACGCTACATATCCTAGCGGCTAAGCAGAGAGCTATCAAATTGTCATTATAACATAATTTTCACGCTTACGAAGTCGCGGGCAACAGCTAGTAAATAAAATAAAGCTAGTTGTGATAGGGACCCTAATCTTAATAATTTAAAATTGATTTAGCTGATGCTCGCGACTTCGCCCGTTTGTAATTTAGTTCCCGTTCCCGCTTCCAGGGGAACATGTTCCCGGCATAAAAGGTAGCTTATTTGTTAATCAACACTAATCTATCCCTGTCCAAATTTCAGGCTGGTCCGTCCAGCCAGAGCGTGATTGAGTAACAAACATTCAAACATCTTCACAGACTTTCACATTTATAATATACTAGCGGACGTCACGCGGTTTAACCCACGCAGCTCCCGTTCCCGTGGGAATATGGGAATAAAATATAGCCGATGTTACTCAGGGTGAATATAGCTTTCTAAAGGTGAAATATTTTTTTAAATCGGCGCAGAACTTTTTGATTTTATTCATTACAAACATTCACACAAAAATACTAAAATGTAGATGTAGGATTTTAACTGATAGTAGCAGTTACCTACTAGCAGTTGTGTCAGGAATATGTATATTTTAAACCTAATTAAGAATTGATTTAGAACTTTAATATTTTAACTGATGATAATTCATTTTTATTCTATTTTATTCAAAGAAGTTAATAACAGTTGTGTCAGAGATATTAATCTTAATCATAGGCTAGGGAGTAATGAAATGCCTACTTACTTCCTAAAATTGATAAGTTCAGCCAAAACTTTAACATGCATTGCCTAGTTATTGGTTTAGAACCTTAACATTTTATTTTTTAAGTAATTGAAATTTTATGAGTATTTTATTATAACAAACAATAACACCAGTCACATGAATCTCTAACTAATTAATTAGGTAGTGATAAAATTAAATAAACATTTACATATACCCTATACGTAACTTGTAGACTGATTAACATGTGTTAATTACTAAGTACGAAAGCTTAATAAACTTTAAAAAGTAATTAGGCCTTAAAAACATTTGTTATATTTACTGGTTTGCTATTGGCACAATTCCTGGTTTGTTACTGGTGCCGTCTGGTCGAACTTAGGCACATTAGGAGATCCCGCATTATTTTTTTAATAAAAAAAAACTTAATAGCTGCTAAGTAAAATTAAATATGCTACATGATTCTATGGTAAATAAAGAGTATGTTCCTTGTTTTTAGTAATAATTGTCGCAATAACAAAGACACATCATGTAAAAATGTGTCAAATTCTCGCTTAATCGCTTTGCCACTGGTGCACCCACCCTAGATATTTTAAAAAACATCTGCCGAACGACTGCCGTAATATGTTTTTAGGGTTTCGTAGCCAAAAGGCAAAAACGGAACCCTTATAGATTCGTCATGTCTGTCTGTCTGTCTGTCTGTCCGTCTGTCTGTCCGTCCGTGTGTCACAGCCACTTTTCTCCGAAACTATAAGGCCTATGCTATTGAAACTTGGTAACTAGATGTATTCTGTGAACCGCATTAAGATTCTTATATAAAACTAGAAAAAAAGCAGTAAATTTTGGGGGTCCCCATACTCAACTAAAACTCAATTTTTTTTTATTAAACCCAATCGTGTGGTGTGTCTATAGATAGGTCTTCAAAAATGCTATTGAGGTTTCTAACATTATTTTTTTCTAAAGTGAATAGTTTGCGCAAGAGACACTTCCAAAGTGGAAAAAAGTGTGTCCCCCCCCCCCTCTAACTTCTAAACTAAGAGAATGATAATCTAAAAAAAATATATGATGTACATTGCCATAAAAACTACCAACGAAAATTGGTTTGAACGAGATAGAGCTGGTAGTTTTTTTTTAATACGTCATAAACCGCAATTTTCGGTTAGAAAAATCACTACTACTGCGAACGTGTTAAAACATCAATCAAAGTTACAACGAACTATAAGAACTTTTATATTATGTTACTTGCTGCTACGAAACCCTTCATGGGCGAGTCCAACTCGCACTTGGCCGGTTTTTTACATATCCCTTAGAGAAAAATAAACTTGTTACTATTTTTTTTATTTTCATATTTTCACTTGTCTTCTACGACATGTTCAATTAATTTATGCACTATTTCAATGATTGACGTTTTGGAGCATCTTATTACACATGTCAAAATGCAACAAAAATAATAAATAAGGCGCCCAAAATAAAAATAAAAATTTTTGTAACCTAAAAATCGGCAATTTTCAATAAAAATATTAAAAGTCGAATATCTCGAACAGGGTTAAGTTTAGGGTAGGGTGTTTCATAGTGAAATTAGTCAGAAATAATGGGTACTCCACGCCCTTAACGGATCTAGCACGACTTTTCCTGTAACCCTGTATAAGAGCAGTACATTGGCGCCACCATTTTTCCTATTATTTTTTCTAAGAACTAATCTTATTTCATTATTTCCCATGCCTTACAATCTCCACTTCGCCGTTGTCAGGAGAATAACACCTATAACAGTTACTTCATCAGCTTATTAGCATTCTTAAATGGACAGTGCATTAATTACTACTCCCTACTGACAGGAAAACGAATATCTCTGCCAGCTTATAAACAAGCGTGGCAGATGAACTGTGAGTGTGACACCTGGGATCGTTCAGACAGCTCGCCAAACTGTTAATTGACCGTCAGCTTTCTCACAAACACATAATGACTGTGTGGTGTTTCCCAAATCGTAACAAAAGTGCGTCGTACTCGTAACAATGCAATAGGCCTGGTTCGACATTTGTCATCGCGACGACCGGCGAATTCTCGAATTCACCAATGAGATTCTCGCCAGTGAACGGACTTTCATTGGCTGATTCCGGAATCTGCCAAAATGGGAGTGGCGCTGTCTCAAATGTCAAAACGAGCCTATTAATTAATGTTATTTAATAAAACTTTAGTTGGGATTGTTTCTACGTAAACCTGATATAATCAATATTTAAAATTAATTTTAAAATACTATTTCTGCTTAAATATACTTAATTTAGAATTATTAAAATCTTCAATACCTAATATAATTTTTATTTCTTATTGTGTGTTTCATGTTTATTTTTTCAGAATTCAAATTACTTTATTGTGTAATTCATATCCAATTTCAAGATATAAATGTGAAAGTGACTTTGTCAAACAAAACAACAACAACATGTCTCCTTTTTCTTCCGGAAAATGATTTATCCCCACAAGAAGAGTGAAAGACCTAAAATAAAATTTACCTGGGTAGAGCAACTGGCGATCTCCTAGTAGTATTTTGGATTTGCTGCAATAGTAATGTTAGAAACTGAATTTAATTTTTTTTTCCAAGAAACTATCGGGTAATCAAACAAGCATGTCAATCAAGCAATGATCTAATTACCTATTTGAAAATATACATGGAATTAATTTGCGTAGGCGACAAGTCAAAGACCTTTTTTTTTCACATAAAACTGTACATAAGCACCTAGAAAAGCATTCTTTAAAATTTTGCCACAGATCTCAGCTTAGTTTAGGTGTACATACAAAGTAGGTACTTAATACGAGCAGTCCCACTTCATTATAAAAACATATCACGTAAACTGCACTTTCCCTGGTCTGCGCTTGCGCATCAATTATCCACACTTCATGTATAATTATTAATTAAGCATATCGGAATTTGAATAGTCGATACGTTATGAATTTCAATAACAGTACAAGTCGTGACAGCGGTGTGTTTGTTTGTTGCAGTCACAATGGTCGTGGGCGACAGCAAGCGCGCCGCCAACATCATGGACGGTATTGAGAACACCGGTGACGTGCGAATGCATGACCACCGGCTTCGGCTGAAACAAAGGTAAGCGTGAACACGCCTTTATTATTTTCTCTTCTATGATTTATGAGCAATTATAAATACATGGTGATGTTATCTGATAACATAGATAATGCTGATTTATTGCTGGTGCCCGCGGGTCCGCCCGCCAGTCAAAGTTTTTCTGTACACATTTCCCACAAGAACTTGTTCCTGGCATACTAATAATATATCTGTATGTCATTTCCCACAAGAACTTGTTCCTGGCATACTAATAATATATCTGTATGTCATTTCCGGTTTTGAGGATGCATTTCTTAATCGTTTTTCACCAAACTTGGCCTACGTGTTCTTTGATTTAAAATACAAAATACAATATTTATTAATCTAAGCCGTAATTTATCAGCTGTGATTGTGATCGCTCGAAGTAAGATGCAAAATGGCAACAATATTTTAACTCGTGTTTTTCTGCAATTCTATTGTATTTAATATGGATAGCACAGACGGCATCTACCAGTGGTTTGAGTTAGACATTCATTTAAATTGTCATTAAAATTGATTTCTGAAAGAAAACAACCTGTATGTCAAGTCGATTCATCTTCCTAAATCTTGCTATCCAAGAATCTAGGACGTAAAGTTCACGCACGCTTACGTCAATGCACGCTTACCCTGTATTATTTTAGTAACGCAATGCATTGAACATGGAACATTATAGAAGTAGTGAAGTACTATCGGAATGGCGTCACTAACCAACGACCGGGTGTTAGGGTGTCGGTTCACCTACACTTTAAATATCGGATGTTTGTGGGCGGAAAGGTTGCTGGTTACATCACTATGCTTGGTGTTATTATAAACGGTATTTATGCTGTTTTTGGAGTGTATTTTTTAAATACAGTCTTGAAAAAGATATCTTAAAAGGCCAGCGGTTGATTTGAGCGGTTGACGACTTAATGAAATTAAAATTACCACCATTACAGATAGACTTACAAACAGCTGTATACTTAGTAAGTAGTCCGGACGACTACAGAACATAACATGTATTTTTAGAAACGAAAAAAAAAATCGAAGAACATAGCGAAAATGCAGAAAAACCCGATAATTTCCCCATTTCTAGTGAATTATATTATTTGGATGTCCCTTCTTATCATAATAAATATGCTATAAAGTACCAATAAGTATTGTTTTACATCTTTTGACGAGAGCATATTAATGATCTGTAGGAATGAAACTACGCGACTAGTGTAGTTCCTAGTAATGATAGTTCCTAGAAAATATATCTTGTTGCTCCAAATTCATAGATGCGTTGCACTAAAGCTTATAAACACCGACAATAAAAGGAGAACACGAGTCATAACTGTAAACTGTACTCTACTAGCGTTTTGTTAATATTCAACTTGGTCTTATAGAAAAGTCACTAGTACTTCTGCCAAGAGTAGACCTCGCATGCATCCAGAAAAAAAACAACCTTTGAGGAATCATATCCTGATTCCATTTCAACCAAAACATATGAAGATCCGTTCATAAATAACGCGACCACAATCTTCACCCGTTTTCTCCACTATTTTCCCACTTATCAAAAAAGTTGTATTTTAAATCAAAGAACACGTAGGCCAAGTTTGGTGAAAAACGATTAAGAAATGCATCCTCAAAACCGGAAATGACATACAGACGAAAGCAAAATCGTTCATACTGTCGATTCGGAGACTCGCGCTCGCTTCGCTCGCTCCGTCAAGAAAGCAAGCTGCTGGCTAATTTATTTCGTTAAAAGCGCACAAAAACCGAGCGCATCTATCTCTTTCTTGTTCATTGAAATGTAGGTATATTTCTTAGATTCTTTCAGCCCTTAGCGTTAAGTGGGTCCTTAACAATGTTCTTTCATTGTGATATGCATTACCTATACATATAATCATCCTTGAAATTTGAGTAGTGCTTCCATTCTCTGCTTTAAAGTTTCCTTGAAAACAGTAACTTATTATTAATCACTACTTTTATTAAGTGTTCGGGCGCGAGTGAATGTAATCGGTGACGAGGCCAATTCATATTTTACATACATAGTATATTATGTTTTGCATACTATACCTACCTATCTACTCAGAGTAAACAAACGTGCAGTGTTGCGTGCATTGTGATCTACGTGGGCTACTATCGATGCCTCGACTCCGCAAGCATGGAGCAAGTTATCGGAGTGTGGCCTAATTGTCCTATTTCTGTAGAAACACCAGGGCCGCCCCTGTATGTTAACATAGAATTGTTTACACATACGTGTCCATAGCATAAATATTCTTTCATTAACTGTATTAAGTAGTTTTAAATCATACGAGTGTGAATTCCGGTCCTAAGCTTTGAAGCCCAGGTTCGACGAAAATGCATCGTTTACCGATGAGCCGATGACTCCAATTTTTTTTTCCATTTCAGTGTTTCCCTTGATCCAACATTTTCAACACTCTTATATTCACAGCTGATTTTGCAGCCTTTCAAAGCGGACGTGGTTGTCCGCTTTGAAAGGCTGCAAAATCAGCTATGAATATAATCTTACCTTTTCGGTATTATTTTTTGATTGCTAGCAGATTACTCGTTCCTCTTTATGAGATCCTACATGCGACAGGTTATCCTGCATAGCAGATCTTTGCACAGGGATTGTCTGGATCCGAAAAGTGCAAAACCGAGGTTTATGGCCAAAATAAAAAGAAGCATAACGTTCAACTGTGGACTATAATAGGCTGATGTATTAAGGCCATACCCAGGGCTAACGAGCTTGAGCAAATGGGCGATATGACTCGCTAACATAGAGTAGCGCAACTACAGAGACATCAGAGTAAAAGAACCACGGAAGAAGAAGAAACATAGTAGCGGAAATGCGTTCCTCGCTTCACCAAATAAACAAAAAGCTGTGAGACGGTCTCACCCGACTGCCCCTCTCTAAAACGTTTATTGTGAGAGTTCGATCCGATTGACGTTGTCATTTTTGTTTTATTTCAAACTTTGAACAGATGATCCACGTGACCTAGTGACGTAGTTTAATGCAACAGAGTCACAGACTACAGACAAAGTCTCGCCATAAGCCCCTCTGCACTCTATTTTATAGAGAGAGGCGAAAAGTAAATTAAAAACAAAGGAACGTTTGTATTTCAATTTTCCTTTGTTTTTAAGTGTAGTAAAATACACTGCAAAAAATGTGATTGATCATTACCTAAAACTTAAATGTGACGAATTCACAAAGACGAATGTTCATATATTCCACAGACATATAAGAATAAGATAATTATATTCATTGTTGTGTACTTAAATTATTACAAATCCAGAAAGGGGGGTCTTCCACTCGCTTAAAATTTTTGTTACTTTTGGAACAAAATTTCATTTCATTTTATTATTACAAACAAACAAAAATAGACGTAAACGCAGTTGCGGGGGTCAGCTAGTTATGTATAAATAAGAAGCGCTCGTGGCACCGCGGACTTAGTGTTCTGTAAGCGATCACTGTAATAAGCTCATTCACTATGGCCAGTCCTTGGATGGGTGACCATCCATGTGACCACTTTGTGACAGTTATTTGAGCGTCGTTTCCGTGTTTCGGAAGGCACGTTAAGCCGTTGGTCCTGGTTGCCCGTAAAATGGCAGTCGTTAAGCGAAGTTGAAGGCCGTTTTGGCGGCCTGATTAATTTTAACAGCAGGCAGATACAACCTGCGCCTGTCTATCTCAACACGGCAATACAGCTCACCGCCTATTACGTGGGACAAATTCTAAATAGGTGAAATGTGGGGACATAATAATATGCCTCTGCCTACCTCTTCGGGGATAAAGGTGTGACCATATGTATGTATGTAACTAGCTGACTCTCACAACTTCGTTTACGACGCTTAAGGTGTATGAAACATGAGGTATTTCTTCATCAGTCTCATCAACCGGCGGGTGAAACTGCCCTGTTTGCTTAATCATAAATGAATTTAAAGATTAAGCATATTGTAAAACTAGCTGACCCTCGCAACTTCGTTTACGTCACATAAGGTTTGCAAAAGGAGAGGCACTTCTTCATCAGACTCATCAAGCAGCGTGTGAAACGGCCCTGTTTGCTTTATCATAAAAGAGCTTCCGACTTCGGCGCGGACAGAATTATTTTACAACAGCCTTAATCGTTAAGCTCTTTTATGATTCAGCCAACACGCCTGTTTAAATTTACCGTCACATTCCAAGGAACCCTTGAATTATAGGTTTTGAGAAAGTTGAGATATCTCTAATTCCTGAACTACAAAACCCTCAGCACTGAAACTTGTGTGAAGCAATCCTAGGTTGAATTCTAGGTTTAGAGAAGTTGAGATGTCTCTAACTCCTGAACTTCCTCGGATCAATTTTCATTCAAATCAGTAGTTTCGGCGTGATACGTATTCGGAATACAGACGGACATGAAAATTTTAAATTTCATTTTGGCTTAAGTAGGTATCGATTAGAGAACGCGTTCTTTTTTTTTTAAAAAGCTTCCATATTCAGACTCTCGACCAGTGGCGGGGCAAGACCTAAATTTGGTGTGGGCAAGACAGATTTCGCGAGGCCCTGTTCTGTGGCGCCAGTAATAATAGTATCGCCATAGGGAAAAAAGAATTTAAACCACAGAGGTTTACGTCAAATGTGGTTAATGGGGTCACTCGTCCCAAAAAGTCCAGGATAAAACATATATTGTTGGTTCCACTACCTAAATGGGTCCAGGAGTATTTGTAAATCCTGTTGGACCCCTTAGTGGAACTTAGCAGTGGAACCAACAGTCCGGAAGGAATAAAACAAGGGATTCCCTGCACTGGTCGGCGGTGCACAGTGGATCGATTCATACAAATCGGCGGACATAGCAATCTTGAAAAACTGTTTACTGTTTTTTACAAATACCTTGATGCCAATGTGTTTCTCTTGATAATTGTAGTTGAAAACATAGAAACTCAATTTTGATTAGACTTCAATTTTAAAAAATATTTGACAAAAACTGATTTCAATGTCTGGAAAAGTAGGCACATTAAAAAGGGATAGCCTGCGATTTTTTCGTGTTTTCTTATTTTAACGCTAATTTTCTGTCTACATATTTCCAATTTTGTTTGATTATTGAATGTAAATATGTTTAATTTAATTGCCTTTGTAATTTATATTTGTTTATTTTAAGCTAAGTACATTTTTTTAAGTTTATGTAATTCTAATTTTCTTTGATTATTTGATGTTCTGTACATCATGTTAATTGAATCGTTTCATTTTAAGCTATTATTTTTACCACTTTTGTTTTTATAAGTAAGTTTTTGTATTTATACATATAACTATGATATATGTTTTATAAAACGTGTTATTGTTTTATTTGATTAATACATTATTTTCTTCAAATCTTAATGAAAAATACTATACAATACAAAAATGTTGCTAAAAAAGTAGGAAAAAAATTATAGTCGTCTGCTTATAAGTATCTCTCAAAACTCTCGATCCCGTATGCTTGTAATATTATTTTTGATGTGGGTAGGACAGTAGGTACTAAGCTAAAATGTAGTTTATTAACAATTATAACTGTAAAAAAACGAATTAGACTTATTTTCTTAAAGAAAATAAGGAAAATGATATTTTGTCATATAGCTCCCAGAGCGGTGCCTAGTAATACCCTTAAATGTTTGGCAGATAATTTGCTAACAATCCATTGAAAGTCACTACAAGCGTTAAAATAAGAAAACACGAGAAAATCACAAGCTATCCCTTTTTTAATGTACTTTTCCATACATTGAAATCAGGTTTTGTTGAATATTTTTTAAAATTGAAGTCTAATCAACATTGTGTCCCTATGTTTTCGACTACAATTATTAAGCTAAACACATTGGCATCATTAGTTTTTGTAAAATCTGTAAAAGTTTTTCAAGATTCCTATGTCCGCCGATTTGTATGAATCGATACATAATTTTCACAGTAAAATTAATTTACTTCTTTTTTTATTTTAATCTCGCTTTGAAGCAAAGCATAAAAATGTTTGAGGCGCGAGGCCCCTTGTACCGCGAGGCCGTGGGTGGTGGCCCACGTCGCCCACGCCTTACGCCGCCACTGCTCTCGACCCTCAACAGTTTTATTATTATGTATAGATATAGACTAGCAAGAAACTCGGCGGGCACTCACTTTATTCACTTTTATACCTTAACCAATTTGCCGGTAGATGGTGCCTACTTGTGGCGACCCACAAGACGTAATAAGCTAAAAGAGTCAATTCTTTCAGCTTAAGTTGAGAACAGTGTCTCAAAAAGCAGTGTGTTAATAATAACTATAATATAAGTATTTTCATCAGTAGACAACTGATGAAAATACTTATATTATAGTATCCCTTAGCACAAGGTTATATTAGCTTAAGTTGTGTACGAATGTCCACAAATATTTCTTCATTTATTTATATTGAAATGATTAAGTACCGCTTGCAATAAGCATGATTACCTTTCAAAGTAATTTAATAAAACAATACGAAAAATAAGTTGAAATGCATTATATTCTCATGTAATGCAGCATGCATTGTGTAACTCGGGCTCTGGCTCTGTTGCACGCATTACTCTGTACATGAATGAAAATATAACATTTTACGAGAATATTTTGCAGACCAGAGCGACACACGTCCGTCTAGCAACACGACTCCTCCCGCACTAGATTTTCGGGCGAGCGCGGGGAAGCAAGCAACGTGATGTATTCTTTGAATACATTATTAGTTATTATTAGTTAAAACTTATACTAATTCAAAATTGAAGAAAACCATTTTAGAGGTCTATGTTTTCTTTAGTCTCTGATATAAATTTTATTATCATTCATTAACAAATAGATGTCATACAACGACTTCTTCTAAAAAATTATGGGCTATTTCAGTGATGTTTTACTAGTTATTTATAATAAATACACAATTTCTGATGAAACCATCCTCTGGAACACATCTTGTAGATTTCAAATCTACTTTTGGCTGTCATTTTTCGTATACTAATACCGAGAAGAACGTCTTTATTTGCACCTCTTTTTCGCAAACTTTGTCAACCACTCCCCTTAAGTAAAATCTGAAACATACTCAGTGTCAAATTCTTTTATATTATGAAACTAACTATTCAACAATACAATATACTATCGCTCAACTCAAACTTAATCAGTATTCGTAAATTATGTGAATGTATGAATACGTGACGTATCGATTTGTTTTAACGTTTAGAAACTCTACGCTAATCATTTTCATAACAAAGAATTGAATATGTAGTTTGAACTGCGTTATAATAGCTACCTATAATGTTAGCTGCTTTATTTTCTCACGATGATCTGGCATTAACCAAAATTAATTATGAAATCCAAGCTTTTATGTTTATTAACCATCTCAAATAGAATGGTTGACTAAGCGATTTACCACCGGTATCTGAATAGAAAATGTCAAGTTAATGTTTGAACAAAGTAGGCTCTGTTAGGGAAAGTGGATTCAGATTCAGAGTACCTAGCCCTAAGCTAGGCCTTATGGGTACATCCAACGGGTTAAATTTTAGTGTGGTTGCAAGGACTAATACTAATACTAATTTAGTATTATGAGAATTAATATGGATATTACTTATCATGCGTTTGACTAAATCTCTTTTTGAGTAATACTTGTGTTCCCTACTATAAACATGATCAGATTGTTGATTGCGGTTATCAATTACTGATCTGTGCTTTTATGTGCATTTCAGATTCGATATCGTCAGAAAACTAGGCCAAGGAACGTACGGCAAGGTACAACTAGGTATCAATAAGAAGACTGGGCAGGAAGTGGCCATAAAGACTATCAAGAAATGCAAGATCGAATCAGAGGCTGATCTCATACGTATTAGGCGCGAGGTTCAAATAATGTCCTCGGTCAGACATCCAAATATTGTACATATATACGAAGGTAAGATATCATTTTGTATCACTTAAAACTTTTATTAATTACTAGATGGCAATCGCGGCTCCGCTCTAGTGGAATACTTTTCACAGTTTTCACGTTCCCGCATCCCATGAAAATTTATTCAGGGAATAAAAAGTAGCCTATGTGTTATTCCAAAATATAATCTATCCCTGTACCAACTCGCTCAGTAGGTACGGCGCGTGAGTCAGGAATAACCATGGGGTGGAGGGTTATACCTATATTCCTGTACAAAATTTCAGCAAGATTCGTTCAACATTTGAGCGTGGAAGAGTAGCAAAGATACATATATTCACACTCACACTCATAAGATATTAGGAAACAATTAAAATGCAATATAACCCGTACGCTCTAAGTTTGCCGGTCGCGTCCCATACTACGCCTCTACATCAGCCTCAACGCCAGCGGCAAACTTAGAGCGAACGGGATATAGCTCAATGTGCTCAATTGTCGAACAATGAACGAGGACGTAGCACTTTTTATACAGCAGATATAATCGTATCGAGGTTAAAGTAATTCGACCTTACTATACTGAGCGTCTTTTGCATAAAGCTTATTGATATTTATATACTGCTCCATATTTTATTATACAAACCAATACCAACATCGGTTGAATAGACGTAAATTGGTGTTCAGTGCCAAATCATTGCATATTAGCCCTTGGGCAGTCATACATTTACTACATACATTTTAATGGGATTACACTGTACTGATCAATTGACTTTACGACGCATTTATATTATGTGTCCCTTCAGACAATCCCTTTTCCGACACTATTGACAATTATTTTTAACCGACTTCAAAAAAGGAGGAGGTTACTCAATTCGACCGTATTTTTTTTTTTATTACTCAAATATGTGTTACGTGTACTTAGGTATATTCGAGTTGACAATTAGAAAGGGTTGCTCAGATGGTTCGAACATGTTGCGAGAATGGATGAAAACAGACTGACTCGTAGCAAGTGGAAAGTCATAGTCTGCCTAACCCATGTGGAGACAGGCGTGATGTTATGTATTTATTTATGTAATTTCGTAATCGAAGAACGAGCTATGCTTGGAGTGTCTCAAAGGGATTGTCACAACACTTCGAAACGTGGTTATCCGGCAGATTGGTTATGAGCTAACCACGTATGTAGAAAACCAGATGGCCTATGGAGCTAACGAGTTCTATAGTGGAGACCATGTCTCGCAAGCGTAGGGTAGGACGTCCACCCGCCAGATGGACTGACGGCCTAGAAAAGGGAGCAGACAGGAACTGCATGTGAAAGGAGAATTCGTTTATTTTATTGTTTGAGAGGTTTTTTTTTGTTTTGTTTTTTGTTCTGTTCTGATTCCGGTTCTGAGTGGCGTGATAAGCGAATATAAAAAATAAATATAATAAACGTGTTTCTAACGATTTTGTATTTTTCTTTCAGTATTTGAAAACAGTGAAAAAATGATCCTAGTAATGGAGTATTGTTCAGGCGGAGAATTATACGATTATCTAAGTCAGAAAAAAGTATTACAAGAGGACGAAGCTAGAAGGTCAGTGAACAGCATTCTACGCATAGGTCGCTCACCTACGCCTAAATATAACTATGACGTCACTCACTATCACACTTTGTTTCAGGTTATTCCGACAGATTGCAACTGCTGTCTATTACTGCCATATACATAAAATATGCCATAGAGACTTAAAATTGGAAAATGTTCTATTAGATGATACTGGTAGTGCTAAGGTTTGTAACGTGCCTATTCCTAAGACCTCCATTTCTCAACCTAAATAAGACTAGTGACGCTGAAAACGTCTCTTACGTCACTCTTGACCTAATTGTGTACGAAAACCCGGCGAATCAGCGGGAATGTTTTTAGCTCTTTAATTGTTTTGGAATGCTTTGTAAAATGTGGGTTTGATCCTCAGTTTAATAAAGAAACATGGTTGTTACAAGAAATCAAAACTAGTTCTTTAATTTTAAGGTGCAAGACCAGAATACGGCCCAATTGATTAAATTGATCACCGTAATCGAACGATGTGCAACTATTGCCGTGTTGAAATGGACAGACACAGGCTGTGTCTACCCGCTATATTATATATTTCTATCCCCTCGTAAGGTCTTTAAGAAGGCTCAATAGTTATTATGTTCCTGGCACCCGACACTGAGAGCTTAACGTGCCTTCCGAAGTACGGAATCAATCGCAAATTAAAATATTGCTGAGGGTCAAACCTATAGATTGTGATGGTTCTCAAATCACTGACCTGATGGGACTACAGGGGCATTTTTTTAAATAATAAGCTCGCCAAATTGACGACACCAGCCTGATGGAAAGTCATGGCGCATCTATTTCATTTCTGATTGATTTTGTATCAGAACTCGAGATCACTATTACAGATATATGTAGTATATTCAGGAATCAAGCCAACTTTACCAGCAAAGTTACCTACCCACCTCTAAAAATATTAAAATATTATGAATGTTATTTAACTTACTTAATTTATTTAAAGTTCAAGTTCACTCGAAGAAAGTGTTATTATCTTGAGAATTGTACTGCTCTAGATATGTTTAATAATTGCTCATTACGTATAATTACTTCACAGATTGCTGACTTCGGTCTATCAAATGTTTTCAAAGAAACTTCTCTACTGTCCACGTTTTGTGGGTCACCACTGTACGCCTCTCCAGAAATCGTCAAAGGAACGCCTTATATTGGCCCTGAGGTAAGTGTAACGAATATTTTGTCATTTATAAGTTTGAAGAGCATACTAAAAATTTAAAACAAATAAACCGGCCAAGTGCGAGTTGAACTCGCCCATGAAGGGTTTCGTAGCAGCAAGTAACATAATAAAAAAGTTCTTATAGTTCGTTGTGACTTGGATTGATGTTTTAACACGTTCGTAGTGGTAGTGATTTTTCTTACCGAAAATTGCGGTTTATGACGTATTAAAAAAAAGCTACCAGCTCTATCTCGTTCAAACCAATTTTCGTTGGTAGTTTATATGGCAATGTAGGTACATCATACATTTTTTTTAGATTTATCATTCTCTTAGTTTAGAAGTTAGAGGGGGGGGGACACACATTTTTCCACTTTGGAAGTGTCTCTTGCGCAAACTATTTACTGTAGAAAAAAATGATTTTAGAAACCTCAATAGCATTTTTGAAGACCTGTCTATAGATACCCCACACGTGTGGATATGATGAAAAAAAAAATTTTGTGTTTTAGTTCTGAGTATGGGGACCCCCAAAATTCACTGCTTTTTTTCTAGTTTTATATAAGAATCTTAATGCGGTTCACAGAATACATCTAGTTACCAAGTTTCAATATCATAGGCCTTATAGTTTCGGAGAAAAGTGGCTGTGACACACGGACGGACAGACAGACAGACAGACAGACAGACATGACGAATCTATAAGGGTTCCGTTTTTGCCATTTGGCGACGAAACCCTAAAAAGGAGTTTGGTAGATTGGAGGGGAACAATCTACAAGACTGTTGAAACCTTTCCTAAATGGCCAACAATTTCTCTCCATCGAAATCTATTAGTAAGGTTCCCATAAGGCATTAAGTGGGTATACCTAAATACAAAAATATTAAAAAGATTAATTTTAAAAAGTATTGTAAGTTACAACACATCTGCGAACCTGGCTACCCCTCGCGCTTCCCCGCACCTGACCCCGTTTTCGCCTATTTGGTATAACCCGCACGCGATTGAATGGTATGGTATTAGACAAGATTCCGCACATTCTCGTTGCGCGCGGATTATGCCGTACAGTTTACATGACGTCACGAACCAGGTTCGCAGATATTTCCGCCGTGTTGTACACATCCTTCCAAAGGCTTACCAGGTTCTTCCGGCTGTGGTAGGGCATCATTTGGTTTGTTCACACATAAAAAAAGGCATTAAATTATATGCGGTTACTAATGGCAGTACAACATAATTAGTTCATTAACTTAGGAACATCAGTATCCCATTATGTTATAATTTTGACAGTGAGTTGTAACGTACAATCCATTAGCATTAATTAAAAACTTTGCGTGCTAAATATGAACGTAGCGTATACACACTGATTATTTTGTTTCCGAGATCTTATCATGTTCACGTAGACTGATATTTATCGCAGAACGCAATTTATACTAAGAATATAATTATATTGTTACGGAAATGGGTTCCGGGATTGGAAGAAAAATGCAAGAGAGATTTAAACTTTCATGTTCATTACCAGACGTGATAGTTGCCAAAGTCTGTCGGGTGTCCTGGGACATCCTTCCGAGGAATTACCCGGGGCACCCAGCCGTATGCAGTGGTAGGATACCCTGTGGTTTTGTCGGTAGGAGTCTGGCATGGCATCTATGAGACGTTTCTACACTTAAAAATGGCATAAAGAGTTAACGTGATATTTATTACCATGTGTATCCACGAGATACTTACTCGATGCGTTTGACGCTATTCAGAGGCGTGCTATTCGCTATTATCGATTGTCCTGAGGTTACTGCGTGCCTTGAGCCGTCTTGGGGCAACCTAGAACTATAGCGTCTTTGAGTGCATTCTACCGAATCTATCAAGGCAAATGTTCTAAAGAGCTGGTCAACCCTTTGGGATTCACGCTCTTCCAAAAAAAAAAACTTGCAGTGACCTGCCAGCTCACAGATTTTCTTCCTCTTACAAACTTGGGCTCTTCAATCAAGCGGAGCGTGCAAGGCACATCATAGGGCTACCAACTTAAGAGCCGCTGTCTGAACAGTCTCGTATTCTGTGAGAGTGGTGCCCATTCACTAGGTATCGCCATGACACATCATCAGACAGGTGGCTTTATTTTGGAGCTAAATATTTAAAAAAGTGTTATTGAGGGTTTCGATATTTCGGCACTGTTGCAAGCGTCGTCATGTTCACAGAGGAACAACGACCCCCCTCAGTGATCATGGCGCTTCAACTCTTATACTAATGTCAAAGGAAACGTTTGTTGTCCCCTTCTAAATGTGGTTACATATTGAATTATTGACTGCTTGAGACTTATGACTGACCGAAGTTACCGTTTATTCTTTCCAGGTGGATTGCTGGTCCCTGGGTGTGCTGTTATATACTCTAGTCTACGGAGCCATGCCATTCGATGGCTCCAACTTTAAACGTCTAGTCCGACAGATCAGTAATGGTGATTACTACGAACCTAGAAACCCATCGAGTAAGTAACATTTTATTGTAATGAACGTTCTCGAGTGATGACCGCAAAGAGAGATTCGTGGTGGGCTACTAGATACGTAGCGACCTTTGGGCAAAGACTTCTATTTTTGGTTGATTTTGGTTGGTCTGGTTGTTTATGGTGTATCGTAATGATTAAAAAGTTTTATTATGATATAGGTGTCCATACAAGACCTGTATCGTAATAAAACTTTGTTTTTGGCCCGTGCGTAATGTTTGTCATAAGAGTATTGATTTCAATTTTATAATCTTTGTATTATAGTATCAGAGTAGATAAATAATATTTACGTAATTGCCACCACAATAGCAATATACGAATAGAACCAGAGTAGGTAAAAGAGAAGGCGTATGGACTCCGATTGCAAGCCAAGTACCTACTTTCGAAGTTTTGACTCACAACAGTGCGAGCAACGCTGCTAATTAGCTCAGTTCATAGGTTTCAAAAATCGGTGCGTAGGGCATGTCTACCTCAGTTTATATAGATGTCTTTGCCTTTGGGGTGAGGCCTATACCTTTGTACCTGTGTCTGCACTCCTAAGGTTGACGAGAATAAAATGCCTGCTGCATTTAGTCCTCCTCAGTATCAAATCGTACATGGAAATTTTAAGTCTCAGAAATGGCCCCCAATCGCTAGATGCGCCACGGCTTTCCATCAGGCCGGTGGCGACGTCAATTTGGCGAGCTAAAAATAAAAAATAAATAAAAAAGTTCTTTATTGACTGGATAGCATATTATATTTATTTCTCCCTATGAAATTACAGTTTGTGTCTGCGGAATCAAAGTGTTTTGAAGGCGATATGTACGCCTCAGGTACCAAGTTATTTATCGTACTGTTATTTTCAACACCTCAGGTCCGAGATGTGGGTATCCTAAATTTGATTGGTTTTTCGCTTTGGTGGAACCCCGCCCTAAACTTGAATTTTAAAATGTAATAAATAACGACTACTGTGTTTTAGTTACTGAATGTCATTTTTGACCATTTTCATTTTGAAGTTAGCAAGTTTTTTTTGAACCATTTCTTACTGTATCCCGGACGGTATGTAGAGAGTTAGAGAGTAATCTCGTGTATTTACTTTACTTTTCATACCTACTTTCGGCTACGCACACTCGCTCTCAAACTAGTATCGTTATTACGATACTATTCTATTAAAGTCTAAATTATTAAAGTCCTCTGACATCGTGTCCGTAAACTCTGTTGGCGGTGTTTATGTGTGCGTAGCTCGAGCGCACTTTGTATGTAGATTGTCTTCTGTACTTATATTTTGTGGTATATAGTTAATAATAATGAGGTCATTGACCCCTGTAAATTATAATGTCAACTTCCACGGTAGTTAAATATCATATGTTTTTCGTTTCAGCTGCATCACCCCTCATCCGCGACATGCTCACAGTGGACCCGTTAAAGCGTGCAGACATCGCGTATATCTGCGATAATCCGTGAGTATAGATTTATCTCAACTACGCACAATAACGACATATCAATCAATCAATCAATACATATAATAAAATCGTAACAGGTCGCTGTCTGTACATAGAAGATAAATAAGAAAAAAAATTATAGGGGGGCTTTATGAACGCAATAGTACCCAAAACAATATTTTTTTGAATTTTTGTCTGTATGTCTGTATATCTGTTTGTCTGTACGGTTGTGCACGCTAATCTCAGTAACCGCTTAACCGATTGCAATGCGGTTTTTTTTATTGTGTTGAGGTTTGCTCCACTTAACATTTAGCGTTTATTTCATGTCGATCGGTTTATAAATAAAAAAGTTATAACACTTTTAAGAATCAGGTATTTTGAAAATATTAATTGTAGGGGTTTCTTTGAATGTGAGTGTAAATCTAAACTGGCGTGTTGGCTTAATCATAAAAGAGCTTAATGATTAAGACTATTTTTCCTTCGGCGCGGACTGAATTGTTTTAAAATAGACTTAATCTTTAAGCTCTTTTATGATTAAGCAAACAGGGCAGTTTCACACGCTGCTTGATGAGTCTGATGATGAAATACCTCTCCTTTCATACACCTTATGTGACGTAAACGAAGTTGCGGGGTCAGCTAGTTTATAATAATTAATTACGAAAATGAATGATCGACTTATAATATAACCAAATCGGACAACCGGACTGCCTCTGTGGCGCAGTCTGTACTTCTGTAGTGATACCGCCTGCGGCGCTGGAGGTCGTGGGTTTGATTCCCACCGGAAACAAATATTGGTGTGACCCATAAATGTTTGTCTTAAGAGTCTGGGTGTTTCTACATATAATAAGTATGTATTTAAAAAAAAGAATATAAGTATTAATATCCGTGGTCTGATACCCATAACACAAGCAGGTTATTCCTAGCTTACTTTGGGATCAGATAGCATCAAGCGTTGTGTGAAATGTCCGTGAATATAAAAAAATATAAAAAAATTGCTTAAATTTGGAGTTATAAGTATAATATGTTGATTAATTATTACCTGTAGGTAATTGAAACTAGTAGTATAGAAAAGTATAGCGGACCTCTGTATGTTTGAAAACGAAACGTTAGAAAACATTTTGTTTTTAAAAAACTGGTCTATCAAAGTAACATCCTTGTTTTGATAATTGCAACAGATTTGCTTACACGATACATGTTTCACTGTATAGTAAGTCCCGTATACGTGTATTGGGAATAGGTTGTAATCGACCGGAGGCTTCAAAATTATATTGGAAGGTTAATCGGTCGTAACCTCGTCCATTTGTCAGCAGGTGCATCAAACGTAGGTGTGACGGGCGTGCCGCACCTCTCCCCAACATAATTTTCTTTTTAATTTTTTTAAAATATTTGTGGACATTTTTCACACAAAATAATCTAGCCCAAATGAAACTAACATAAGCTTGTGCTATGAGATCTAGACGACTGATAGGCTCACTTATATATTTCTAAATACAAATATATTATACATAGAAAACACCCGAACTCCGAAGCAAACATTAGTGGATCATTATGATAGTATTTTAGAGAATTTTGGATTTAGGTTTACTTTATGCTGTATGTAACGGGTGTTTTTTTTAGAGGTATAGAACTTTCAGTTGGCATAACTGTTTTAACTGGCGGTATTATTATCAGCTGTAAAGTGATTTATGTTTAGTTTGGTTGGGCATTTCAACATGAATAGACTGAAGCCTGAACAACGCTTCCAAATTGTGCAAATTTATTTTGAAAATATTGGTTCTGTCCGTAATGCGTATCGTGATTTTCATATGCGAATTTTGTTTAGCGGTGCCGCTCACTTTTGGTTGAATGGATACGTCAATAAACAAAACTGCCATATTTGGGGTGAAGATGATCCTCAAGTGTATGTTGAGACACCGTTACATCCAGAAAAACTGACTGTGTGGTGTGCTTTATAGGCTGGTGAAATAATTGGTCCGTACTTCTTTAGAAACGATGCTGACCAGAACGTTACAGTCAATTGTGACTGCTATAGAGCGATGATTACTGACTTTTTTGTTCATCAATTGAACAACCATGATGTGCTGTAGTAGTGGTTTCAACAAGACGGCACAACATGTCACATAGCTCGTGCCACAATTGATTTATTGAAGGAAACGTTTGGTTACCGCATAGTTTCGCGTTTTGGACAAGTGGATTGGCCTCCAGGGTCGTGCGATTTTACGCCACTTGACTATTTTCTGTGGAGATATGTGAAGTCGCTCGTCTACGCCGATAAGCCCGAAACGATTGACCACTTGGAGGACAACATTCGGCGCGTTATTGTCGATATACGGCCAAAAATGTTGGGAAAGTCATCGAAAATTGGACCTCTAGATTAGACTACGTCCGAGCCAGCCGTGGCGGTTATTTGCCAGAAATCATATTTTAATTATAATGCCAGAAGATTTCCTTTCGAATAAAGTCATTTTCATATCAATAAAAACAATCACCTTCGTTTTATTCCATTTCAAAGTTCTATACCTCTAAAAAAAACACCCTTTATAACCGTATTCATACTAATCCTTTGTACAATGTTCCCAGATGGGTGAACACAGGCTGGGAAACATCCTGCTTGGAAGAGGCGGAAGCTCTGGCTGCGCAAACTCCGGTACGATTGGACCTGCTACTGTCATTGGCGCCCGCTGCACCTTCCAACTCGAACTCTGTCATGGTACCCAACGAGGTATGTGTGATGATTTACCCAAGTTTGCGTGTATACGAGTGTATGTGCGAGAGAGAGAGAGAGAGAGAGAGAGAGAGAGAGAGAGAGAGAGAGAGAGAGAGAGATGATGTAAAAGTGAATAAAAAAAATAGTAGATTGTAAGGAAAGCGTTTAAAGCGCTTCACTTTTGTTATAATATAGATATTGACTCCTTATTCCCCAATAATTGTACTGTTCATAATCTTATTGGTCACTTATTGAATACTTCTCTAAATATGCACTGTGAGCACATTGTCACATCCAAATTACGATATGGTGTGATATATTGGGGTAACTCAACAAACACAGAAACCTTATTTATAGCTCAAAAGAGATGTGTTCGGGCGATATGTGGTATAAAACCCACTGATAGTTGTAAACCATATTTCCGAAATCTTCGCATCCTATCATTGCCTTGTCTTTATATATATGAGATAGTTATGTTTGTAAAGAACAATTTTCACTTATATGATTCTCTAAACAGTGTGCGAAATAGTCATAAAATTCGTTGTCAACGACATAAAAAAGCAATATTTAGCAAAAACTTATTAGGAATGGCACCCAAAATATATAACAAACTACCTAAAGATCTACTAACAATTAACAATACGAATTTGTTCAAAAAGAAATTGTTGACATTATTAATAGGTAAGGTGTACTATACAATTGACGAATATTTGAAGGACATAAATTTATAATCTATTTTTTATTAATTTGATTGATTTGTAGTTTTATTATTGACATGTAAAAATTCTATTAAGTATGTATTATTATAATCTATGTGACATTCCATTCATTGTACCACTTTAGTAATAATTTGCATGCCATAATTGGCCGAATATAATTTCCTCTGCATCCTATAACACCTTAGATGTAAAAATACCAATGTTATGTTCAGCAATAAATAAATGATTATGATTATGATTATGATTATGATTATACACTCAAATTTCCAAATTATTTTAAAATAGAGTCATTCTTAATATTAAACTCTCTTTTGTCCCTTAGAATGAACTAGGTCCTGAAGAAAGCGGCACAGACCTCACGAGCTCTGCGTCGATGGCCATCGAACCCAGCAACTCTGCTGAGAAGAGGATATTGGAGCTTGTGGCAGGTAGGCTTAGTTTTATCTGTAGCTTATGAAATGTTAAACGGGCTGGAAAGCCTCTAGTCTCCCCGCTTCCTCCACTATAATGTTAGTTAAGGAAACATTAAGCATCTGCCTTAATACAACCAAACCTGATATTTGTAAACGGAGTTAATTTTTTATGACATTTTTAGAGCTCATTAACTGTGAAACATGCACCCTTTTAATCAACAATAAAAACAATAGACAGATTTTTAAAATATTTAGTATGCTAAAATGATGCCGTCCGCCTGATGGAAAGCCACGGCGACATCTAGCGATTGGGGGCCATCCTCACAGTCTACAAGACTCGTGACGGCAGCCCTATGATGTGCCTCTTCACGCTCCGCTTGAAGAACCCAGAAATGTAGAAGGTATTTTTAAAACTAAATTTATTTAAATGTTTAACGTTGTTCTCATGTAAGCGATGTAAATCTTTTATGAGAATAATTTTTCTTTAAACCTAAACCTAACTCATGATTTTGGATGAAGTGCCGCCGTCCGCCACAAGAAAATTAATAACAGAAAACAACGAAAATAAAATTATATTAGCATTATAAAATGTATACGTCACGTTGCAGAGGGAGGCGAGGATGCCATAAAGCCTTCTCCAACGCGCACCATCGTGTCCGCGGGCGACAACAAGCGCAAGCTGGAGATCGCCATGTCTCCCAGCGGCGTGCAGCGGAAGAAGGAGCGCGTCGCCAGGTCTGATGTGCTACCATTCTTTCAATACGCATACATTAACATTGAGCCTCGTCCTTATTACCGAAGGGGTAGGCCGCACAGTTTACATTCATATTCAAATAATTTATTTCGGACTATGGACGAAAAACCATAATATATGGCACGGGGTGTATGCCTACATTTTATTATTTTTTCCCAGATGGTGAGTTTATTACCGTGGTGAAATAAAAAGCGCCGGTTGTGACTACCCTTTATCGAGCTTTTTTAAGCAGCCCCTTAAACCTTTAATTTGACTTAACAACTTTCATGTTACTGACAACAAGACCAGGTTTAACGTGCCTCCCAAAGCACGGAAACGCTCGCAAATTAAATGTCACAAAATTATCACCTGTCCGAAGACCAGTCCTTGAGAAAAATTCTTACTTCAGAGATAGTTTACAGAAGTATCTGTCAGACGAGCTATGAGCGCTTCATATACCTACATGTTGCACTGAATACACGTATTATGTAAATTGAATTACCATTACTGGTCACCTATTTCAGAACTAGTACTGATCGTACCATATGATCCTTAGTGAGCGTTTCAAACAGCCATGCCCTATAATGTTCTTGATTGTGAATGTTTCCTTACTCAGTTGCGCGAGCATTGCGGGCCAGACCCCAGCGTTGCCCGAAGAAGGAACAGTGCCAGACCCACCGGCCGACTCACCGCCTCCACTCACGCCAGAAACGGTAAGAGACCACCCTTGATAAATGTACCAGGGAACCCCATCGACGTCTTCAAAACTTATACCAATACACCCGCTGACCGATGAATTAAGCAAGTCAATGACCCCTGAAACTGAACTAGTTTTTTTTGTTATTTTATTTTATTTTATTCATTCACCAGGCACCTGTAGTGTATATGTACCTGTAGTTACAAAATTGGGTGGTCTTTTTCTACCTGTGCCCTTAGATCTCTTAAACACTGTTCTCCAGGATTAATGCAATTTTCAGCAATACACAGAGTGATTTAAGAGAAAATTATAGTACACTAGATGTTCCCCGCGGCTTCAACCGCGCAGCAGTCGGTTATCGCGTAAAATCATAACCCTCCTTTTGCGCAGTCGGTTAAAAAGTAGCCTAAGTCCTTCCCCGGGCCTCGAACTATCCCTATACCAAATTTCATCTCAATCGCTACTGCCGTTTAGGCGTGAAAGCGTAACAGACAGACAGACTGAGTTACTTTCGCATTTTTAATATTAGTAGGGATAAAAGTCGTGTTGCAACGTAAACGAAGTTACGCGGGTCTGCTACTATTATTGTAAATAACATATTATTATGTTTCAGACAATACAACCAACCCTAAAGTCGTCAGCCACGATTACAATCCAACCAACAGCTGTCGAACTCGTCAGAGACCTAACCAAGGAAATAGTGAAAGAGCCGATATCGCCGCCAAAGGAGGAAGTGGTGGAAAAGCCATCCAAACCACGAGTGGTTATCAAGAAGAAAACCTCCCCGACTAAGGTCTTAGAAGAGAAACATGTCAATGAAAAACCGGAGGAGATAAAAGTAAGATTGCTTTAGATTTCTTTTCTATCACTTTCTTTTTAAGTATTCAGTTGTATTCAGTGTTCACTTTTGAGCCAAAGGACCAATGGTCGGCTAGAAGGCTTTGTTGGAACCGACTACTACCAACTCCAAACAAGTTTTCAATGCACAGGTGTGTACTGTATGATATGTTTTCAACAAACAAAATGTCTCCTGACCCCCCGCGCGTTCGAATTTGCCAAGCTATAATTAATTGATTGGTTAGCGGCTGGGCCCTGGGGTGTGAAAAATGGAATTAAAATGGTTTTCTTATCCCACCCAGGTGGGATGAGCGACGCAAGTACTCTCCCAGGTAGAATAGGTGGACAAAAGTTCGACTCTTCCCACTCGGGTGGGATGGCTAGGTGGGGTAGGTGGAAGAGCCGGTTTCAATTTGTGTGTAAACTTAAAATTGCAAATAATCCTGAGATATCGATAGAGACCGTGTGGTTTTAGTCAGTTCGAGTTCAGCATCTCCGTGGAGATTTCGACACGTTAAGAACCTAAGCCGAACGCTTAGACCGATCGTGTCTCTCTATCGCTTGCTGCGCGCTCTCGCTTGCACCCTCGGCTCAAGCGGACCGTGTCACTTAAGCGCGTGTAGCTGGCGTTCATCGATGGTATAAGGACACTTCAAAAAGTACGTACTCCTAATTTTTTTATTGTTGCAGCCGCAAGAAGAACCTAAATCAAACTCAGTATCGTCGGCAACAGACAAGCTGACGTCACTGACTATCGCACAACCCGCCACGCCGCCCGGCGCTCAACCCACTGCGCCTAAACCTAAGAAGTTGTCTATACCAGGCACGTATTGTTTTTTTCAACAGCAGCACACACACACACACAGAGCAGCTGTCACAACCTGCGCCTGTCCATTTCAACACGTCAATACGACTTACCACCTATTTCGTGGGCCAAAATCTAATGATGAAATGTGCGTTACCATAAGGTGATGGGGATAAAATGCGTTACCATTTTTATGTATTGCTATACCCATTTACTTAGCTCCTCGGCTATTTAATGAATTGTTCCATTCTACTTAAATTCATATTCAATTTTCATACTATTGCTTTGGAAGGCACGTTATGACAATTCGGTTGCCAGTAACGCTAAGCCAAGATAACTTTGAAGACCAAAAAAAGTTTTCAAAAAAATACAAATGCGAAAAGCGCTCGTATAATCAGTGACTAGTCCTCAGTTGGTTGCTCACGTGTTGTGACATTTCCGTTTAATTAATAAAGTTTATCTACTCTGATACTATAATACAAAGATTATAAAATTGAAATCAATACTATTATGACAAACATTACGCACAGGCCAAAAAAAAAGTTATATTACGATACAGGTCTTGTATGGACACCTGTATCATAATAAAACTTTTTAATCATTACGATACACCATAAACAATCTCCAGCTGAAAAAGAAGTTTGAACCTCTACTTTAAAAAAAAATTGTGTCTCCAGAGTAGCGAAAAATCCTAAATCTATGGTCTCCGCAGCCTAAAAAAAAAAGAAACACGCATGCGCAATCGATGTTTGCGCCTTGGCGCCAACATTTTACATTTAAATTAAACAAAGTTTGGTTTTGTTTGTAAAATAAATTAGTTTTTGTGTAAAAACATGTCTTAAAGCGAGGATGGTGGTAATTGTACACCACCAGACATTCTGGAAACTGCGTCAAACATGACCATGAACCTGTTACCGGCGAAATCAAGGAGCAACCTGGGAGCAACTACATAATTATCACAACAAAATGAAATCAGGTATTATAGTATGAGAGTAGATAAAGTAGTGTATGACACTGTACATAACTTGGTCTTATAACACTCGTGTGATGCTATAAAAAAACTCGCCTGCAGCTCGTTTTTTTAAAACACACTCGTGTTATAAGAACCCTTATTATGCAACAGTGTCATAAACTACTATTATTGTGGAAAAAATATTTGCCAGTAAAGTGTCGGTCGCCGCGTCGTTAAGCTTAGTTTAATGCCGGTGTAATCACAACCTGCACTTTTCCATTTTAACACGGCATTATGCTCAATAGACAAAAACGACGGAATTGGAGTTGTGCAAAGTTGATTTTTATGAAAATAAAGCTGTCTGTCATGTCGGCCTCTTACAGACCGATACAGCATGTTTTTTTTTACATCTAGTCACATCACCTGGCTCAAGTAGGATATTCCAAAAATTTTAAATGCAGTTTTACTTACTTTGGAAATAAAGGAATGTTTCCTTTCAGCAAAACTTGCCATCGTCAATATTAAGGGTACTTTACCTCCAACTACCGTCTTTAAATTTCACCCTAAATATAGGGACAGAGCATGTGTCAGAATTTACCTTTCTCAGGCCGAATGCTATAGTAATGTGTACTCCACAGGAGGCAACGTGGGTAACTTCAAAGACCAGTTCGAGAGACGAGCGTCGCTTACCTCCCCACCTGACTTGAAGCGCAACCTATCTAAACCAGGTAATCTTACTAATAAAAAAGTTAGGGAGAACGGATGTGTTAACGGGCGTGTTACTCTTTCACGCTCGCTGAACGGATTCGGCTGAAATCTGGTACAGGGATAGATCATGAAATAACGCAGAGGCTACTTTTGAATTCCCGGAATCAACCCCTTGGGAAGCAGGAACAGTAAAATAATTGCACGCAGGCGCCTTCTAGTCTAATACATAAAAATCTCGAATCACAGTGTTTGTTATCGTTCTCCTTCGAAAAAGAAGTCTTTTCTATGTATATATTTAATAGGTCTGAAAAGGTCGTAGGCTATTTTTTACCTCAACTTTATAAGGGCGGTCCTTATAAATGCCAAACCATGGTATGACAAATAACACTCACTAAACCAAGTACCATTTACAAAAAAGTGGTTTCGTGAAAAAGGGAATCCCCTTTTCGAGGTTACTCCCACACAGACTAGGAAAGCGAGAGGAGTAAAAAGGTTTTATATCTGATACGTTATTTCTATAACCTAAAAATATTCTAATTACTTATTTTTACTTTCAGTGGTATCAAAGATCGCCAAACCTAAAGCACAGAGTGAAGATAGAGAGCTGCCCTCAAAGACGCCAGATAACGGAACGGTCAGACTGCAACAGATTGGCATTGAGCCGTCACAGGTATGGAATTTTTTATCTATTCAAGTGGTTTCTTTTAGAAATGTAGGTACTAAGCCAAATGCAGGTCAAAGTGCAGTTAAAGTACATGCTTTAGAACAAATGCGTATCAGTATACATAGATTTCGATTTTTTTTACATTATTTTTTACTATAATAATGTATTTTTGTAAGTAGAAACAAATAAAGATAAGAAGCGCTCGTGGCCGCTGACTCATTGTTCTGTAAACGATCACTGCCGTAAGCAACTTTCACTAGCCAGTCCTTGGATGGGTGACCATTCATGTGACCACTTTGTGACATTTATTTGAGCGCTTCCGTGCTTCGGAAGGCACGTTAAGCCATTGGTCCCGGTTGCCAGTAAAATGGCAGTCGTTAAGCCAAGTTGTAGGCCTTTTAGGCGGCTTGAAAAATTTCAACAGCAGGCAGTTACAACCTGCGCCTGTCCATTGCAACACGGCTCACCACCTGTTACGTGGGACAAATTGTAAAAAGGTGAAATGTGGGCATTTAATATGCCTCTGCCTACCCCTTCGGGGATAAAGGCGTGACCATACGTATATATATGTATGTATGTAGGAACAAATAAATTATGTTGTCTGTCTGTTTGTTACTTCTGGATTATCACCAAAACAGCTAAACGATTATGAAAAACTTTCAAATGAAGCTAACTGATATTACTGGGAGTAACTTAAACTACATTATTTTGGAATCCGTGTTCAGCTCAAAAAAATACAAAGCCTACTGAACTGTATGTTTAAATACTGAATACTTATCTGGATTATTTGTGTTAGACACCTACGGAGCCCGAGCAGAGCATACGCGGCGGCGTCAAGAAGACCGAGAGTGAGCCCTCGCACGGCACTACCGCCGTCGACCCCTCGGTATTGCTGCAGGACGCTAGAAGGTAAGATATTTGTTGTATTTGTAAGATTGGTATGTACCCATAGTTCATTGTATTTATAAGATTTTTCGCCCATTGCTAAAGTTCTCAGATTATAATAGGCCCGTTTTGACATTTTTGTCATCGCGACAACTCTCATTCTCGCCACTCAGAATCTTGGAATGAGAGTGGCGCTTGCTTAAATTTCATGTCAATGGTATTGATTCTTTCGAGTTTGTGCCACTCGATGTATCAATTTTTTGGATCTTTATGTAAAATTTCAAATTCGTAAACATAAAAACAACTGTGTATTAATTCGTAAACAGTAAGGCGGGGCGTTGGAGGAACCCCTCGTACACCCTCAATCCGTCATTTCCAACTCAGAATAGACAGGAATAATCTCAACTAATTGTAACGGAGGAACGACGAATCGAACTTTCCAAGGAAAGGGCTCTAGGACAGATAAAAGAGGTATCTTTACTCTCTAGATTTTTGGTATATGCAACACTCCACGTCAACATGTGTTTGACCTTTAGACAAAGTATTCTCATCAAGACTTTGTATCAAAAAATTATTACAGTAATGTCACTGATGATCACATTTTTTCTTAGAGTAAATGCGTCATTATCATATTTTCTTATTGAGGACAATCCCTTTTTACATTAATGTAAACTGCATACATGTTTTTCCACCACCCCGTGCTACAATTGAATGGCGCGATTAAAAATAAGCCCGCACAGCTAGCAGCAGAAACCGGCCCTAATACTCTCGTACCATGTAATACTCGCGTGACAAATGACAATCACTATTTTCACGGCTCTGATTAATGAATTGCAACGCGAATGCCAAATATTTATTTTCAATGTAATGACTAATTTGTGCGGTAATATGTAGGAGTCTACAGAACTCGATGGCAAAACTCGTGGAAGAGAAAGCCGGCGAGGAGAGTCGCAGGCGAGCCGCGAGGGACATCATATCTTCTGCTATACGTACAGGTAACACCCACTTAAATACATACTTAAATACGTTGCATTTTCACATATTTTCTTGCTTACGTCACTAGCAGCACTCATTTGAAACTGAACGCATTTTTAGTATGATGACGCAAGTGTATTATTATAGCCCCGCTGAGTCGGTGTTCTGTAAACGATCACTGCGTTAAGGAACTTTCGCTGTGACTGGTCTTCAGATGGGTGACCACTTGGTGATATTTTCATTTGCGAGCGCACATAGAAAGGCACGTTAAGCCGTTTTCAGTTGCAAGTTACATGACAGCCGTTAAACTAAGTTGTAGACCTTATGTGAGGCTCATTCAGTTCGTCGTTTGTTTTTTAAATTTGTATTGATGTTCTAGATCTTATCATTTAGGTAAAGATAGCTTATACCCTGAATGAACAAGTGTAATTTTTATTCCGTATCTTAGCTGTTAAGGGACCGCAATTAGTATTCCACGCAGGGCGACCGCTAGGCTTGTTTAGACAACTGTCACTCATCTATCAACGCACAGCTTAAGTTAGTCAACGAATTTTTCCTATAGATAGAGTTATTAGAATGTAGGCATCCACTAGTAAAGCATTTTTGAATACTGCCACCTGAAGGGGTGTAATTGGAGTTCGAACCATATCGCCTTTGAACTGTTTCTGTCAGCTCGTGATCTAATGGGCGATGTAACTTTGAACTGGTGTACAATTTATGGCAAAATTTTAAACGTCTGTAGTTGTCCTTATTATCGGGTGATAATTGAATCAGCTCAACTTACAATAAACGTATTAATTTTGGACTAAAATTAGTCACTGTAATGACTATTACTTCTATAGTAGTCATAAGAAAGTGAGAGGTGTCAGAAGCGATTCTCGGAGTGGCCGCAGAGTAATCTTCTTATATATAAAAATGAATCGCAAAATGTGTTGGTAAGCGCATAACTTCAGAACGGGTGGACCGATTTCACTACTTCTTTTTTTGTTGTGTAAGGTATTGTCAGGAGAAGGTTCTTATGGAAGAAAAAATATTGTATTCCCACGAGAACGGGAACTACGCGGGCGAAACCGCGTGACATCCACTAGTATTTAATAAAGGAGTTTAGTACAACTAGTTCGAGTGGGATATCGAAAGAGTGTTAATTTCTATTTGTTTACTCATTCACATGCGAACATTATAAGAAAGTAAACATGTTGGCGTTTGTATATATTGTTAGCAAAGATTGTGTGTCCAGTTGTGTCAATATTTAAATTTTACGTATTGAGTCATTTCATATTCAGTTACAGTTTTGCTAGTTCGGTTTCAAAAGCTGAAGTGTGAATACATTTTTAGTATCTGATTCAAAATTGAATTGAAACTTCTACATGTGCCTAGAAACGTTATTGAATAGTGAAGGTGAATGTTTATTGATGTGTTAACATGTGGCCACTCGTTTTTCTACTATCTAGGAGCAAGATAGGATGGTAGCACGTTGTGAAAAGGGATGTAGAGTTCTGTGTTCTTAGGATATTGGTGCAGTCATATAGCGGCCGTAATACAACGCTGATTGACGTCACTATAAACTTTGTCTATGTTAACAAAGTGACTCGTGTTTCCTTCCTAACATACATACATATAGTCACGCCTTTATCCCCGAAGGGGTAGGCAGAGGCGTAGTATACGCCCACGTTTCACCTTATGTTTTTATGTCCCACGTAATAGGTGGTGAGCCTATTGCCGTGTTGAAATGGACAGGCGCAGGTCACCGCGACCCGCAGTTGGAAATTTTCAAGCTGCCCATAAGGCCTTCAACTTGGCTTAACGATTGTCATTTTACTGACAACCGGGTTTCATTTCGAGTTTTCCTTCTCTACGCAATGAATCTTTTTGCGAAAGTGTTCCCTTAGTCGCCTCTTACGACGCCCTCGTGATGTATTGAGGTGGCGACAATTTGTACTCTTACCTGTCGCAACACGAGACCCCGTCGCCACACGGGACTATTTGAAATAATACCCTTCCTAAATAGCGGAAATTGTCGACGTAAACTCCAAATGAGTTTTGTTTCGTAATATTATGGCTGCTATATAACAGCACCGTCATCCTAGGAAACCAAATCTCGCTAGTGTGTGCGAACTGTAGTGTGGAAGTTCTAGTAATGAACTTGTGGATAGTTCATTTAACAGTGGTTTTACCGACATAATTTAAGATGTGAAAGTATTCAAGATGCAAAGTGGATTACACTACATAGAAATCATTACTGTATGTCAATGTTTTTGTTGTAAAATAATAGAAAGAAATGACAGTAATATTTTTCCCAAATTCGGACGAATTTGTTATTTTCCCCTCGTTTTTACCACGCAGTCACAGAGAAAGCCGATCGTTCAGGGTATCAAGTTACTGCCACCATTACGTGTCTATAAACAAAAAAAAAATGTGTGCGTGTACTAGTGTACACACGTAAGAAGTGAAACTTCTTCATAACCTTATTTTTCAAGCCCAAAAGCCCAAAAGTCCAAAAGTCCAAAAGTCCAAAAGCCCAAAAGCCCAAAAACCCAAAAGCCGAAAAGCCCAAGAGCCCAAAAGCCGAAAAGCCGAAAAGCCCGAAAGCCGAAAAGCCGAAAAGCCCGAAAGCCGAAAAGCCCAAAAGCCGAAAAGCTCAAAAGCCGAAAAGCCCTAAAGCCCAAAAGTCCAAAAGCCCAAAGTCCCAAAGTACAAAAGTCCAAAAATCTACAAACGACATGCTATCCCTGGATAAAGTACTCTTAATTCGAATCCACCGTGGTGGGGACGAAAACAAAAATGGCGCGTAACGAAAAAACGTGACGTGACGCTAAATTTTTTCCAACGCCGATAAAGAAGTTTCACTTCAAAAAGTTAAAAAAAATCAATTAACAGTTACATTTAGTTAGTTTTGTTTTATTGAAGAGAGAGAGAGAGAGAGAGAGTACATTGTATAATTGTTCTTTTTCCTTACGCTTTAACGTTTCACTTATAGTTCCGTCCACAGGCAAGCCCCCGATGCCGTACAGCCGCTCGTCGTCTGCGGGCGTGACGTCACTGGCCACGCCCCCCGCCACGCCGCCCACGCCCTCTTCCGCGCCGCGTGTGTTTCGCACCGAGGCGCAACACCGCGTCGAAGACCATCGCAACAGGTACACTATAAAAAAAATATAAAATCTTACGTATCCTGCCTAACAGCCTACGGTTGGAAGCCCCGGGAAGCCCTCGGAAGGATACCCCAGGACTCACAACAGACCTACGGCTACCACTGCGGCCTCATCTAGGGGGGTTACCACATACAGTGGCGGCTGTACCTTAAGTGCGCTCGTGCAGTGAACCACCAGCTCAAAGGATATTAAAATAACAAAATTTATTAATAAATTACTTACAATTAGGTACCTATTTACCTAACACTTATTCTTTAAACATACAAAAACTCAAAACTAATAACATGTCTAATTATAACGGAACAATTTAAGCTCTTTGCTGCACTACTAAAGCCTAGATTCCCTGTAACAAAAATCGGCGTGCGCTTTCCCGAGTGCACGAGGGCTGCTCATACAACTTGTACTAGATACGAGCTAATACGCCTGGCGCGTGAGACAAAACATCGTTCATAGAAAATGTACCGGGCAATGAGTCGCTTTCAGTGCGCCGCACGCGCTCGGGCAATCCGAAGATTACCGAGAGTCCTCGATGTTTTGTTGATGACGAAATTCGAATTCTCCCGGTAGGTATTGTTTCGCAGTATCTTATGTATTGATTGTTTTGATTTTTAAATTGTTAGTTGTTTTATTTTGTTCTTAGTTCTATTCTATAATGCGTGCAAAGTGTGTGGAGTGTGTGAAAATGAGCATAAACAATAACTAAGTACCTAAGTACTTAAAACTATATAAAACTTTTCAAAATAAAGTTGATAGGAATAAAATTAACGCTTACGAAAAGAAGAAAGCAGGTAAAGTGCACCACTAGATCGAGGACCCACCAGCCGCCACTGACCACATGGAATCCTTCTTTAACTTAAACGTTTTACAAATACAACTTCCTGCAACTACGACATTTTGCCCACCTAGACATTATGCAATTAATTTCCTTCATTTTACAATTAAAATGTTTTATGTACATAGATTTTAACCCTGACACTTAACTAACACAGGCGTTTAAAATCTAGTACTTCTGAACTTAACTCCAAACTATAGGTGAACTATATCCGTGGTCTGATACCCATAACAACTTACTTTGGGTTCAGATAGCATTGTGTGAAAAATGTCAGTTAATATTAATTTATTTAAAATTGATATAATAATTAATTTAATTAAAATTGATAGATTGACCATAGATTTAGAATGTACAAGATGAACAGTTCTCTGTCAGTAAATAGTTACGTTGTGCTTATTAGTTGCTTATCACTTTACTTTTGGAATAAGTACAAATTATTCTCTAGTATATTCTTACTCCGATTTTGGTCGAATCCGCCCTAAATCTATTCAATGAAAGACGCTTATGACTAACGAATTACTATTTATTATCATTATTGACTTACTAAATATTGAGTTGTCTGCCAGAATCGTAGCAAGTGGAAAGTCGTAGTCTCTGCCTACCCCGTTGGGAGACAGGCGCGATGTTATGTATGTATGTATGTAAATATTGATTCAATAATGCCACATTCCTACGTAAGAACTGTAAATTGATACATCACGCATTTTTGCTAAGCCATAGTTTGTTTGGCTTGGATTTCAAATATAAAATTCGTGTCTAATATTCGTGTTCGTATTTAACCAAATGACTTGTACATTGCAGAGGCGTATCAGTGGAACGCATCATCCCGATCCAAGTGGCGGCGGAAGAGACCCCCACATCTCCACCACCACCCCTACCGCAGCAGCCGCCGCCGAAAGTTGCGCCCAGGGTCTCTACTACTCCTGTCAGGTATGGAATTTTATTGAGCGGTTATTTGAATGTTATTGGAAAGCTGAGAGATAATTTTTTACATTTTTTTTTATTTAATGATGTGTTTTTAAAACGTGTTTGATATTTTTGTGCTGGGAGAGAACACCTCGTAACTGTTGCCAATTCCGGGGCATTTTTATCCGGGGACATCCTTCCGAGAAACGTAAACGACGGATATATCGCTGGATTTAGTCGGTTCGAAATTCATTCATCGATTTCCACACGTTGAAAAAAATTGTGAGCCATCACGCTTGTCAGGTGTAAAATATCAAAATTATTTTGTACGAATCCAAAATACAAAATTTCAAAATCCGATCCGAGTTCCGATAAATAATTATTTTAACAATGACAGGCGGTGACACTCTCGTTCATTTCAGCCAATGTCGCCACCGCAATAATCAATTCACCACTTATGTTTCACAGCAAAAAGCGTCAATAATTTATTTACTAGTTAGCATAACCCAGAACTTACCTTCTCAGACGCCTCGTATCCTCGGAGTCGGTCACATCAGAAGCTTGCAGCAGTCCCGGCGAGCCTATCAAGAAGTCAGCTCGCGAGTTCATCATCCCCATCGCAGTGGAAGGCAAGGGCTACGTGACACCACGCCAGCGTAGTTTGGAACCTGACCAGCCAATGTCGCCGCTAGGGACCATGCCGGCTGGACCGAGGCATAGGACTGTCAAACCGCGCCGCATGGGGTAAGTACCGACCGTTCAACTATTACTGTTATAACATATTCATCATTATTCATTTTGATGTATAAATAAAAAAAAATGATCTATTACGAGCAGGATTTGAACTTACGTCTACTGACATGCTGGACCTGACGCTTTTATCAACTTAGCCATCAAAACCTACTGACAGCTGACCAATTTTTCCACGTCATACATTTTGAGTAGTGCTATCTGCTGGCATTTAGTTAATTTACAGGGCATGAATGTATAGGATAGCACCTTCACGACTCGTAACGGACCAAGAGCCCAGATCCGCCTGACCGAAGTTATTTTCCATACTAAAAGTTTTCTATGACCAATAGTTTTTCCACATTAAAGTTTATGATTTATTATAATGTTTTTTTTTCTCAAAATTATTTATATTATTCATCATAATATACTGAGCCTCTTCCCAACTCAGTTGTTTCGGCTTTCCACGTTCTCTGACGTCCACAATTAATTGGCGATGTCGAAGTTCTGCACTTGGGGCAGGTTTATTTTTACTAGAGATATTCTCCTTTCATATTAGAATCCTGTTCTTCTCTAAACTGTTATGCTAATATTCAATATTTATTTTGTATAGTAGCCTAGTCAGCGGCGGAGAGTCGGAAGAGGAGGAAGACTCCCACATGCACCGCCTGCGACCCAGCCGAGCTGCTCGAGCTGAGTCTGTGAGCTCCGGCGAGGAAGACGAGGAGGATGAGGGCTTCCACCTGCTGACTGCCGAGAACCTGTTCTCTACGCTACTGCACAGGGTTCGTAGGACACACAGGAACAACTCCCTCTAAACACTGCGAACTGGTACCACATGAGTCAATAATATAAATATTATATGGAGGAAAGATTTGAGTTGGTTTGCATCAAATAGGCTCCGAAACTCCTGAACCGATTTGAAAAATTCTTGTTTTGTTGGGAAGCTACACTGTCCCCGGGTGACATATGCTATATTTTATTACCGTATTCCCACGAGAACGGGAACTACGCGGGTGAAACCGCGTGACGTCCTCTAGTGAGTAAATAAACGTACAGAGAGACTAAGCTCTGATAAAAACGCGCGAATCGGTTGCACAAATACAAGCAGGCCCGACGTGTGTGTACCAACTGGATGGTCATCGCGTACGCGGTGAGACCGGTGTGTACTATAGCTTGACCGCTACCGCTGTACCGCTGCTGCTGCTATACGCAACAAGCGGTCAAGCTATAGTCGCGCCGTGTACGCGACAAGCGATCAGTTGTCACGTCCGGCGTGCCTGTAGTGAGGTAACTTATTCGCGCGTTTGTTCAGTGCTTGACCTATGTACGTTTATTTACTAATGCTCTGGTTAGAAGCACCTACTATAGGGTACGGTTTTGGCGCGGATTCCTTCACGCAGAACGTGAATTCAAAATAATCATATCCTCTAAGTCTAAGGACCTTCACTAAGTGAAGCGTGCAGCACCTTCGCCGCGTCTGTACAAAGCCGTCGCACACGTCCCCGCCACTTAGCGTTGCTCATATTGTTTTACTAAACCCAATGCGAGTATCCACCGCGTGCGAGTGCCCTAAATCATTTACATGTATATTTGACAGTTACTGAGCTAAATCTATTCTTGAAACGTGTATTTCCTACAAATAACTTATTGATACGCTTACAGGTGCGCGCCCTAACACAGCGTCTCAACGGCGAGGAAGGCCCCGGCTTCGGACAACACTCGCTGTTCAACAATCTGCAGTCGCCGTTCTTCAACAGGTACCGTATACGATAGGAGCACTCGTGTGGCTTACACCGACGTGACCCGTGAAATATAGTAATGCATTGACAAAATAGAGATTCTATTTTTTTTTACTCTTGCAGTAAACTTCATTAGTTATTAGAAAAATCTGGACACTCTTTTGAAAAAACCAATGACAGAAAGCAGAGATATACACGCATCAGCTCTAAGCTGTTAGTGTTTTTAGCAGTAATAGTAATACTAGAGGCCGTATTATAAAATGATACTCAATACTCCAGAAACGTCTTAGGCCAGTTTTCGCCTCATAAAGGTGCGGTTGCACTTAAGCGGAGCGGAAAGGAGCTGTGCCCCGATTCACCACCAATCACGGTGCGGAGCGGAGAATAGATGTGGATTTTAAGCCATGTGATTGGTGAATCGCGGCAAAGCTCCGCCTCAGTGGAAACGCACCTTAACTCTAGAGCGTTTCTTGATTTTTGTGAGACGTTCTATAATACAACCCTAAAGGTGCCTTTCCACCAGAGATATGCTATGCTATGTATGCGTTAGAAATCCGCAAATTATATTCGTCGTCGCACAATTTGACAATATAAACTGTCAACGTTACAGTTGGACCGACGCATGTGATAGGTGGTTATCAATGCATGCATAGCAACTTAGCATAGCACATCTCTGGTAGAAAAACACCCTAAGAATTGGTTAACTAAATAGAAATTGTTTCTGATTATAGAGCTAGTATTGGGTACATCTCTCCTTGTCAATGTATTGCTCTAAATAACCCCAGAAAGAACTGGGCAGTGATTAAGATTTAATACGCCTAACGTATCCCTTGTAAATTGTGTTAAATAAAAATAAATTCATACTTAATTTATTAATATGGAAATTCATATAAAATACATAACTAAGAATTAAACTTAATTAAACCATACATTTTGACATTTTTTACAGAATAACTTACATTTACAATAGGCTTGTGTCCTAAATTTCAAAAATCGTTTATTTTTGTAGCTTTATATCTAAATGATCACAAAAATGTAATATTTTGATTTAAAACAATCATTTACATAGTTTATTTTGTGATTTAAAAAATGAATTTCAATTTGTATCGAAAACGCTCATGGCGCCTTGTGTGACGTCACTTGATGCCAAACAAAAGTAGTAGTACTTTTATTTATCCATTTTCGGATAGGCAAAGGCAATTTGAGCCATACAGCCAAGTCTTGTATATTTATTATCTCTTCATTTTGCTTTAAAAAATCACAGTCCTCGTCCTCTAAGTCCAGTCAAAGTCAAGTACATCATCCCTAAGTCAATGTCAGTCTTCCTTCAGAAAAGCAGTGGATAAATTTCTGAAAGTTTCTTTGGATTTTTTGTCATTGCAAAGTTGCGATTGACTGCGTTTTATCACTTCCTAACATTAGTGCACGTTGTCAAACGTTTATATTTAAGAATCCACCATTGAAACACACAAAACACTCGAAATACACTAATTTTGCAAATTTACAAAATTCCCGCCAAAGAATCTCGCCAAACAAAACAAAAAGAAAATGTGTATTTTTTATGAGTCCTTTCAATGATTTGTTTTGAGATTAAAAGTTTTAGTACAAAAAAGAAACGTTTAGGGGTTTTAATCGTTATTTAAGGGAATCTGGTAATTTGAAGTTGGTTTTTAGAGGAACATTCCGTAGGAGTTGGCATCACTTTGGCATATGGTCTAAGTAACCAAAGTCAGTATAAATTAATTGAATAAAAAATTGCCATTGGCATCACTGTTTGACAGTGATAAGTTAGCGTTCGTCTGCTTTCCATATTAATTTAAAATCAATCCGTCGTATTACAAGTGCTGTGTAGTGCCTGAATGAAATGAGATCTATTGTATTTTATGAAAACGTATGAGAATCTAAACAATTACACAAAATGACACGACTTGTGATACAAGATGTCAAGACTCGAGACTGCCAGAGTGCTTCAAACGTAAAAAAGCATACTGTGACGTCACACTATCTGATAGAGGTGTTTGATGTCACGTGACTGATTGCTTATTTTTTCCAATCTTATTTTCTAAAAATAATAGTAATCCTTAGCTTGTGTACCAATTCATATTACTTTTAGTTATTTATATATTGGACATAGTCGTTACAAACATACATCAATCAGATTTATGCTTAGTGGACACAAGCCTATTCATGTTTTTATTTTAAATTTGAAAATTGACTAATATTTTTAATTTTATGCATGCAGCCCCCACTTACCAAGGAGAAATCTATTGTAAGTATTCCTTACCATTTTTTGACACATTCACACACCTAATAAGTTTACTGACATTTTTTCTCATAGATTTTAGTTTGTACAGTTTCGAGAGTGCAACAGTGCGAATGACTCACAAAAGATGCAATGATCTGCTTATACAACAAATGACGTCACGACATATTGCCAATTGAATGGTGCAAACATGTTCAACCAAAATTTATTGGTGTACTACATGTATATTAGTCATTTGCTTGAAATTCTAGACCCACCTGCGTTCCATTAATGACATGTTCAACCTATAGTCTGTAAAATATAGTTTGATTCGAATGACAAATGTATAAAACGTATATAAAAATAGACTTTAATGTCATTGGTATTTTTCAAGCTTTTGGTTAGTAAGAAAACTGAGATAAATAACCAACTACTTTGTGTATAAAAAGTTCATTTTGTTTACGTACAACTGGCACAGAGATCAATCTATATTTTACAGATTGTAATAATCTGGTGTGATTGATACACGTTTATTAAGCGTTTGTTACACTTTTTGAGCATGACTTTGTGAATATGCAAAAGATTGAGAACAACAATTGTTAATTGATAATTTCTCGTTCACAAAATCTGTTATTTCTTTCGTATGCAATACCCTAATAAATATTTTAATTTATCACCGTTACACGCAGCACTCATAGATATGTGGAAAATAAAAGAAGTGTATCGGAAACGTAAGTTACATATTAAATAGTTACAAACAGTGTGATACAAATTATTGAAATGAAACTGAAATATTTTTGATGACTTCATTGTCTAAACGTCACTACGCACACTGGGCGACAAGTCGCCGCGACTTGTCCACGAGTGGGCCCATGCATCGGGCGACTTGTCGCCGCGACTGTCGTTGGCGTCGGCGACTGTCGCCGCTTCGCCTCTTCTAGCTTGTCGCCGAGTCGCGGCGACATGTCGCCCAGTGTGCGCCTATGTAAGTGTATGTCCGTGGCGCAGGTTGCTTCCTCTACTATTACTTCCATGTGATGTAAAGCCTGGTGTAATACTGTCTTTGACTCCCACACTAAGATTTTCATCACACAGTCTTGGCAAGACAAATTACCTGGACTTTAATAATACCTGATGTGACAACATGACCTGACAAATATTGCGTTTTACAGTTTTATTTTTTTATTACCAAACCTAATATCGCGTTTGTCATGCGTGATACTTCACTAAGTTATCAAAAATCTCCCATTAAAGATAATTACTAGAAAATAAAGTATATTATTCTTCATAGGCATTGCAGTCAAAACTATAATTTATCCGTGGTATTGTGCCCAAAAGGCTAGCATCATTCCCCCTTTGAATAGCAATACCTATTCGCTGAGCGAGAAAACTGCCAGTCCTTGGTTTATCAGTCGACTCTACAAGGCGCTTTTTCAAATTCTTGAAATTTTTTTGCCCATTGCGACCCCATGCGGTCTCGACACCGACTGGACAAAAAAGATACGATGAGTCGAGACCCAAATCTATACTAATATTATAAAGAGGAAAGATTATTTATTTATTTATTTAACTACTGGACCGATTTGAAAATTCTTTCACTGTTGGGAAGCTACACTCTTTGCGGTAAACATAGGCTCTATTTTATTTCCGTATTCCCACGGGAACGAGAACTACGCGGGTGAAACCGCGTGACGTTCGCTAGTACTCAATAATTTTAAAATTTTTAGCCGCTTCCGCTGCTGTGCTGGCTTTTAATTTTGTTTTAGGAAGATGACATTATCTCATGTTCATGTTATGTTTGACAGACGCGAAGGCTGGGGCCCCCGCGACCTGCACGCCGACTTCGACTCGATGTTCAAGTCCCGGCAGGCCATGCCGCGAGGTGAGTGCGCGCTTTGCACCCGCTTGCACCCGACACGGGGGAAAACGTTGCCAATATTGTACACGCACTGTACGCAGTCGCACGCCGCCTGAGGCATGCACCAACACGATACATACATTTTATCCAACTTCATGGTGTAATTTGCTGTAAAATATTCTATAATCGGCTGTATTTTAAATATCGATGTTGTTTTTCTGTGTATCTGTAAATATTTATTTAGAATAACCGTGATAATGTATTTGATATATTCATATTTAAACATCACTATAGATAGATTTCCTATTGAACTTGTCAAAATATATCACACAGTTCATGGTATCAGACCATTGTAAAGGTAGGAGTTTCAGCCTAAAACTTGACAATAAACGCACATCGTTTGGATTTGCTCACTTCATGCTTATTTTGCAAAGGACACTGCCCAAATTATAAAAGGTGACAGTTAATTGCTTTCTTTCTTTTATTAATGATATTTCGTATTTTATGTGAGTTTTTTTTTATCTATTAAATAATGAAAAAGTGAAGGATGACCTGTATTTTGAAAACTACTTGTAAAAATGCATATTTTGTCAAGGAACTATTTTGCAAAATGCTCATTTAGAGAAGTGAGCGTGCTAGGTGTGCCTTATTGGTCCAGTGCTCGTAGGTAAATTCGGATGTGCACACTTTGTGTCTAAAGCAAAACAATGACATACTGAATAGTAAAAATATGTATCACGTGACCAAAAGATATCATTTCTGAATAGCCCATTACACTCACGAACATTGTCATGACTGAGCGTTTTACATTTTTCGAAATATTTTGGTTGCTTATAATGCATAATGGCTCGGAAATTAACTTTAATATGTTCATTGATCGGACCCCTGTGTCTGTACGCGTATGTATGGCTCGCTCTTCATCTTTTCATATTAAGTTATAATACTGTAGGATGGTATTACCGTGCCAAAAGCATCCCATTACATTCCAAAGTTGTAGATTTACACGTGTTAAATAATCAAGTTGTCATTGAAATAAAGTGACTTTTGCGAGTTTTTATTTAAATATGTAGCTTTAAATGTGATCATACAATCTGATAGTCTGATACCATGATAGGCAAGGAACATCATATCATATGACTTCATTTATTATTATCCTAAGTATGAACATTCGTCATTTCAAGTAAATAGCGATCATCGTTGCACTGCAACTCGCAAGTAGTTAGTACCGCTGCGCACGGACATTCTCACCAAAATGCTAGCTTTCACTAAAACAAATAAATTAACTATCGAACCATCCCATGAAGTGGCCGATAAAAAAACCGTCAGGAGCATAATTTCATATCCATTACCATCGATATTGCGACGTTTTCCACCGTCGATGTTTTTCTCTAACATCCATGTAATGTTACCTATAATAGACTAATGACAAAAGTAGTCTATTATATAGTTTGTGTTTTTATAGTATGTTAACATTGTTTTATTTTTTCATTAATTAATTTTAACATTTTTTTGCATTGTAGTGTATATTGTATTCAAATTGCATTCTTTGTGCAGGTGTTGACTTTCTCCTACCCGCTAACACTAGCAGAAAAATGTTGCGTTGCTCTAGATTATCATAAATTCAATTATTTAAAGTAGTCGCATGAAATGTAAGAAAAGACATTTCATCTGTCGCGTCTTTATTGACATTGCAGTAATATTTTGTGTAGAGTTATAACTTTTATATTTTTGTACTTTAAAGTAAACTATTGAACAGTGCAATATTTATATACTGACAGTTAATTTGTTTGGAAAGTGAGTCATGGCATACAGTATATATGTGTAGATAGTGGATGTGGTAGCACTCGATGCACGACACTAATGTCGGCCGCACCGAACTGAGTGTGTACGTAGCACGTACACGTGTACCGCGGCGAGCCATCCGCTATCGCACTCGGAGCCCTCGCGCCACTTACCTGCAGCCACCAGTAGCGGAGCATCGCCATTAGCGCTAGAGGGTAGAGGGGGGAGACGACACCCTGGAGTCGTAGTGAGCTCGTGTTGGTGTGGTTGCAGTCGGGTTGCGCGTTACACTGCATGCTCCGACCAAATCTTCACTTCACAGCGGCACCGGCGCCGACCACAAACCCGCCACAAACGCCACACAGGAATAGGTACTAAACTATATTTATTTGTTTTTTTTATGTGTTTTTGTGTTCCGAACCGCGCGCTGCGGTCGCTCACTAGATAGAGACGCCTCTCGCCGCCGGCCGACCTCCTCATCTCGGACCGCACTCTAGCGATCGCCACGTCCCGGAGGCAACATTTTCATGCATTCTTTCTGTGACTCGTTTTCGCACAGCCAAAGCTTGAAGCTCGTTCTAACCCTAACAGCCCGCACCCGGCGCCGTAGATACGCATTAACCCTAACAGGCCCCGCCGCCCGCCCGCCCGACTACCGCGCGCGGCATAACGGGAACACAAAAACGGGCACCGCACGCACACACTCATCCCGGCGAGCGTTCTCTGCATGATCGAAACGTGTGTTTTTCGATTGCATTTCAGGCAGTAGTAAGAAGTCCGCTAGGCTTCGGCGGCAGGGGGCGGAGGGCGGGGCGGGCGCGGGGCCGAGCGAGCTGGAGCTGGGCGCGCTGGAGCTGTCGGAGCGCGAGGCGCGCGCGCTGTCGGGCCTCACGCCGGCGCTGGCGCGGCGCCTGCAGGCGCAGCTGCTGGCGCACCTGCCGCCCGCCGCCGCGCGCGAGCTGCGCCGCACGCTCTCGCTGCACGCGCCCGCCTCCGCGCCCGCCGCGCGCGCCCGCTCCGCCGACCGCCGCCGCGCCGCCTCGCAGGACCACGCCGCCTCCCCCGCCCCCGCCACCCCCGACCCCGACCCCGACCCCGCCGTCGCACAGTCGCAGGACGGCTTCCCGAAGCACGCCCTCGACTCGCCCCCCGCGAGGTCGCCGGAGCCCGCGGACGTCGCCCCGCACTACTCCACTCTTCCCCGGTTTCGCCGGCGCTCCGAGCCGCGAGCGGGCAGCGTGTCCCTGGAGGCGGAGAGCGCGCCGACCCCCGCCGAGTCGGGGCGGCCGCTGCTCAGCAAGTACCTGGCCCCGGAGCGCGCGCCGGCGCCGGACGAGGGCGGCGGCGGCGGCTCGGACGTGGCCAGCGTGTCGAGCGGCCGCTCCGTCGCCAGCGCGCCGCCGCCGCGCCCCGCCACGCGCGCCCCGCCCTCCGACCCGCCGCGCCGACGGTTCTCGCGATTTCTGCGCCACGACTTTTTCGATTCGCCCCCGGACGAGAGCCTCTACGAGCGACACAGAAAGGAGAGGGAGATGGAGACTCAAAAAATATTGCGCGAGATCAGGGAAAAGAGACACAGGTCCCGGGAGTCGACCCTGCGGGACTCCAGGGACGTCGCCACTCCGCCCGCCGCGCCCGAGGACGAGGCTCTCGCGTCGAGTACACCCGCGTCGCCCGGGGCGCCGCCGGTGGCCAGGGACCGCAGCAGGTCCTGTACGCCGTTTTTCCCGATACTGGACAACATCCGCGAGACGACGGGCGATCCGACCTCGTCGCAGCCGGCCCCGAGGCGTTCCGTCGACGCGGAGGCCGCCCGCCAGAAGTCCGCGATCGTCGAAACTTCCATCTCCAGGGAGTCCAAATTGATCCGACCCCGAAGCTATCCGGTGAGGACGACCCTTGACTCCATTGATGAGCCGAGCGAAAGTGTGCCGCCCGAGAGCTCATCGACGATCAATTTTGATAGTAAAGAGAGATCGCTACCTAGAGAGTCTAAGCTTTTGAGACCTAAAAGTTACCCTGCCGGTAGTCCGTCCCCTGAAAAAGTTTACATAGACCGCGGTGTAAGAAAAGATGACCCTAAACGTATGAACCTGGCGGACGAGGTTAGCGATCCTGTGATAAACAATGACGTGGAAGTAACCTTCAGTATTACGTTGCCTAAAAAATTAAAGCCTGATGTGTTAACTAAAACCGACTCGAGCAAAAATATGTTGGAACTAAATAATGACTTAAAATCAGAAACCGATAAAAAAGACGCCGAAAATAGTTTATATCTAAAAAAGTATCAAATAATAAAAAATAAAGAGAGTGACAAATGTGATACTGCTGAAACTAAAGGAGAAAAGAGTACCGGCATCGTTTCTAACGGCAGCCAACGTGACGATGATAAGAAAGTAGTATCTAACGGCGATGCCAAAAACAAATCTGTAAATCAATCGCTGAAAAAAGAAGAATCGTTCACAAAAACCGGTGACAGCGATCAAAGTGATAAGAAAGGTACTGTAAAGAAAAAGGTAATCAAAAAAGTTTCATCTAAATCTAAAACAGATGTAGAAAGTAATCCAGACACGAGTGACACTAAAACTACGACAGAAAAGAAGAAAGTCATCAAAAAGGTTAAAGATAAAACTGCAGATGAAGATGGTGGAAAAGCAACAGTCACTAAAAAGAAGTCTATGCTGCAATCGATAGGACAGAAATTGGAAAAATTTGCATCGTCTAAATCTAGTTCTCCAGAAAAAAGTACTGATAATGGACCAGTACAAACAGCCAAGAAAACAAATCCTAAAATAAGTAGAATGCAACGTGAACAATCGGTTCCCGTAAGTGTAGAGCCTACAACCGAATCGAACCTCATTAAAAGAGCGGTCACACTAACGGATGTCGTTGGTTTAGAAAATCAGGCATCCCAACAAAATAAAACTACAGTTTCCAAAGTACTAGGTCTTTTTAAGAAATTTGAACCCAAAGAAAAAACGAAACCGATTATCGAAAAATATGTTAGCGAAAACATCGACGATGTTATTGAAAGTAATTGTAAGTCTGTGTCTACTGCCGAATCTGTTGGAGACAATCTTGAAAAAGACAAGCCTCGCAGACCTACATCGTTACTATTAAATGGAATTGGACGGAAAAATAAGTATGGTAGAACTTCTAGTGATAGTGTTTCTGTATTGTCAATAGAAAATGATAACCCACTACAATCTAGAAAGGATACCGAACCTAAGAACATCAGAAACAGTTTGAGATTAGACTTCTCTAGACTGCCGAGAGTTAAAAAAATAGTTCCTACTAATCCTGTGATAGAACCACAAATAATTAGTATTTCCTCTGTTGACGATGAGACTGAAAAGAAACATATTCCCGCAAAGAGTGCTTTACTTTTAGATAATGGTAACACCGATGAGAATATTGAGTCACAAAGTAGAAGTCGATCAAGAAGTAGGTCTACTATATCGAATTCTGAAGTAAAGTCTGATCTCAGTGCTGACGCTAGACTCGCTGATAAATATCCTTTATCTCCCTCGGAAAACACCATTCCACATCTGCGAACTCACGATTCTACAACCCCTGAAAAGGAGGACATAGTTGAGCGAATACGTAGGAAGAGCTTTTATAGTAGATTTAACGAAAAGAAACAACGACGAAAAAGTAGTCTAGTGGGCCCAGGAGCTGTCGAATATGACCCAGTAGCTCGAATACACTCCCAACCGACAGAGAATAAGTACGATATGTCACCTACTTCACCCGGCACCTACGACTTGTCGCCGATGTCGCCAGGGCTCTCCGTGTCGTCCGACCTCTCGCCCTCCACCGAACGCTATAGATCACTTTTGAGCGATCTGCCCATTAATACTAGAAGTAATTTAAGGTTTGAAAATTACGGTCTGACTGATAAAATTGATACTTACAGATCTCTCGATCGCAACGATTTTAGAAAATATCCAAGCAGCAGGAGTTACTTAGAATACGAACAACCCACGTATGGTACTAGTAGGTATGCAAGAACCAAGTCCTTGCTAGAAAATTCAGACGCGATAGAAGAGAACAATAGTCTAGGAAACTTAAGAGACCCACACAAATATAACAGAACTCTTTCTATGTATACCCCTGGTAGCTACGCCACGTATAGGCCGAAAAGAACCACTCGTAACTCCGCTATTATATTAAAAGAGAGCGAAAAGGAACCGAGCCCTGAAAATATATTGGACAAAATAAAGCAAAGAAAAATATCTATTAGCGTGACCAGGAAACAAGATCCTGAGAAGGAATCGCTGCAAAGGTGTGTATATCTACTTACATGTCACGGTAATAATTGATAATAACTTCCCAAAGATAATACGATTTTATTCTGTGCACGCTTCACGCTTTCGAATATAATTTTATAGCACTAATGCTTGAAAAGGTTTTATATCCTATAAATAAATAAAATGTTAAATATGTAAGATATTAAAATTCGTAGAACTGTAGATAGTAGATCTAATTGTCGCACCGAATAAGTCGGCAACAATTTGTCCACTGATCACTTGGAAGACGTTCACAAAAGCTATCGACATCATTTTAACTTTCAAATTCATACAAGTAACTAGAGTGTAGAGGTCTTTCTTCAATAGTATATGTCATATATCACGACGCACACCTCACAGAGCAATACAGAGGAGTAATGTTGCGAGTGGGACTAACGATCAGCCACATAATGTCCCTGTTATGTTTCAGATCCAATATCTCACCTAAAGGCGAAGGCGACGGTGCAGAATGCTCTGAAAAAGTTGACTGAGAGAAATTATTGATTGCGCTGGATATTATTTTATTTTGTGATTTATATAAGCATTTTTTCACTATTAACTTTGTAAACCTATTGCAAGGTCATTGTAGGTGTCGTATCATGCAACTTGATGCTTTTTTTATTGTTATTAAGTCCTTTTACAAGTTAGTGTTATCTGAGCGAGGCTGGTGGATCGGTACTCTTGCCAAACATAGTTTATATTCACGTGTTAATAGATATCATATTATATGAATCTCATTACTGACAGAAGACTGTCTTTAGTGGCAAATTTAGATAGAACATATTGCAATGAATCTCACAGAAAACAAAGTTATACTTGATCTGCAAATTATTACTATATTAGATAATGTAACCTTGAAAAGTGTTTACGATTAGTATGTAGGTAATGTTACACGAACTCATCGAATAACAACATTTCACTTGATTGTATGAACCTTGTTGGCTGTCCTTCTCTAAAGTACAATGACCAACGCATATTTTGACACTGCTCCACCTATATTATGCGCTGAAAAGTTTCTGCTACAGAAACATAATGATTAAACTATTGAACTTTAATAATATATTTTGCAAAGAGTGAACTTTTTGTTAAGTGTTTATTGTAAATTGATTCTTATGTGCCTTTATATACATAAGCGACTGGATTTGATATAGTCCGTTTTATTGAAACATAAAATGACACAATGTTTATATAGTGTGTGTTTGCACAAATACGTTTTACTCAACATTTTTAACGATAATATTTTTTTCTAAGTTATATCAATTTACTTTTTTATGTGACCCTAAGTCAACTTAAGTTTAAATAAGTATTGAATGCTAAGTCACGACGTAACAGTAATCGAATAGAATGGTGCTTAGACGATTTCATTAGGAATAACTATTTATAGAGCAGGCGTGTTTATAGTATTACACAAATCGTGTAGATTTAAGCCATAGAATGTTCAGTTTAAGTTTGAACGTTGCTGCCTTTTGACTCAACTAGTGTTGTAACACGACGTTGTTTCTGCAATATTTGACGTGTCAACTTCGCTGTAGAAGGCGTGCAGCGGTTAGGTTAAAATGGTGTGAAATGAAAAGCAATAATCTTCGCAATCCGTTCATCTTTGAATCTATTTATTATTTTTGATTAGAATTGAAAATTATTTATTGGTGTGTGGTGATTTTTAATATTTCTGCAGTTAGTCATAGTTACGGAGTGCAGAGATGACAACAACTGTGATTGTTACAATTGATATTAAAATTACTCTCACACGCGTTTTGTATTGAATGTGAATAAATTAAATTATATAGTTGAATCCACGTAGTTTTATTAATACATACATCCATAATAGCGGCGCCTTTGTCCCCTAAAGGCTAAGAACCATCTTACTATACCTACGCCTACATTCGACCATTGGATTTTTTTACACTTAATAGGTAGTGAGTGAGCCTATTACCGTGATGAAATGAAACAGGCAGCAGCTACCCCGGTACAAATTTCCAAGCCGCCTATAAGGCCTACAACTTGACTTAGCCGACTGCCATGTTACTGTCAACCAGGACGGTCAGGCCACACTTAAATAAATAAATAAATATTCACGGACATTTCACACAACGCTATCTGATCCCAAAGTAAGCTAGGAATAACCTGCTTGTGCTATGGGTATCAGACTACGGATATTAATACTTGTATACTTTTAAATACATACTTAGTATACATAGAAACACCCAGACTCTTGAAACAAAACATTTATGGGTCACACAAATATTTGTCTCCGGTGGGAATCGAACCCACGACCTCCAGCGCTGCAGGCGGTATCACTACCGACTGCGCCACAGAGGCAGTCAGAACTTCAAAATGTTCTTTGCTCGTCAAGATCAAAAAGTTGTGTTAAGTGCAATATTTTTAGCAAAAGTCAACATTATTTATGTAAGAGAGGTTTAGTTTAAACTAGCGGACGTCACGCGGTTTTACCCGCGTAGCTCACGTTTCCGTGGGAATACGGGAATAAAATATAGCCTTTGTTCACCGGGGATAGTATAGCTTCCCAACAGTGAAAGATTTCCTCTAGTCGCATTATGTCCAATTGTCCAATTCTCAATAGGTCCAGTTCGCAATTGGTCCAGTTCGCAGTTGGTCCAGTTCGCAAATAGTCCGCTCAGATTTTTAGTAGACCCTATACACAATTGCTACTAAATGATACAAAATTTTCAAAAATATACGTGAAACACTTAACGAGTTTCAGGTGGCTCCTCAATTCAGATGTTTGGATTGAGGAGCCACATTCACATTGATCTATCTTAAGACATATTTTACTACAAATTTCAGGATTCGGCCTACAAAATTATTTACTTCCCTACTAAATAAGGGGGCAAGCTTCCTTTTTAAATCTGAAGTGGCTCCTCAATCCATACGGACATAAAATCTTTCCTTTAGGCGCATTATGTCCAATTCGCAGTATGTCCAGCGGGCTCAAATTGTCCAATTCTCACAACGTCCAATTCGCAAATTGTCCAATTCTCACAACGACCAATTCGCAAATTGTCCAATTCTCTCAACGTCCAATTCGCACAATGTCCAATTCGCAATTTGTCCAGTTCGTAAAATAGGAGTCGAGCTTGATTACGGGAGGCGTTTTTGACAACCTACTGCGAGGCGAGATTCAGATCGAAGTAAAAATGTCCTTTTCTCGAAATGTCCTTTCTCATAATGTCCTTTTTCAAAATATGTACAATACAGGATTAACACCGCGCAATCCGACTTGGATAGGTTAGGTTAGAAGGCTAAGACGGGAGCGGAGCGGAACGAAACTCCCGCATTAGCCTTCGTCGTTATTTTTTTGTAACCACCTAAACAAAACCACGCCAAATTCTAATTATTTACTGATCGTTTTGAATAACATATACATCAAACTTACCAAGTGAATGGTGGTTACCCACCAATTGCAAAATGGTCCATTTCGCAATTGGTTCAGTTCGCAATCGGTCCAGTTCGTAATAAGGGATCTATACCTATGGATAAATGGAATCAACATAGGTATTTTAATCCGTCTCATCGCATATTGTCCTTTTCTCGAAATGTCCTTTTCTCAAAATGTCCTTTTCGCGAAATGTCCTTTTCTCAAAATGTCCTTTTCGCGAAATGGCCTTTTCTCAAAATATGTGCACTACAGGATAAACTCCGCGCAATCCGACTTGGATAGTTTAGGTTAGAATAGCTAAGGCGGGAGCGGAGTTTCCGCATTAACCTTCGTGGTTATTTATTTTATAACCACCTAAATAACCACCATTCACTTGGTAAGTTTGATGTAAAGGGTGTTTTTTTTAGAGGTATAGAACTTTGAAATGGAATAAAACAAAGGTGATTTCTTTTATTGATATGAAATTTACTTTATTCGAAAGACAATCTTCTGGCATTATAATTTAAATATGATTTCTGGCATAAAACCGCCACGACTGGCTCGGACGTAGTCTAATCTAGAGGTCCAATTTTCGATGACGTTTTACAACATTTGTGGCCGTATATCGGCAATAACGAGCCGAATGTTGTCCTCCAAGTGGTCAATCGTTTAGGGGGTTATCGGCGTAGACTAGCGAGTTCACATATCCCCACAGAAAATAGTCAAGTGGCGTTAAATCGCGCGATCCTGGAGGCCAATCCACGTGTCCAAAACGTGAAAATATAGGTACGGTAACCAAACGTTTCCTTCAATAAATCAATTGTGGCACGAGCTGTGTGACATGTTGCGCCGTCTTGTTGAAATCACAACTCCTGCACATCATGGTTGTTCAATTGATGAACGAAAAAGTCAGTAATCATTGCTCTATAGCGGTAACCATTGACTGTAACGTTCAGCTCAGCATCGTTTTTAAAGAAGTACGGATCAATTGTTCCACCAGCCCATAAATCCTACCACACAGGCAGTTTTTCTGGATGTAACGGTGTCTCAACATTCACTTGAGGATTATCATCTCTCCAAATACGGCAGTTTTGTTTATTAACGTATCCATTCAACCAAAAGTGAGCTTTTCATCGCTAAACAAAATTCGCTTATGAAAATCACGATACGTAGTTCGGACAGAACCATGATTTTCAAAATAAATTTGCACAATTTGGAAGCATTGTTCAGGCGTCAGTTTATTCATGTTGAAATGCCAAACCAAACTAAACATAAATCACTTGACAGCTGACAAAATTACCGCCGGTTAAAAAAGTGTTGCAAACTTAAAGTTCTATACCTCTAAAAAAAACACCCGTTATATGTTATTCAAAACGATCAGTAAATAATTAGAATTTGGCGTGGTTTTGTTTAGGTGGTTACAAAAAAATAACGACGAAGGCTAATGCGGGAGCTCCGCTCCCGTCTTAGCCTTCTAACCGAACCTATCCAAGTCGGATTGCGCGGTGTTAATCCTGTATTGCACATATTTTTTAAAAAGGACATTTCGAGAAAAGGACATTTTTACTTCGATCTGAATCTCGCCTCGCAGTAGGTTGTCAAAAACGCCTCCCGTAATCAAGCTCGACTCCTATTTTACGAACTGGACTAATTGCGAATTGGACATTGTGAGAATTGGACGTTGTGAGAATTGGACAATTTACGAATTGGACGTTGTGAGAATTGGACAATTTGAGCCCGCTGGACATTTTGCGAATTGGACATAATGCGTCTAAAGGAAAGATTTTATGTCCGTATGGATTGAGGAGTCACTTCAGATTTAAAAAGAAAGCTCGCCCCTTTATTTAGTAGGGAAGTAAATAATTTTGTAGGCCGAATCCTGAAATTTGTAGTAAAATATGACTTAAGATAGATCAATGTGAATGTGGCTCCTCAATCCAAACATCTGAATTGAGGAGCCACCTGAAACTCGTTAAGTGTTTCACGTATATTTTTGAAAATTTTGTATCATTTAGTAGCAATTGTGTATAGGGTCTACTAAAAATCTGAGCGTGAAACACTTAACGAGTTTCAGGTGGCTCCTCAATTCAGATGTTTGGATTGAGGAGCCACATTCACATTGATATAACTTAAGACATATTTTACTAAAAATTTCAGGATTCAGCCTACACAATTATTTACTTCCCTACTAAATAAGGTGGCGAGCTTCCTGTTTAAATCTGAAGTGGCTCCTCAATCCATACGGACATAAGATTTTTCCAAATCGGTTAAGTAGTTTCGGAGCCTATTCGATGCAAACAAACAATCAAATCTTTCCTCTATATAATATTAGTTTCATATACCAGCTTGCTGAGAGTATTTTCTATGGCGACCGTCCAACCGGCTCTATCTCTTCTAGTGTTCAGTTCCCGCACAGGTAGTTCCGTGGCAAAACCAATGACTCCAATGAGGCATTGTCCCAGTAGTTCCGTGGAAGTACCTAGTAATTTTTAAAACAAATGAAGATCGTTAAAATAAACTATCAGCAAGTTGTTAAGGTCCAAAATTGCTTGTGTCCAATTTTTTGTGTGTGATACATAACTCGTGAAGCGCTCGTGGTCCCGCGGACTCAGTGTTCTGTAAACGATCACTGCAGTAAGCCACTTTCACTATGGCCGGTCCATGGATGGGTGACCATCCATGTGATCACTTTGTGACATTTATTTTGAGTGTTTCCGTGCTTCGGAAGGCACGTTAAGCCGTTAGCTAGTAAAATGGCAGTCGTTAAGCTAAGTTGAAGGCTTTATTTCAACAGCAGGCAGTCACAACCTGCGCCTGTCCATTTAAACACGGCAATACGGCTCACTACCTATTGCGTGGGACAAATTATACAAAGGTGAAATGTGGGCATATAATATGCCTCTGCCTACCCCTTCGGGGATAAAGGTGTGACCATATGTATGTATGTATGTATGATACATAACTATTCATCATCATATACATACGTATGTATGATACATAACTATTCAAAATAATGTTTTATTAATCTTCTATTGTTTTATTTTACATCCATGGAACTACGGGTGGAACTACTAGGAAAAAAGTCTCATTAGTCTACTAGTTTGCCACAGAACTACTGGAAGTGAAGTGGTCAGAGGATCCTCCCTTTGTGTCGGGTGGGACGTTTGCACCCGTTCCTCCACAAATGTATATTTCGAGTAATATTGTTTTCTTTATTAGTCTATACTCGGATTACTCGGTAAAATATAGCTTAATCTCTTGTGACAGTTATATTAACGTAAACATAATTGACCTGTATTTCAAAGGCATAAAGTTGTAATTTAGTTTGCACCTCTGTGTTCTCACTCTCTGCATTTCAACCACAAAAGCTTTATGCCGTTGACGTAAAGTCTATTCTTGCTGACGTTTGTAGAACTGTCACAGGCAAGCTATATTTTACAGAATATAATTAAATTTTCCTCAGTAGTGGAAGAAAGCGAGTTCTTATAGGTAAGGTTTTTTTTATACCACTAAGGTGGCAGACAAGCATACGGCCCACCAGAAGGACCGGTGGTCACCGCAGCCTATGAACGTTTGCAACACCAGAGGCGCCACACTCGGTTTTTCGCCAGAGGTGTTTGTCGGGCTCACTGATCTCTATTATTACCACTCGGGCTAGTCGTATTGACACTCACAGGTGATACGCGAAAGACTATAAAAAGAGAGCTAAGAAAAAAAAGACATTTGGCAGTATAATAATACTTTTTATTTCAATATTGTACGAACAATGGTTTAAATAAACAAAGCTTTGGCCTTACGCGGCGGCAGTGATAGGTTTCAACTCGGTGAAGTATTGCGCGTCCTGGTCTGCGAGTTGTTCTAGGATGTCGTCCACGTTTGTGCTGGGGAAGCGGTCTACCCATGAAGAGACCATGCCCTCGGCGGTCGCCGGATAACGCTTAAGTTCTACTTGCTCGCCTAGAAGGAAGATGAATTTAATAAGTATTGAGACAATAGCATACGGCCATTTGCATTGAATTCCGAATAAGTCATGACTAGCTTTAGGGTGCGTTTCTAATGATGCGGATTTTGAATTGGCCGATCACAATGCTCGAAAGTGCTCAGAGTGAGATTTCAAGCATTGTGATTGGCCAACGGACAGTCCGCGCGGCTCCACGTCATTGGAACTACAGCATGTTATGTACTTTCTAGAGTCCGAGAGGAGTCAGTCTTATATAAATGACTAGCTGATGCCCTCAGCTTCGCCCGCGTAAAAAAGCTGTTTCCGATTCCCATGGGTACTTATTACTGGGATAAAAAGTGGCCTGTGTTATTCCAGTCTATAATTAATCTATCACTGTACCAAATTTCAGACTCAGAAAGTTTCGCATTTATAATATTAGTAAAGTAAGAATTCGTATATATAATTGTTTAATTTTATCAACACATCGCGACCAGGCGAGGATCTTTGACCGTAGTGTTGAGCTGCCTGCACGTCACCCGTTGCCTTGATCGTTTGGAGCTTCACCGGGAGCTCGCCTGGGACCTGGGGCCGGTAGTATCTAGCTGGTATACGAGACACAAGTACCTTTGAGCGCAGTGTTGGGCTGCACGAAGATGTTCCTGGGCTGCTTGTGCAACATGACGATGTCGCGCCACGCCCCCCACGGCCCGTCCAGGCGCGAGTACGTCGCGAACAGACGCTCGCCCGCCTGCACGTCACCCGTCGCCTTGATCGTTTGGAGCTTCACCAGGAACTCGCCTGCAAATTGTTTGTATTGAGTCTGTAAAATCTAGCCATAGAGCAATGCGACCAGTACAACTGGAGTAGTCATAGCATGTTTGCTCTATTCATATCTGTTTGTTATATGTTGCGGGGGTAAATCGTATTCTTATACACCACTACAAAGCAAGCGACTGTCACTATGGAACTCACACAAACAATTAAAATAATACTTGAAGCTAATTGTTTAAAGCGGACTCCAAAACGATTAGATATTCCTTTTAGAATCCACTTTGACAGAGGGGAAAGTCTCAGTATGGCACCTCCACTCCCGATAAAAGCCATAAATCGTGTTGCTCTATGCATCTAGCATTCTAGTTGATATTATGGCAAAAGACTTTCAGTACGTTGAGGTTATTTTATAGATGTCATAAACATTATTAAGTGATAGCCTAAAAAAGTTCAATGAAAGAAGATATTTTTTTTATGTTGTTGATTGATGGCACTTGGTAGAACCTGCTGCACATATTGAATTGAAGATAAAATAATCAATCTACATAAGACATTACAAAGGGTTCACGTACCTATAACTTTTTTCCCTTGCGTGGCTAGTTTATCCTTCTGCAGCGTCAGCAGCAAGTTCTTGCCGGGCTCAGACTCCGTGACGGTCAACATTCCTTCACCTTCCAGCTCCAAGAGACGCATCAGGACGAAGCGGGCACGGGCGTGGGCCTACAATATAGAGAAAAATTCTATAAGGTACTTCTAGATAGTATCATGCTGGGAGGGTTTTACTGTTCCGCGACTTGGTACACGTGGGGTAGGACGAACCTTTGCCAAATGGCCCGACGACCTAAAGAAAGCAGGGAATAACTGAACAAGAAGCCGTGAGATCGTTCTCACCCGACTGCCCCTCTCTAACACGTTTATTGTGAAAGTTCAATCCGATTGACGTTGTCATTTTTGTTTTATTTCAAACTTTGAACAGATGATCCACCTTTGAACAGATGTGACCTAGTGACGTAGTTTAATGCGACAGAGTCACAGACTACAGACAAAGTCTCGACATAAGCCCGTCTGCACTCTATTTTATAGAGGAGCTAAAAGGGAAGGCACAGGACTAAGGGTTGTGGCGTAATTTGGGAGGTGCCTACGTCCAGACGTGGACTGCCATAGGTTGATTTGATTAATTGACTGATAGATAGTACCATCCATGAAGATGCCCCCTACTGTTTTGTCACATCGCTTACAGAACAATCGTGCAATCGTCTACGTGAATTTCCTTCTCTCGATACACATTAGTTATCGATGAGTTCTATATTAGCGACTGATGGTCGAGTCAAACTCCCCGCGACTAAAACTCTTTCATCGGAATCAGTTAAATAATAGCAGAGATATGAACAAAAACAGTATTATCGGGTTGGACTTTCGTGCGATCATTCTTTTAGTCGTGATAGCCGACATTCACGAGGTCGGAGGCGCAGGCAAAGGCAAGTAATATAAATAGACACGGCCACCAACGCAATCGAAAAGGCCGTTAACAGTGGTCCTCAATTTGGTGACCTTGAAATATGTCTCGGACACTCAGCTCGACGAACTAAGCGTTACGTGTGCTGATCAAAAATTTCCAAGTTCTTATAATGAATAGAACTATAACAGAGAAGATACTCGTCGGGTCGCCAAAGTATGTCAGGAATCCTGGGACCTCCTTTCAAGGGTTTACCCGGAGCTTCCGACCGTAGGCAGTGGTAGGACAATAATGTAGTTTTTGGGTAACAGTCTGTCGTAGCATCCATTAGGGATCGCAACGCGGAAAGAAAATGAATCGTCGGGTCGCCTAGTTTGGGTTTTGCTCTGTACCTATCTACATTCTTCGATAGAAAGTTATTTAGGAAGGGAGGATAGTACTAAGCTCAATAGCTCTGAAGACAATATAAAAAAGTGAATATGTCCATAGCAGCCTACCTGCAGCCAGGTCTGAGTGGAAGGCTGATACATCTCCGTGGCTTTAGCAGCTCCGTTCCACAGTAAACTGAGCCAGTTCACGTAAGTCACATTTTCCGCCTCCTCGCCCTCGTACCCGAAGATCCTGGATGATAAACGGTTTTGAGTTATATGCAAAGATACTAAGTATTGCACAAAGTAAGATCATGTACTTGCGGTCACGAATACACTATCACGTAATTGGAACCAAAGAACTATTTTAAAAAAAAAATATATTCAGTGAATAAGACTAAAATACCATGGCAAATATAAATTCGTCTATACTTTGACCGCAACCGTTGTTACGCTCATAGGAAACATAAACATACGTAAGAAGCGGTACAGCGCTTGCTATAGTCGATCGCAGGTTGGTGCAGCATTTTCAACCTTATTTCTTAAACTTAAAAGTTAAATTTGAATTATCATGTTCTCAACAGCTGTGACTTGTTTGTGCTGACCCAAATAGTTCCATTTAAATAGGTTATAATAAAAAATATTAGCAATAGCCATTCTAAAAGTGACACAAATAGTAGCACTCACTTCAATATCTCCGGCACTAACGAGAGATATAGACCGACAGCCTCGGCGCGGCACTCTTCGAATGCAGACCCAAGCGTAGTGAACTTGCTATCATAGGTTTCACCGGCCGTGTACCAGGATTCGATCTCCTTGCCTGTAACACAACAAGAATATAACCGCGATATTCGTCTTTAGGTGTAGGTATTTATGAATTTTTGACTGGATGCGGAGAGCGCAGGGCCGTGTGTTGTGGCGAGGCTGGTTTGATTGATTTGCTGTAAGTTTTTTATCGTCTTTGTTTAGTCATATTATTTATAAAATCTCCATCACTACGCTATGTCTCTCCCACTCCAATGTACCACCCTTTAGGCGGCATTAACGTCCCATCCACTTATCTAACTTAGCCGGCACGTATCCTAATTACCTATACGTGTTTTATTTATTTGGATTTACTTAGTTTCCGACTAAGGGTTGAGCTATTGAGCTACCCGAGACTCCCAGGCGTAGGCAGATGGATGGCACCGTGTCGTTTAAGTCGGTAGGAGTCATAGTATCCATGAGGATTTACACACAAAAAATAGTGGTTGAGCTACATCTTATCGAACTGCATCGCACTTTTTTATACTTCTATCCTTTTCTGTTACTAAGGACCGTAATTTATTAGAGTGAAATAGAGAATGACAGCGCAACCGTACGCGGCGGAATCTACGATTCGTGCGAAGCTTGCCGTACGTGTAAATTTGGCAACTTACTAACCTTTCTTGAGTGGTTCAGGCGGCGTCGGTTCCCAGATTGGACATCTTGTTCTCGCGCTCGGTCGGGGACGTCCACACGGACAATATTTTGACGCAGCATCCGACGTTTCTGACGATAAAGAGTCCTCGTGACTCTTTTCGCTAAGTTACTTACTGTTTTTTGTCGACTCATTCGAATCGATCGACTCGACTCGAATTTACGTATTGGACACGATTACTCTTTGGGTACAACACTACTACGTGGGGATTTTTATAATAAAGAATAGATCTCAAAAAGTTCATGACTTTAGATGATAACTCCTAATGTCTTTTTCATGTACCTACCTAAATTTACTAGTCTCGAGTTGGGTCTTGGGTATTTCTCATCCGACTGGACGCGAGGATCTACGTATACTTTACCAAGAAAACCGCCACCGAACCTCATTTTACTTCAGACCACACAGGCACCTTTTTTAATATACACATAAAAAAAGTTTGTGCGTGTAACCTTTACGCGCGATTGAAGTAAAACTTCTTTGCCATTGACAGCATCAAATGTTACATTAATATTATTCATTCGAATTTTGAATAGCGGAAACGTATTCCGCTATTCAAAATTCAAATAGCGTTACTTCCGTCAGAAAAAAATCTGAGTTACTGCCTAGTCACGCCTAAAGAAGTTTTACTTCAAAAATTTCAACCAAATTGGTTATTTAAGAGGATAAAACTAGAATTTTACTTACCAGTAAGAGGGTTCTTAACGGTGTCCTTGTTAAAATTAAACGTTCCATCGGCATTTTCCATAAATAATTTCCCGCTGCCGTGTCCAAGTAGCTCGTGTAGACCCACCTGCACCTGTTCGCGGCATAAAAGAAAATAGTAACTAAAGATCTATCAATTTACAGATCAAACTGCACAATCCGTATTGAACATATTGGATATCTACTTCAATAATCACTGTATTGTATTATTGAAGTACACAGTGATTATTGAAGTAGGTATCCACTGATTAAAAGAGAAATAAGCTTTTTTATATTCTACTAAAGTGAGACAAGCTTACAGCCATATGAATCAGAACAAACTGTATAAAATTTATTTATTTTACAGGATAATAGCCTTATGCATGCAAGGTTAGTCACCTACAAACATACTGTTCTTAATGGTGTAGAAAGATGACTAAAATCACATAAGAAAGTTGGTATATCTTACCTCAAAAGCCGCCACTCTGTACTTCTCCAAAAGCTTTTTATCGCTGTCCGACAAAAATGGTATAACAGACTCTTTGTAAGCAGCTGGGATCACATTGCCTAAGGACACGTTCTTGAAGCCTTCATTTTGCCGGATCTCATCATCTGAAATGTAAACATTATTTTGTAAAAGAACTAAAATCAATGTTTTTATACTACTGAGTATTAAAATGGCAGGCAGGCAAATCAAATTGCCTACTTGGTTGGAAGTGGTCAACGTAGGCTTTGTATGTTTGCAACACCAGCTGCCAGCCGCCATGTTGAAACGGACAGAGACGGGCTGTAGCTATTTGGTGTTGAAAGTTTAAAGCCGCCATATAAGGTGCCCATTTAACTAGCCTTAATGACCATGTTACTAGCAACCGGAACCAACGGCGTAACGTCTCTGCCGAAGATTTGCTAGAGGGACTACGAATGCTTAATGTTACAGCCTTTTAAACTCCTCCTATATAACCCTCGCGTGAGTCATAAGACCCAAATAGGTTTAGGTTTAGCGATTGTGAAATTTATTCTGGAGTTGGTCCGTATTCTTGATTGCACTAATTCAATGCCAGAATAATGTAATGCTAGCAGCTAGCACCTTAAAACTAGGCAGGAAAAATATGTAAACAATTGATAAAACTTTAAATATTTATAGCTTTGAACAATTCTGACTTTGAGAGAGACTAGAGAATTTGAAGCAAGAATTTTACTACAAAAACCACACAGCGACTTACAGTTGGGGATGTTGATTCCAGCCGGGATACCACTTCCGGAAAACGTCAAGACATCCAAACTTGTGAAATCAGGCCTCAGGAAGGTATCTTTCTCCAAGTCACTGCCCCACGGCAACATTTTTATGAAGTGTTCGGCCCCATCAACTAATGCACCAAACTTTTTGGACATTTCCTTATTCACCATGGCCACGAAACCTTCGAATTCACCGCGCTGTCCGCTTGGATCGCGGTAAGTTTCTATAAAACCTTGATATCTGTAAAAAAGGAATATTAATAAAGTATGTTGATTCCGCTTGTATCCATGGTCTGTGCCATGAAGGAAAATACGCCCATGGTGAATATTTTCTATTATCGATAATGAATCGCTCGTAATGAAGGACACGCGGCCCCGGGAGTTCTGTAAACGATCACTGCAGTAAGCAACATTTACTATGGCCGGTGACCACTTTGTGACATTTATTTACGAGCGTTTCCGTGCTTCTGAAGGCACGTTAAGCAGTTGGCCCCCGTTGTCAGTAAAATGACAGTTATTAAGCCAAGATGAAGGCCTTATATGACAATATAAATGTAAGGCCTCTGTTGATCATTATTCCATCAAGTGGGCAGTCGCTATCTGTTGCCATCTCTAGATGATAAAAAAAAAAGAAACTCCTTCCCTCTCCTCTAGAATAATGTGCCTATATCCTTGTCTATCACTATACATAAATAAATATTAGGTGCTTACACATCAAATTGGCGTTTTTCGTACTGGCCACTTTAATTACGATTTTCTCCTCTTTGGTAAGGAATTCCAAATTCAAATTTTCCCAGCTATTTACTCATGTATTTATCCTTCGATGACCGTCATTCATTTGTTTTTTTCTTCTGTTTTTTTCTGTTTGCGTCACTCATTTTACAAAATGGAAAACTTAAAATATCGCATTATTTACGAGTACGAGTTCCGCCGTGGCACTAGTGCTGCGGAAACGACTAGAAGGGTGAATGATGTGTATGGCGGTCATGTTCCAAAAGAAAACACAGTTCGTTTTTGGTTCCAACGTTTTCGTTCAGGAAATGTCGACCTGCAGAACAAGCCCCGTGGACGGCCTGAGACTCAAGTTGATAATGAAGTATTGAAGGCTATTGTGGAAGCGGATCCATCGCAAACCACGTCCGAGTTAGCTCCAGGCTGCGGTGTTAGTGATAAAACTGTTTTAATTCACTTGAAGCAAATTGGGAAGATTAAAAAGCTTGAAAGGTGGGTACCTCACGAATTGACTGAAGCAAACCGGCAAAAGCGCGTCGACTGCTGCGTTACATTACTGAACCGGCACAATAATGAAGGTATTTTAAACCGAATCATTACCTGTGACGAAAAATGGATTCTTTACGATAATCGAAAGCGCTCAGCGCAATGGTTGGATCCTGGCCAGCCAGCCAAATCCTGCCCCAAGCGAAAATTAACCCCAAAAAAGTTACTTGTAAGCGTTTGGTGGACTAGTGCCGGTATTGTTCATTACAGTTTTCTCAAATCTGGCCAGACTATTACGGCTGATGTCTATTGTCAGCAATTGCAAACCATGATGGAAAAGCTAGCGGCTAAACAACCTAGGCTGGTCAATCGCTCCACGCCACTGCTGCTTCACGACAACGCTAGACCACACACTGCACAACAGACGGCTACCAAATTAGAAGAGCTTCAATTGGAATGTCTAAAACATCCTCCGTACTCCCCGGATCTTGCTCCAACAGATTACCATTTTTTTCGAAATTTGGACAACTTCTTGCAAGGGAAAAAATTCAACTCTGATGGGGCAGTCCAAATCGCCTTCACAGATTTTATTGATTCCCGTCCGACTGGTTTTTTTAGTAAAGGGATCAATGAACTACCTATGAGATGGCAAAAATGCATAGAAAACAATGGTTCATACTTTGATTAATTAAATATATTATATTTAAAAATATTCGACTTTATGTTCCTCCTATACAAAACGCCAATTTCATATGTAAGCACCTAATATATGGGAGAAACATCGTCCTCTGTCCAAATTAAACGCATATACTTACGTTTCAATAATAGGTCCCTTATCCTTAATCCAGTACCGACTTCCTTCTTTATGCTCACTAAGGTCTCCTTCTTTGAAGCTTTTGATATAGTGTAGAAGCATATTACTTTCGTTGTCATTGGCAGCATATTCCTTGGCTTTAGTTAAGTTCTCGTTGACGAGGTTTAGAAGCGGCGAGTAGTCCCCGCGAGTGACTCTGAAGTACGCTCCTTTGTATTTTTCCACGTCCATTGTTAGAGCAGTTTTGGGTGACTTCTCCACACTTGCCAAGTGGACAGTGTAAAGAGGTACTGAAGAAGAGAGAATTTTAAATGATAGCAATACGTTTTATATGTAAAATCATATAAAGTTGAATAGGTGTCTGAATTATATGTAGATACGTTATAATACGTGTCTAGAGTTTTGGCGCGACATTGGAGACGGATGTTACTTTGTTATAAAAATTTTCAACATTAGTGAATTTCGAGTTTTCTATGAGTAAAAAGTGGTGGATTTTTTAACATAAAAGTTCGACAATATGCACAATTGTTGGGAAGTAATATAACGCAGTGAAATGTGAGTCTTTCGTTTTTCGACAAACCCCAGAGATACTTGTAGTAAAGTTCCACCGCGTTACTAGAGTAGAACTTGTCCATTATTGGACATATATACATGAAGACGCTGCTATTTACAAGAATTATGGTTTTGAAAATTATTTGACTTTGGCATACTCTCAAGTCGAGAAACTTCAAGAAGAGCTAAAAAAAATGGGTTGTTTGTACGATTGTGTTAGTCTATAAGCAACTGTTGATGGGAATAAATTTTCTAAATATTCGACATGGTTAACTTCCAATTGTTCAAAATTTATATTGGAGACAGAACAGGCTCACTGTTATGAGCCATATATGGTGAGTGAGATAATAGGAACATCATCATTGTGGTAATTGCAGTCTCATTCTGTGCCTCATCATATTAAGCAAATATCTTCTGTTCCGAAATTAATCAATCAAATCAAAAAACTCCGAAGCTGCGCTAGCTCTAAGAAATAAAATATACTCACGACCATCGTCGCTAGTAGTTTTGAACGTCCGACAAATGTACGCCTCAATACGCTTGGTTTTCATCCAATCGTTGACCAAGTTTGAATCCTCTTCAGTGCAGTTGCTAGAGAAATATGTCGTAATACCCTGAAGGATTTATATTGATTAGGAATTACGTGTTCTAATCCTACATACATACATAAAGTCACGCCTTTATCCCCGAAGGGGTAGGCAGAGGCATAGTATACACCCACATTTCACTTTATAGTTTTATATCCCACGTAATAGGTGGTGAGCCTATTGCCGTGTTGAAATGGACAGGCGCCAGTCGCCGTGACCCGAAGTTGAAATTTTCAAGCCGCCCACAAGGCCTTCAACTTGACTCAACGATTATCATTTTACTGACAACCGGGTTTCATTTCGAGTTTTCGTTCTCTACGCAATGGATCTTTTTGCGAATGTGACACTTACCCTTCACAACACAGGACCCCGTCGCCACACGGGGCGTTCTAATCCTATTATTAATATAAGAAATAGGAAAGTTTGTGAGGATGTTTGGATGTTTGTTGGTTCAGGGATAGATGTCTGGAATATCGCATGGCCATTGGATGTGCAAACAGGAATAGAATTCCACGCGGGCGGAGTATATCTTATTTATAAAATTCTCGTGTCACAGTTTTCGTTTCCGTACTCCTCCGAAACGGCTTGACCGATTCTTATGAAATTTTGTGAGCATATTGAGTAGGTCTGAGAATCGGCCAACATCTATTTTTCATAACCCTGTGACCGGGAATAACATTCCAAGCGGGCGGAGCCGCGGGCATCAGCTAGTCTAATATATAAAATTCTCGTGTCAGAGTTTTCGTTGCCATACTCCTCCGAAACGGCTTGACCGATTCTCATGAAATTTTGTGAGCATAATGAGTAGGTCTGAGAATCGGCCAACATCTATTTTTCATACCCCTGTGACCGGGAATAACATTCCACGCGGGCGGAGCCGCGGCATCAGCTAGTTATTGATAAATATCATGTAAACCTAGTACCTACTGCTTATTTTACCTACTCTAGAATACAATAATTATACCAGAGACTTATTATTATCATAAGTACATAACATATAGATAAGAGGAATTAAGATTTTATAAAGTACTGAAATATCAGACAAGCATATGAACTACCTGATCAAAAGTGAACACACAAAAGTTGTCTATGAATGTTTGCCCATCCTAATGACGTGTCGAAACGGACAGGTGTGGTTGTGGCTACCCGCTGAAGTAAGATTAAAGCCGCGAACAAACCCTTCAAGTTGGCTTAACGTCAACCATGTCAAAACATAGGCGTTCCGAAACTTGAACGCTCGTATTTAGAAATTTCACTAACGGCCAACATCTCAAGGTTTTTCGAACACCAAGTTGTTTGTTTTACAATGTTTTTCATTTGCAATATCATGAATATCAGATATTCATGATATTGCAAATGAAATTGAATATCTGATATTGATGATATTGCAAATGAAAAATGATTTTGCAAAAGAAGTAGATGGTGGTAGACAGATATGGCCTAGTCCCTAGTGAGTGATATATAAATACTGTATGAAATGACTTATTTGTCAAAAACAAGACTACAGTAACTCCTAATTATGAAGAATAGAAGACGGTGTGTTAACAAGAAGACAGACCGTTTTTATGGCTAGGGCTAAACGGTCAAAGTGGATGCTCCGCTAGGATCGTCGGACCACTGTGTCGTTCGGACGCATGTGCCTCTCGCAAGGCCTGAACCACCTCGGCCCAAGGAGTGGCGACATGTGTGGCACTACAAGTCAGCAGACTGGGATGGACTGCGAGAGTTCTATGCGTCGTACCCGTGGTGGCGGCTTTGTTTTGCCTCAGAGGATCTGGATTCTTGTGCTATAGCAGTCGCTGAGGGGATCTTGGAGGGTATGGAATGCTACATTCCCAACCGCTGGATCCCTGTAGGTGCAAAAAAGCGACCGTGGTTCAATCGGCTCTGCAGAGAAGCTCTAATGCAGAAAGAATCTGCCTACAGAGCTTGGACCACGGCTCGTGCAAATTCAGATCCAAACATCACTGAGGTAAAACGCAAACTAAATGCCGCCTCGAGGTCCAGTAAAAGAGCAATTGTCAAGGCCAAGTTCGATTTCGTCGGCAGAATTGGCGAACGGCTAGCAGGCTACCCTTCAGGAAGTCGTGAATTTTGGTCGCTTGCCAAAGCTGCCGAGGGAAACTTCTGTCGGTCAGGATTACCACCCTTGCTTAAACCCGACGGTAGTTTGGCCCAGAGTGCCAAGGAGAAAGCCGACCTTTTGGGTAATCTCTTTGCCTCTAACTCGACCATGAGCGACGGGGGTGCAATACCGCCGTGCATTCCGAGTTGTGGCACTTCCATGCCGGAAGTTAAATTTACACAGCGGAATGTCCGGCGGGAGCTTCAATCCCTGGACGTTCATAAGTCGAGTGGGCCAGACGGCATTCCCGCGGTGGTACTAAAGCATTGTGGTCCAGAGTTGTGTCCGGTACTTACACGTCTTTTCGCACTTTCCTATTCCATGCGACAAGTCCCGGCGTCGTGGAAGATCGCGTATGTACATCCTGTACCCAAGAAGGGTGACAGGACCGACCCGGCCAATTACAGGCCTATAGCCGTCACCTCCCTTTTATCCAAGGTGATGGAGCGTGTAATTAATACACAGCTCCTGGGGTACCTTGAGGAACACGACCTGCTCAGCGACCGGCAGTACGGTTTCCGTCACGGTCGCTCGACGGGCGATCTTCTTGTGTACCTAACACACCGATGGGCGGCGGCTATCGAGAGTAAGGGTGAGGCTCTAGCACTGAGCCTCGACATCTCTAAAGCCTTTGACCGGGTCTGGCACCGTGGTCTTCTTACGAAATTGCCCTCATATGGACTACCTGAGAGATTATGCGGATGGGTGTCCAGCTTCTTGGCCGGTAGAAGCATCAGGGCCGTCGTTGACGGCAGCTGTTCAGACTGCATGGCCATAAACGCTGGAGTCCCGCAAGGCTCAGTGTTGTCCCCTACTCTGTTTCTGCTGCATATCAATGACATGTTGTCTATTGATGGCATTCATTGTTATGCGGACGACAGTACGGGGGACACTTGTTACACGGGCCGCCCCGGTATCTCTCGGGACACAGTAGAGGAAAATCGTGAACAGCTTGTGTCTGAAATCGAGGCTACTCTTACTAGAGTGTCCGATTGGGGTGGACAAAATCTTGTCCAGTTCAACCCTTCCAAGACACAAGCGTGTTTTTTCACCGCTAAGCAAACCCCAATTACTGTAGCGCCGCAATTTCAGGGCACATCTCTTTCCATCGCCAAAAGTATAGGGATCCTTGGCGTTGACATCTCCAGTGACGTTCAGTTCCGTAGTCATTTGGAGGACAAGGCTAAGCTGGCGTCCAAGAAGCTAGGTGTGCTCAACAGGGCGCGGCGGTACTTCACTGCGGCGCAAACACTGCTTCTCTATAAATCGCAAGTGCGGCCGCATATGGAGTACTGCTGTCACCTCTGGGCGGGAGCACCTGAATATCAGCTTCGTCCATTTGGCTCGGTGCAAAGACGAGCTGTAAGAATTGTCAACGATCCTGTACTTACAGCTGGTGTGGAACCTCTTCGCGACAGGAGAGACTTTGCCTCCTTATGCGTGTTCTACCGCCTGTACAATGGTATGTGCTCTGAGGAATTGTTTGATATGATGCCCACGGCTACGTTCTATCATCGCACCGCTCGCCACAGACAGGGAGTTCATCCTCACACTCTGCGTCCGGTGCGTTCCAGCACGGTTAGATCCGATAGGTGTTTTCTTCCACGCACGCTTAGGTTGTGGAATGACCTCCCTGCCTCGGTTTTCCCAAACGCCTACAGTATGGGGTTCTTCAAAAGGGGTCTTAGAAGGTTTTTAGAGGGTCGGCAGCGCGAGTGTGGCACCTCTGGTGTTGCAAACGTTCATAGGCTGCGGTGACCACCGGTCCTTCTGGTGGGCCGTATGCTTGTCTGCCACCTTAGTGGTATAAAAAAAAAAAAAAAAAAAAAGTATTTACCACCATTGCCATTGTGTAAAGCATAATACAGTCATTTGCAAAAAAAACGGGCGGTTTTGATTTTCATTCATCTTTAAAAAGATACAATACCAAAAAGGTTTCAATCGTTTGTACACGTTACTGGCCGGTTTTAAAAATGCCGTGGTATTTAAAAAAGGACGTTCTAAATTCAAATTTTCATTTGATGCTCATTTTTACAGAAAACCCCCCTTTATCCTACATTTTTGGCGCGAAGTTCCAGGAGTTAACATCGACTTTCACAACTTTTATTCAATTTAATCGATTAATTTCATATCCTTGACTGTCAAAGCTTTATTTTTGCTGTTTGGCTGTATAAAAAATGGTAGATAAAGTGGTAAAAGCTACCAAAATTATCGCGCTGCTTGAGAGGGTTGCAGCTAATGTTTGGTGGCTAGGAGGCTAAATGTTAGTCGCTCGACGGTCCAAAGGACCTGGCAGCGATATCAGGAGACTGGTTCCGTCGAAAGAAGGCCTGGTTCTGGAAGAAAACCATGTACCCAACCACGGGATGATCGTTTTCTTGTGAGTCGCGCATTGAGAAATCGCAAATCTTCGTATGTGGATCTTAAGAACAACCTCCAAGAAGTAAGAAATGTGCATATTAGTCTATGGACGGTCAGGAGGAGGCTTCTCGCTGCCAATATACGCAGTCACCGCCCGGCCCGCGGCCCCAAATTACTCCGTGAGCACAGAGTTCACAGGCTTAGGTTCGCTAGAAATTGTGAATCATGGACTAAAGAAGATTGGAATAGGGTTTTGTTCTCTGATGAAGCCAGGATATCTCTGTTCGGTGAAGATCGACGTCGGCGAGTGCTAAGAAGACAAGGAGAACGCTTTGCAGAGGCATGTTTCGAAGAAATCACACCTTATGGTAGGGGCTCTATTATGTTTTGGGCAGGAATAAATTCAATGGAACGTACAGAGTTAGTCTTCATTGAAAACGGCTCACTGACTGGGCATCGATACATAACGGAAGTTCTAATTCCTCATACACAACCCGCATTGGCCGCTTTAGGTTAAGACTCGATTTTTATGGACGACAATGCTCGCGCCCACCGATCCCACGATGTTAATGCGTATGTGCAAGAGGTCGGCATTCGTCGTTTGGATTGGCCAGCTCGAAGTCCCGACCTCAATCCCATAGAGCATGTCTGGGACGTTCTAAAACGGCGTGTGAGATCAGTACACCCGGCTTCGCAGACCATCAGAGAGCTGAAGAATGTGATTACTGCGGAGTGGGAACGTATTCCGCAAGCAAGTATCCGGGATATACTCCAGCATGCCCAGACGAATTCAAGCTGTGATTTTAGCTAGAGGGGGTCACACTCGATACTAAACATTTATCTGCTTTTACTTTATTAAAGAAAAACAAACAAAAAAAACTTTTTATTTTTACTTCATGAGCATAATGCACTACTAGCGAACATACACTACTAGCGAGGTTTAGCATTATTTCCCATAAATTGTAACAAAATTTTATGAAATACTGATGAAAACGATTATTTTCTTACTAATTTACCAAATTGTGAGGATAAAACTACCTATAATTATCAAACAAAGCAATATTAACATTTGAAATGGTTCATTGCTTAGGTGCCCGTTTTTTTGCAAATGAGTGTATAATGTATTGCAAGGATATCCCTTTTTTCAGTTGAACTGTTGTATTGCTTACTCGTTCAAATAAAATATGTATGTCACTAGAAAAAGAGTTAACGCAAACCTTATCAGCAAGTCCGAGGCTGGTGAGTCTTGGAGCAATACTGTATATTGACTGCCGTATCTGTTGCCATAATTTCGTCAAGCGTTGTGCATCATTTTCAAAAGCTTTCGATGCCTTCACAACAAGCTCAAAAGCATCCATATCTAAATTCGGAATGAACTTTGTATCACCAAATCCTTTATAGTTACCGCTGTTGGCGAAAACGCCACCAGCGTAAACCAAAAATGCCTAAAACAACAGGAATATTATTAGAGGATGTTGTAACCACAGAATAGTAAAGATAATTTAAACAAATGGGATGTGGTGACGTTATCTATTTTAGTAGTGGTGATACGGTTTATTGACATAAAAATAGCTAGAATACACTTTTTCCACTCAACAATTATATTATCTTACTAATTTTATAAATGCGAAAGTCAGTGAGTTCGGGAAGGACGGAGTTCTCGCGCAATGGCTGGACGGAGATAGTCGAATGTGGTACAGAGATAGGTTACAGTCTGGAATAACACATTGGCTACTTTTTATCTCGGGAATATGTTCCCACGGGAAGCAGGAACGGGTACTGAATTTCACGCAGGCGAACCGCGAGCATCATCGGGTTAGGTTCGGAAGGACGTGATTGTAAAACGTCTGAATAAGCTAAATGTCCAGGTTGAAAAAGTCTATATTGCAAAATGTCTTGATCGCAAATGGACTTATTTATAAAAATGCCATGGTTGTAAAAGGTAATGGTGGCAAATGGTTCTTATGGCATATGGTCTAGGTAGGCAAAACTTCTGTTTAAGTCCTTCTTCAACTTGTACGTTTTACAAATAGGACTTTCTGCAACTACAACGTTTTGCCTACCTAGACATTATGCAAATAATTTCAGTCATTTTACAATCAAGACGTTTTGCATAAATAGACCTTTTTTAACCCGGACATTTAGGTAACTCAGACGTTTTACAATCACATCCTTCCGAACCTAACCCGCATCATCTAGTATGGATATCAAACTAAACTAGGTACATAGGTAGGTACTTTATTTTAAATATTAAGGAAAATGACATAAAATAAATACCTGAAAATCGTCATTACTGACACCCTGCTTGGTTGCACTTTCTTTTAAAGATTGTAATGATCCTCCAACAAAAATCCTGTGCAGCAATGAGAATATCTTTGGAGCCTCGGGGCTTGTTTGAAGGAGAACTATAAGTCCACCATTCCATGCAGACTGAAACAAAACAGGATATAATTTACTAATAACTTCTAATATGACACAACAAGCTCAACATTATGTACTTAAACTAGTTGGGTGACTAAGCTTTACTTGTCAATGTTTTTGCCTTAAAGTTAGTAGGGTTGGGTAGCAGGTCCTGTGACATTCTTCCGAGGGCTTACCCGGGGCTCACAACCATAGTCTGTTGGGCGTTACGTCAGATTTTTTAGTCGGAGTCCGGCATAACATCCATTAGGAGTTAAAAAATAAAGGGTTGGGTAGCAGTGACATGGTAGGAACATTAAGGCTAAACACCCTCTTAAGATGAAGGCATACCTGAGTCAATATGGCAGAAAATGGGAGTGTGTTGTAGCAATCGGGTGATCTCTATGGCCAGCTGTGGACTACAATGGTTCTATATGATTGATTGCCAGTAGGTGCTAGAACAACGCAGATCATACTATTCTTGGCGCAGATGTGCAAGAAAATCTATATTTTGTGATATATGAGTTGTGAATTATATTTCATTCATAAAAACAATGTACTTATGTGTTATAAACATTAACTAATTTCATAATTTGGGATATTTGTTATTTTTTTTTCTATACTAAGCTCACCAAATTGGAGCCGCCTGATGGAAATAACTTTGAAGAGCAAATGTATAATTTAAATAAATGTATGTTTGAAAAGAATTTATACCAACCATGCTCATTACAGATGTTTGGACCTCAACTCTACTACAGTGCCAATAAATTTTTACCTTGTTCTTTTTGAAAATTCTGTGCAGCTCTCTGCTACCCACACATACTGATTATTAAGATATAACATTAACCCCCTATTCAATTCATAGCCATGTCACTACATATTTTTGTTCAAAAATTGTAATGCCAACCAAATTTTGATGGTAATTATGTATTTCTGTATGTGTAATATGTATTATATCATGTTCATACTAACCTGGCTCAAATAATGAGCATAAAGTTTTTCTTTGTTTGTTAATTTGCCAAAAGCCTGTGAGCTGTCTAGTTCCACAAATTTCTGATTATTTGGAAGCAGAAAATTTGACTTGTCTACAGCCATAGCTAAAAACATATAAAATACTTTAGTTGACATTAGCAATAAACTATTTAATTAATACACGAATATAAGTATCTAAGGTATGGTTACTGACCCTTAGCTATTTTTGAAGTCTTTTCGGTTTTAAACTGTGGTCTGGATGCCGACGTAGTTATGTGTTTACTAATAAATGATTCAGCAAATATCGTCGGTTGGCATTTTATAAGTTTAATAGTGAGAGTCCGCAACATTTGAAATTTATGTGCAAAGAACTGGGAAAGGGATTATGTAAATATATTGAGATTTCAGATAATACGTTACTTACTGATTTTTTATAATTTTCCAGATAACCTTTAGGCTTTATAAAAATAACTATAGGAATTTTGGAATTAGAAAAGAGACCGCACGACCGTCCCACCCACTGACTGCTGATGCTGACTGATGCATGAGATGCATCTATTGTCAACTGTCACTGTCAAATTAAAAATAAACGTCACTTTTATAATAGAAACAAAATCGATAATGCAGGCTCTACATTGTATTCAGAAACCAGATTGCAGAACAGAATCATTTTTAAAGAACACTTAAGCGAACCCTACATACATTATTTTCTCCAGCTGCACCTCCAGTTAGTTTTCAAAAAACATAACCATGTCACAGCAGGCCATTCTTCTGCAGTTCGATAATAACAGGTTTCCTGAATGTGAAGATTAGTCCAGCATAATATTTCAGGCGGTCAGTGCAAAAGTGACGTAACTCCAATTTATATATTTCTATTCTAATTTTAAAGAACAAATTTTTATTACAAATTAAAATTGAAAAAGATTTTGCTTTCGAGCATGAATTGAACCTGCGTATTCTGGCTTTCTAGACCAGACACCCTAACCGTTAGACCACCGAGACACTACTCTCGAAAGTTAAGTTTTTTTCAGCTTATTACGTGTGTCTTGGGGCCATTATGTGACGGTAAATTTTTTTAACATAATAAAAGTTAATTTAAAAACAGTCTATTATATAGTACATAACTCATGTTTTACCATCCTATAACGGATAGCGTTGTAAAGTTATTTTTGCTTTTGACCTTTTCTCTTTTAAAAAGAAAACTTGAGCTGTTCAAGCCATTTTTCCATACGGCAAGAAGGATAGGCCACTGTCAGAAGTGTCGAAAAGAATATTACATGGGTTCTACTGAGTTACTTTACGTTGACTCACCAATAATACGAGGAGTGTGTCCATCACAGCGGTCTAAGTCCAGAGTTGCTCTCGCGTGGATGTTGTTCGTCTCCTGTAAACAATAAAGATAATCTCCAAAATCGAGAGCTAGCTGGCATCCCTTTTACATAGCGTACTTAAAGCACAAATGTGCTGAACTCTAGGTCTACAATTCGAACTACAACAAACTACATTGAGTCCTCCGTAGGACAACAATGGGTCTAGCGTGTCAAATACCTCAGCGCAGATCGAATCTAACCTTATGAATCGCAGTTCTTGGCCGTAAGGCTCTGCTGGGCGAAAAGCATTCACTACTCATCCTGTGGCCGGCATGAAGACACCAGGTGGGAGTCGGAGTGAATCGCAGTGGGGACCGCTTGACAGTTCACTAAGCTATGGCGGTTATGAAATTATATGCAAAAGGAATACCAGCTTTCGAGTCTTCGTACAGACGTGCTATCACCTCCGATGTGAAGTTTCCGTGGATGCGCTTTGTAGTCGCAGGCAGCAAACAACACTGCTCACACGCGTTACTAACGAACGATTCGCGTCGCTAATACTGATAAACTTTACCGCACAGGTAACTTCGCGTCTTGATAATATTTCTTAAATTTTATGCAAGCGTACTTCATTCCTCCGCTCCAACCAACCGACATGAACTGAAAGATAGATACCTATTTCACCTAAGAAACGGAATCAGAGTCAAATTCAAATATAGAACCAGTCATGGTACAAATGGACCGATGATCTTACCAAGCATTTAGATTCTGTACCTCAAGTAGGAAGTGTAGGAACCTCCTTGGAGTATAACTCTTGAACCTTGCGGATCCTTGGATCGTCGATCGTAGCGAGAGGCTACTTCTGCGCTATATTTCCATGAATGCAACCTGTACATGCATTTATTTTATTTCTTGTGCACACTATGTCTCACAGTCATAAAAATCTCTTAGCCTAACTTTTGCTAGGCGGTTTGATCTTACACTGTTTAACAACAGGACTCGCCTTACGTGACAAACACTAACGAGGAGAACGGAGGGAACACAAACACAGAAAGTTTACTACATCGGTTCCTCATCTCACATAATTACAAACGCACACAATAAATAATCACGTCTCACTCACTGCATTAATATATGCATGCAACACACACACTACGACAAAAATGTCATCGTTAGTTTGTGTTCCTCACAGAACACTTTTATCCTACGGTGTTCCTATTCTCGCTGGGTCGAAGCCGCGGGGAACAGCTAGTTTATAATGTTTCTTAAATCTTAACACGAATCGGCATACAAATTCTACCTACTCTCAAGTTCATCAAATGCTTTTTCAAAGTACCTACACATACTAACGAAAGTTCATATGATTACGTTATAACCATGTGAAGAGCCAGCATTAGCTACCCATCAATGAATTGAACATGAAGTAAACATTCAACATGGATGGTTTCCTTTTAATCTCAGTAGTATTTTAGGTCAAATAATTGTGTATAATATGTAAGTGAAGTTTAGAAAAGTTATTATAATTTACTGAAAATGTCTTCAGAGAGGTAATTTGTTAATATTAACTTTTCTAGTACACATGTTGACAAATAGCTTCCGATATCCGTAGTTGAAAGTTGCAAAATCAATAAAGTACGCGGAAATCGCTAATGTCACGCCCTGAATTTGTAGTCAAATTGTGAATGTGTGATTTATAGTGATAGTATATTGAGACGTGAAAAATGTTTTATTCTAGGGTGGAATGGGTGGAGATAATCGAGCCGAAGACAAAGGAGCATATGTATGCTAACCTAACCACTGGCGAATGCGTTTGGGATCCTCCAGAGGTATGTAGTAACACTTCCTTCCTGACTTCTTGCCGGCAGGAACTTGTTCTACTGTTTCTGAGAGTAGTTAGTACAGGACATTCTTCTTTCTTCTTCTTATGAATAATTTTGTGCCAACTAAAGTTAGGCAGAAAAATAGACCTAGGTATTTATCTGCATTAATATCTTGAATAAAAATTATTGCTCTTGCTGATATTTCTTACTAATATAGGTATGTTCTATGTCTATATCAAGGGCTTAGTTACTCATTCCCAGATCTCTTGATAAACATAAAATTATTGACTATGGATGCCAAATGAAGCTCAGAAAATATGATTTGCTATGAGATATCAATAACATTTATTAATGATTCATACCTGTTATCTGGCTTGTGAGTTCTTAAAGTCAAAATTTTATATGTATCTTCTAACTTCTATATCTCTACTCCATTATAAACATGTAATGTTGTGAGTGAAATGATTGGTGTAATCATTTCACTCCCAACTTTACATGTTTATTATGCAGTACCGAAACTGAAAAAAGTTGTGCTGAAGAAAGTTCTTTTTGTACTTATTAGCTGAAGGGAGTAGAGCAGTAATCATAACTGTATTAGGCTCCCGACACAGACAAGTCTGATAAATATGAATGAAAGTAGTTCAGTGGGCATGATTTCTTGGCATGTGTGTGTGCATCGCCGTGTATGTACACATGATATTGACTTGACTATCTCTTGAGCCTATTACCAAAGCAGGCCAGCTTTCATACTCGCATCATTTATTTGAAAATGATTTAGAAGCATAGGCTAGATGTGTGGGGTGCAACATGAGTATGAAGTGTTGGTATAGATATATTAAATAGAATACAAACTGGAATAGTTAAAAGATGAACCATTAATGAATTGACTATGAAAGGCTCATGAAAAGTATTCTTTAATTGCTATTAATTTATTATAAGCTTTTGCAATAGGCTTGTGTCCTAAATTTCAAAAATCGTTTATTTTTGTAGCTTTATATCTAAATGATCACAAAAATGTAATATTTTGATTTAAAACAATCATTTACATAGTTTATTTTGTGATTTAAAAAATGAATTTCAATTTGTATCGAAAACGCTCATGGCGCCTTGTGTGACGTCACTTGATGCCAAACAAAAGTAGTAGTAGTTTTATTTATCCATTTTCGGATAGGCAAAGGCAATTTGAGCCATACAGCCAAGTCTTGTATATTTATTATCTCTTCATTTTGCTTTAAAAAGTCACAGTCCTCGTCCTCTAAGTCCAGTCAAAGTCAAGTACATCATCCCTAAGTCAATGTCAGTCTTCCTTCAGAAAAGCAGTGGATAAATTTCTGAAAGTTTCTTTGGATTTTTTGTCACTGCAAAGTTGCGATTCACTGCGTTTTATCACTTCCTAACACTAGTGCACGTTGTCAAACGTTTATGTTTAAGAATCCACCATTGAAACACACAAAACACTCGAAATACACTAATTTTGCAAATTTACAAAATTCCCGCCAAAGAATCTCGCCAAACAAAACAAAAAGAAAATGTGTATTTTTTTATGAGTCCTTTCAATGATTTGTTTTGAGATTAAAAGTTTTAGTACAAAAAAGAAACGTTTAGGGGTTTTAATCGTTATTTAGGGGAATCGGGTAATTTGAAGTTGGTTTTTAGAGGAACATTCCGTAGGAGTTGGCATCACTTTGGCATATGGTCTAAGTAACCAAAGTCAGTATAAATTAATTGAATAAAAAATTGCCATTGGCATCACTGTTTGACAGTGATAAGTTAGCGTTCGTCTGCTTTCCATATTAATTTAAAATCAATCCGTCGTATTACAAGTGCTGTGTAGTGCCTGAATGAAATGAGATCTATTGTATTTTATGAAAACGTATGAGAATCTAAACAATTACACAAAATGACACGACTTGTGATACAAGATGTCAAGACTCGAGACTGCCAGAGTGCTTCAAACGTAAAAAAGCATACTGTGACGTCACACTATCTGATAGAGGTGTTTGATGTCACGTGACTGATTGCTTATTTTTTCCAATCTTATTTTCTAAAAATAATAGTAATCCTTAGCTTGTGTACCAATTCATATTACTTTTAGTTATTTAAATATTTGACATAGTCGTTACAAACATACATCAATCAGATTTATGCTTAGTGGACACAAGCCTATTATGCAAATGTAATTAAGTTACTTGAAGCCAAAGACTTCTATATAAACTGAGGTAGACATGACATACGCACCAATTTTTGAAATGGCTTAACTTAAGATTGTCCTCCCACGAGTTTGGGGTTCATATTTTTTTTACACAAAGCTAATATTATTAGAAGCCTCCACACGAAGTTTTAACTTGCGGAGATTAATGGTTAACGAGAAAAAAATAATGAAAATCATAAAAATTTACCAAAAATTGTCACTTTTGACCACAGAATACCTACACTCTCAATGCTTTTGACATTCGGCTCGTCATTAAACGTTTCGTTTTACATAAGGTTTACGCACTAAAATGTTTAACTTCATTTAATAATGAAATAAATAGGTATATTCAGTGACTACATAAAATTTTATGCATATTTTATTATAATACATATTATTCTGACAATAATTTACCGACTATTGCCGCTATGTAAAACTAAACGTAAAACGCCGTCGACGCGCTGTCACTGTTACTGTCTGACAGTTATATTTTTTTTGTAATACTTATTTTATGGCCTTTAACTTTAGCCTTTTAGCCAAACTATTGGCTGCCAACTTTTCCTTCAAGGGGGGGGGGGGTTCTACACCCCCTCCCCTCTCCCCCCACCACCTCCCAGCCCTTAAATCGTGGGAGGACAATCCGAAGTCCTACCTTTGAAACCTAAATTGGTACCAATTGGCACCGTTGTGTGCACTGTAGCGAGTCAAAACTTTGAGAGTACTTGGCCTTCAATCAGAGTCCATATGCCTTCTCTTTTAGGTACTCTTGTTCTATTCGTGTATTGCTATTGTGGTAACAATTACATGAATATTATTTATTAGTGAGTGTAGTCTTAGCAATGTCTGTGTTTGAGGATTGCTTTTGAAATTTCGATTGTTAGAGTATAGTGCGTCTATCTCAGTTTATATAGAAGTCTTTGGGTTCTCTAAAAGATATGAGACTCCAATCTCAGTCTTAATTACAGTGGTGATTAATTAGATAGTCCGAGATATGGAACTCTTTTTAAATTAGCATCACTGTTTTGAGGTTTAGGTAACCATACTTGTGGTTCCTAGTATATTGTTTAGGGCCCTTTGGAGACATTACGGACCTCAGTAGTACTCCATTAACAGAAAAGTTTGAATCAGAAGTTGCCCCTGTTCTTTTCACAGTCTTTCTGATCATGCTTATTGTACTTGGGATAGCACATTTTAATTATTACCTGTTTACCACTCCAGCTATCTAGAAGTTTAATACTGAGACTATCATTTAATTTCAAACATCCTTTATATCATCATTAATATGGTTTTTTTCGTTACAGGGAGTAAAAGTGAAGCGCACAGATTCATCACAATGGTGGGAACTTTTTGATATCAACACACATAGGTTTTACTATTACAATGCCTCTACACAGGTAATTATTTGATTCAAGGTTAACTACGGTTTTTGATGTAATAGATTAGACAATGGTTTTAATGAAATGATTTTTTTTAGACAACTGTATGGCATAGGCCCACGGATTGTGACATCATACCATTAGCAAAATTACAAACACTGAAACAGAATACAGACCCTCAAAAAAGAAGAGAATCATCCACACAGACACAAATCAATCAACCTGCACCCCAGGTAAGTTATAATCTGTCTGTCTGTCCGTGACGAGACTGTATCTCGGAAACCGTGGTAGCTAGAGAGCTGGAATGTTAGCAGGCTGTTGATATTTCAGTAAACAACTTTTTCCTATACAAGTACAACAGAATTTAATAAATTTTGTCAGAATTACATGTACCGGTCAAAGTACGCGGAGATTTTGTATGGAAGAATCACTTGCTTTCAGAATTTGATGGCATTGGGATCAGAGTCTAATACATAATCTGAATGTTTACACAGGGACAGGGTTATTTGCTCCCTAACCTGCTGCATGTGGAGGGTACAAAACACATTTCGCTAGTAACTTGTTGATGGTTGCCATGCTTAAAAAATAATTGGTCACGAATTTTTTCAAAACACAATTCAACTATAACAATGAAATTGATTTTTTAAGGACAATATTTGTCATAATTTCCTTTTCTAAATCACAGTTTGTGTTTTATGCAACAAACCTTTATCTAATGTCATGTCAATATTTATGTCTTGCATGTGCACAATAAATCAATTCAATACTGATATGTCTGTTTGTAATAAAATATGATACAGATAAGTTTGCAGCAGTTGTCATAAAAATATTGATCATTCAAAATAATGGTTAATAAAGAAATATGATAACAATAGAAAAGTGTAGTATAATAATTATACTACACTTCTCTACACTTTTTTTTTACCCTTTCACTTTTTAAAGAACTGTACTCAAATACATAATTATTATGTATTTGAGTACAGTTCTTTCTGACTTGACAGTATACTATTCTATATCGTCCAAAGAATATAATATTATATTCTGTCATCAATATCAATCATCAATCATCATCAATACATATAATAAAATCGTAACAGGTTGCTGTCTGTACATTGAAGATATCTAAGAAAATAGTTTATAGGGGGGCTTTATGGACGCAATAGAACCCAAAACAATGGTTTTTAGAATTTTTGTCTGTTTGTCTGTACGTTTGTGCACGCTAATCTCAGCCACCGCTCAACCGATTGCGATGCGGTTTTCTTTATTGAGTTGCCGTTTACTCCTCTTAACATTTAGTGTTTGTTTCATGTCAATCGGTTCATAAATAAAAAAGTTATATCAATCTAAAGATAATGCAGCGAACGAAGTCGCGGACTACAGCTAGTATGTAATAATAATATATACTGCCTCTGTGGCGCAGTCGGTAGTGATACCGCCTGCGGCGCTGGAGGTCGTGGGTTCGATTCCCACCAGAGACAAATATTTGTGTGACCCATAAATGTTTGACTCAAGAGTCTGGGTGTTTCTATGTATAATATGTATGTATTTAAAAAGTATATAAGTATTAATATCCGTGGTCTGATACCCATAACACAAGCAGGTTATTCCTAGCTTACTTTGGGATCAGACAGCATTGTGTGAGATGTCCGTGAATATTTATATTTATATTATATTATTTATAATATATTCTATATCATATTATGCCCTATATGGCAAATAAAGCGCCTTAAAATAACACCAAAATCAAATAGATGACCTTGAAACATCACCTTTTCATATAATAACCCTTATGAATAGAAGAAGTGCAAGTTGAAAGCCAGGATTGTGTTGTATGTAAAGCTCTGACGGGAAGGAAGCATAATTATGTGTAGGTATCTTAGAGACAGTTGATCCATAGTATCCTCGGGAGATGCTTTACTGTCCCCTCTGTTAACAATCTACCTACCCACTGAATCGACGCGTAATATTAATAGTGCCAAATGCACGCCCACAAGTACTGGGCACCGATTCTCGCTTCACACGACATGAATGCGTCGACGGAAATCGGCGGGTGACGCGTCGCCTGTCTCATATTAAGGAACGGCGAACAGCATTCACGTCGAGTGGTCAAGAATCGGCGCCCTGCTAAAACATGATTTTTCACAATGACTATGTCATTGTGGAGTGTACGTACGCTGCCCTTAAAAAAAAACCTAGACATCGGCTGGCAGTGCAAAAGTGATCCCTATCAGTACTCTCTGGGCTCTACATCTAACTAATAACGATATTCACAGGTGCCTACAATAGACCCGATTAGCAGCAACGGCAATAGTACGGTCGCGAGCGCAAGCAAGGTGTCACCGAGCAATGCGAAAACTGTAACACTGACGCAAACCAGTCCTGTGCGGACAAGGAGATCGCATTATCATCATAGGTAAGACATATGTTTTCACACTATCAAAAAAAGGCGAAAATTTTGTACCTCTTTTATAGACTATCGATTGAACGAAGTGATCAACATAAAAAATTGTCTCAGTTAAAGTTGAAGTGGATATAAATATGGCGAGAGAGAGCGCGTAAAGCTATGTTTCTGTCGAGTTTCGACCGGCGACGGGCGTCTGGTATAGACAGACCGAACAATTGATATAGGCTAATATTATAATCGAGTAGGTAGATAGTAGATACCTATTTATCAAAACCAATATGCTAAATATTATTCGATATTAAGTCTACCAAATTCAGTTCTCTCATCCAACAGATCTTTATGTGCAAAAGAATGTCAGGTGTTACAGAATCAACGGAATGAGAGTTCTTTTCGATGAGTCATGCATTCGATGAATAATATTATATTGGTGAAATTTATCGTCTCAGCATCTTGTATAATTAATTCAATCGACTTTCTAACAGAAAGTATTTACCAAATCTGGTCTTGAACGGCAGCGTGGCTTAGACTGATTAAAAATATTTTATACTCTGAACGCTCAAGTCGAGCTATGAACTATTCTTCATTGACTTGACACGACACTGAGATGAATGGACACATACGCGTCCAAATGAAATAACAGTGGTACCCCGGACTCAGCGAAAACCGCGTAAGTCTAATTCGTGAGTCGGTATAAATTAAGTTTAATCGGGACCAGAGTCTAATGGAAACAATATTATACTGGTTAAATACCTGAAGAAATATTATTTCTAACGTAAACTGAAGTAATTTAAGTTTGAATAAGTTGTTAATAAATAATTAAATTAATATTTACTGACATTTCACGCAACGCTATCTGATCCCAAAGTAAGCTAGGAAGAACCTGCTTGTGTTATGGGTATCAGACCACGGATACAAATACATATATACTTTTAAATACATACTTATCATACATAGAAACACCCAGACTCTCGAGACAAATATTTATGGGTTACACAAATTTTGGTCTCCCGTGGGAATCGAACCCACGACCTCACAAATTAATTGAATTTTCAACAACCTCGTATGTCCGAATTTCCGTAAAACGATGTTAGCAGTTGTTCTTGTGCCTTCCCCTTTTCTACATATTTACGAGAGTCTTTATGTAACCAAGATATAAAGGTAAAGAATATTCATGTTTACATCTTAGGAATAGTGGAGAAACAAGGCGTGGCAGACTAAGCGAAGATGGCTCCATGCAGATGTGTCGGCATACAGACTCAGGGCGGTCCTCCGATAGCAGCATTAGTAGTGCGCAGCAGAGGCGGAAGCAGGTATAAACTAAATAGTTGTCTACAACATACATACATATCTATACTAATATCGTAAAGAGAAAAAAAATTGCTTGTTTGTTGATAATCCTGAATTGACTTATATAATCTTGCACTGTTGGGAAGTTACACTGTCCCCGAGTGACAGGCTATATTTTACTTTCGTATTAACACGCGAAAGGGAACTGCGGTAACGGAATCCGGAATTTCGTACCTGATAACAAATCCACTAATTCGCATGGCGATATTATACACAATACGGTAAAGATACCGAGAATTGTGTTCAGTTGCATTATTAAAATATGTAATGTGTTCACATTTATTAATTTGTTTACAGGAACTCAGTGCAGCAATATGTAATCCTCCCGTATGTACGCCCCAGTTAAGGAAACGTAGCAGTGCGGTGCCTGTGCACGAGCCTGAGAAATGGTCACCACATTCAGGCAAGTTATTTATCTGAAACTAGAGGACGTCACGCGGTTTCATCCGCGTAGCTCCCGTTTCCGTGGGAATACGGGAATAAAATATAGCCTATGTTCACCGGGAAGAGTCTAGCTTCCCAACAGTGAATGAATTTTTCAAATCGGTCCAGTAGTTTCGGAGCCTATTCGATGCAAACAAACAATTAAATCTTTTCTTTTTATAATGTTTATTATTATTAGTCTGAAATATATTAATACTGACGCCTTTTCACCACCTTTCAAACCCCACTTATTGATATCTCCTGCAGCTACTAGCGATACTCAGTACTCGAGGAGCGGTAGTACAATACACTAAGTAGTATAAAACGCGCTTGAGGTTAGTTTTCGGCTTCGCCTTATAAAAATGCCAATGTGTTTCTTGATCTTCAGAAATGTTTTGTTATACGACTCTAAGTAGCAGTAGTTTAATATAAAGGCTAATCCCGCTTACGCTAAATATCAAGGGAAAACACGAGAGTATCTTGTGATGTGTTCTGTGGAGCCAGCAAAAACCTTCAACAACCTCTTTTATAGGCATTTGGGAAACAAAAGCAGAGAGCTTATTTTACGATCTTAGTGTGCGCGGAAGAAAGCTCTTATCGTATACAAGCACTCCATTCGCAAAGTGTGAGTGAAAAGTAGAAAAAATAAGTGTTGTGGACCCAGAATCCAGTTTAGCAACGTATTCAGTTGAAGGTTATTCTATAAAGATTTTAATGCCATTGCTAATGGGACCATAGTTGATCGATATTTTGCGCTGTCCATCAATGGGGCATCCAATGGAACCACGAAATGGAAGGGGTCATAATTCGGTCAATGGGTGAAACCTTATGAACATTAAAAAGTTGCTAAAATAATTTGCCCTTTTTTATCTTTCAATTTTATCTTTCAATAATATAACTTTTCTGTTACTTTGTAGGACTAAACCGCAGTGGCAGTTTCATATCACCTAGAAAAGACGCATCTGATGACTCTATGCACGAAAAGTATTTCAAGTCCGTGGAAAGTACGCCGCTTACTAGAAGAAAGGTATATATATTTCTTTATTTTCTGTGTATGAGATGTATGTACAGATTGTACAGCTTGGCAGCCTTGTCAAGTCTTGAATCAGAACTAATATTATGCATGCTTATTAAATTGAACAACCCCAAAATAAGTTACGTATACATGTTGTGACATTGTCAGAATGGTTCTGTGCAATATTTATGAAATCTCCGAATTCCGTAATAATGAAGTCCGTTTTAGCCCCTCTCTATAAAATAGAGTGCAGAGGGGCTTATGTCCATATTTTGTCTGTAGTCTGTGACTCTGTTACATTAAACTCATAACTTCAAAACCACGTGACTTATAATACTGAAAATTTGCAAACAGTAATAGCTAATCATTTTAAAAGAGAAAACAATATTTAAAAAAAAAGTTCAAAAGACGCGTTAGAGAGGGGCAGTCTGGTGAGACCGTCATCTCACATCTTCTTGTTTAGACTGTGCGGCTAAAGTTACTTTAAAACATAATGTTTTCAGTTAAAACAGCAATCGGCTGGTGGGTCATCGTGCGACTCAGCTTCACCCCAAAGTCCGAGTAGTCCCTTACAGAAACCTCAACCTACACCATTCCTGCAGGTTTGTATTTATGTTCATGATCATTCACTTATTTGCTTGCACATGTACAGAAGAAAGACAGAAAGAATCCTTTATTTAAAGTCATAAAAATTTATTTCGCATAATCCTAATACATAGGCACTTGCGACACGTCAATGAATACAAAGCAAAGTCAGAAGAACTGGCAAGAAACTCGGTGGGCTTTTCTTTTTGTGCTCTATTTACAATAATTTAAACGAAAAATCACAAACTATTGCTTGAGAATGCAGCAGAGCAATCAGATCATTTCCAGGCTTCCTTGTCAAGCAAATAATCATCAATTGTATATTTGATTAGGCATTAATTGCTCATCCTAAAATTGTACTTTTTTTTTTGCATTGTGTCTCGCGATTGAAGAAAGGGCTTGTTGTCCCGCTTATTCAGTGTTCTATAACAATCGCTATGAGTGATGCTCGGATGGGTAACTACTTTGCGAAATTTCTTTTGCGGGCGTTTCAGTGCTTCGAAGGGCACGCTAAACCATTGGTCACGGTTGTCAGTAACAGTAGCAGTCGTTAAGTCAAGTTGCACCTTATCCATACATACATAACATCACGCCTGTTTCCCAACGGGGTAGGCAGACTAACGTTTTCCACTTGCCACGATCCTGACATATCACTTACGCTTCTTCTATTTTCATAAGTGTTTTTATACATGCTCTCCGATTTAGGGTACTCTTGACCTGGCCTTTTTCCAAAAAGTGTCCAATTTGGTCGACAAGTGCGACGCGGTCGACCCCTACCAGATTGACCATTCACTCTTGCCTTATAAATCTCTTTTGTCAGTCGGTTTTCATCCATTCTCTCCACATGTCCGAAACATCTGAGCATCCCTTTCTCTATCTTAGTCACTACATCTTCTGTCAAGCCGCAATGATCCCTAATCACACAATTTCTTTCTTTATCCATCAATGTCACTTCAGCTATACTTCGCAAACTTCTCATTTCCACTGCATTAATTTTACTTTCATGCGTCTCCTGCAACACCCAACTTTCACTGCCATACATAAGTGTAGGCACAAGCACTCCTCTATGTACAGCCATCCCTGCCTTTTTAGACACATCCTGACTGCTCATAAAGGCATGAATGGCTCCATTCACTTGATTACCTGCTAAAACTCTTCGTTCAATATCATAGTCATACTTTCCATCTCTTGCAAATTTTGACCCCAAGTACACAAACTCTTTTACCTGTTCCACTCTTTGCCCTTCGATGTAAATTGGACAATTCGTCATATTTTCTTCTCTTTCGAAAACCATTACTTTCGTCTTTTCTACATTCACTTTCATACCTCTACTTTTAAGCGAATCATGCATTATGTTAACCATTAACTGCAACTCCGCCGCCGATGAAGCTAATCACCTGATCGTCTGCGTATAGGAGGCATTTGATGGTCAGCTCCTTCATTTTTAAACCATACGCACTCTCTTGCAGTTCTTTCAAGCAGCTGTCCATATACCGATTAAACAGACACGGTGACGCTACACAACCTTTTCTCACACCTTTTTCAATGTGAAAAAAGTCCGTGCAAGCTCCGTTTATCCTGACACAAGCACTGGATTCTTCATACAGAGATTTCAGTGCTCGTATCAAGGTTCCGTTTACTCGGTTACCTATCATAATAACTAAAGTTGTTTCAACTATTTTCAAAACAACTACGGTCATAATAACTACTGATTAAAACACCTAAAGATCGTTTCACCTATTTTTGTTATAACTACTGGTCGAAACAAATAATGGACGATTCACCTACGATTTATTCAACTACAATTAACTGTGCTAAGATTGATTGAACTATGTATGAAATACATAATAATCAATTCGCCTACGAGTTTATTGTACGATTACGAGTCTCAGAACTCAGGGGTACGTATCATAATGCACAAGTTTAAAATCTATAAGTTTACATTGTATAAGTTGAAATATATAAAATCAAAAGGTATAATAGTCAGAAGAATATTATTTCCAAGTGAGTGGAAGGCAAACTACAAAACAAAAAAAAAATAACCACGAAGGCTAAGGCGGGAGCTCCGCTCCGCTTCGCTCCCGCCTTAGCCTTCTAACCTAACCTATCCGAGTCGAGGTGTTAACAATTATAAGTGAATGGCTCTGGCTGGAAACCCCGACTCAGAGTACCCCGACTCGGATAGGTTAGGTTAGAAGGCTAAGGCAGGAGCGGAGCTCCCGCCATAGCCTTCGTGGTTTTTTTTTTGTAGTTTGCCTTCCACTCACTTGGAAATAATATTTTCGGTAGTTAGACTTGACTATACTTTATTAAAAAAACGGGTGGACTCGGGAACATAAATAATCGTCTTTAGCATTAGGTATTTCATACGTAGTCAACATGTCCAATATCTTAAATGAACATTATATTAATCGTCCATTAGTTCAAATAATAATCACAAGTCAACAAAAAAAAAAAATTTTTTTTGGGTTTCTTGTTAAATTAATATTTCCTGATTGTCTACAGCTAAAAGTAACCAAAGGCTCCATTTATTGTAAATAAAGTTTGCTTTTGTACATTTTACAATGAAAATTAAATATTTTAAAATTTTGGCACATAGTTCGGAAGAGCAACGTATTTATGACTCAAGAGACGGAGAGGAGGGGTGTTACGGGTGTTTAGCGGGGAGCGGCAAGTAGTCTCGGTAGTATTCACGCGCAAAATGCCAAGAAACGACGCCATTTTTGTTGCGTGAAGTCAAAAATGGCTTTCAAAAGTGTAAAAATGATGTTAATTCTTTTTGCAATATTTGTGGCAAATTCATCAAAGTGAAAGATAAAAAATTGATGAAAAATGAGATGCGAAAATTTTCCCATGTTGCTGAATGGCCACGAGAAACAAGCGTGGCTCAGCCTTAAAGCAGTGATCCATGGCTTTCTTGGCAATAATAAAGCTGCAAATTAGAAAGAGCTCATTTTTAATTTGCTTGAAAGCTTTAAACTCATGGGCTGCAGAATGTCCCTTAAAGTACATACTGCATGCTCACTTAGACCAGTTTAAAGATAACTTGGGAGCATATTCAGAAGAGCAAGGAGAACGCTTTCATCAAGATGTGATGAAGTTTGAACAGCGTTATCAAGGACTGTATAATGAGAACATGATGGGTGACTACATTTGGAGTCTAATACGAGAAAGTGCGTACTCACACAGAAGAAAAACAAAAAATATTAATTTTTAAAGGTTTTTTCTATTTCTTCTTATATATTTTGAGATGTATCTTTATTATTATTTGTAAATAAATGTGATTAACATATAAATAAAATTTGTTTTTCTTGGTATTGTTTTCTACTGAAACAAAAAGTTAGGATTTTAAATTTCGATCTGGTTACTACAAAAGCAAACTTTATTTGATAAAATTATTTTTTCTTGGTTTAGTTAGACATAATCAATAAAAATCGGCACTACAGAACTCAGACTCAAAAATCGTGTTTACTGTTGTAATAGTTTATTCGAAATTATGTGAATTAACGAGTAGTCGAATCGACCAATATGCGTAATGAACATAGGTGAATTAACCGTAGTTGTTTTGAAAATAGTTGAAACAACTTTAGTTATTATGATAGGTAACCGTTTACTCCATACCTGGACAGTGTTGTCCACATTTCATTCCTCACCACTCTATCATAGGCCTTTTCCAAGTCTACAAAGATACAGTAGACTTTTTGGCGTTTTGCCAAAACCTTTTCAGCTACGCATCGTAAGGAAAAGAGCTGATCCGTGCACCCCCTTCATTTTCGAAATCCTGCTTGCACATCCCACATTTTTCCTTCCGTTTCATTCATCACTCTTTTTATCAGCACTTTTGCATATAAAAAACAAAAAAAAAAGCCACTTCGCCAGCGAAGGTTAAAAAGGCGGTACAGCTGGCAAGCTACCACGCCACGTCCCGCTTTCAGCATCTCGTCAGAATTCCTATCAATTCCAGCAGCCTTTCCTAATTTCATACCATTCAACGCTTCCACAATTTCTTCCATACTTAAATCGCTTTCATCGTCAACTTCATTCCATTTCAAGACATGGGTCCCTCCTTGTAAATCCTCTTTTTCAAACAAACTTTCAAAATATTCCTTCCATCTTTTTAGCACACATTCTTCTCCTCTCACTAAACTTCCCTCTCGGTTTCTGATGTGTTTTAGTTGTGATGTAGTCTTTTGAGCCCTCAATGATTTTACAGACTTCCAAAAGAATTTTATATTTTCTTGGAAGTTATCAGATAACCGATTATGAAATACATTCCTATCATACTCTCTCTTTCTTTCTATCTTCTCTTTTGCGACATGCTTATACCTTTTATACTCATCCTTTGCCATTTTTACATCCTCATCCGTTGCCTTTTGCATTCTCTGACTGGCTTTTGCAGCCAGCCAGTTTAACTATGCTTTCTTCTTATCAGACAGAACCTTCAAAACTTCTGCACACATTCTCTTTACCTGGCATCCTTGGCTCCTCTTGCATCCTTGGCACCTTATAGGCAGCTTAAAATATTTCAACAGCGAAAAATGGAATGTTTTGATGAGCTTCCGTAGATACAATTGAATACAATCAACATCATGTGATAAGGGCCTATTTCATTGCGCTGTATGAATGTTCTTTAATTGGATCCCAGATAGCTGTCAATTAGACGACGGTTTCTACGAATCTATTAATGTAACTGCCCAATTGTTAAAGAAACATAAACTACATACATATAATTGCGCCTTACTATCCGAAGGGGTAGGCAGGGGCACATTATAGTTCCACATTTCACCATTGTTTTTTCCCAAGTAATAGGTGGTGAGTTTATTGTCGTGTAGATAGACAAAGATACAGTTTGTGACTACCTGCTATTGAAAGCTTTCAATCCGCCAATAAGGCCTACACCTTGACTTATTGACTGCTATATTACTGACAACCGGGACCAACGCCTTAGTGCCTTTTCACCCGTACCGGTTGCCGGGTAGCCGGTGCCGGGTACCCGGCGGCGAGTGTATGGCATTACCGGGCAAATCACGCCGGTACGTGTGAAAGCTATAGTACATGGCCATACACTTCGCCACCTGCCGGATACCCGGCAACCGGTATGTGTGAAAAGGGGCTTAATGTGCCTTTCAAAGCACGGAAACGCTTGCAAATAAATGTCACAAAGTGGTCACATGGTGGTCACCAACTAAGGGGGTCCGGCCGGTCGGCTTTAGTGAAAGTTACTTACTGCAGTGATCGTTTACAGAACACAAGTCTTCGCTTAAATTCCTTACGTTTATTAATAAAAAAAAATGTTGACATCAACAGACGACAGCGGCCCGCCCATCCCTAGTATCCTCAATCTCGTTAGCGACGGACGCGGCCGGCGGCGGTTCCCGAGTCATGCACAGTTTGGAGAGACCGCACCAGCTGTCCAGACATGCTAGGGAACGGTTTTCTGATAGGTGAGTGAACTTATCCTTACAAAATTGCTGTATATAGTGTCCTTGCCTTTTAGATCTTGGGACCCCAAGGCAATCTCATTGCCAAATTGGCAGGTGCATTTAGAAAATTGGGTATAGTGTCCTACCCCGTTAGATCTTTAGTCCCCAAGACGATAACATTGCCAAAGCGGTAGGTGCGTCTGGTGACACAGAAATGAGGCGTAGGTGACTTTTGTAGTTAGGAGCTCATAAACAAACAAATCTTGAGCTGGTGACTGGAAATGTAGGATATATTAGTAAAAAATCAAACTGAACTTTGCCTTCGGATGCCTGTTCACCATTTTAGTTGTCGTATATAGATCTGTAAAAAATTATAGTTGATGACTGCCAGTAGTTTTGAGACCTTCTTCCAGTCGCGAGACCGTATTGTCTAACATGAAATACTACTTCTTAATAATACCTTTTCTTTCCTTTTTTTTCTATACCAAGGTTGTCTGGAAGAGATCGCTATTAGCGATAAGACCGCCCGTTGTACTATCATTTTTTTAGTTTTATGTCTTTTCTAAGAATACTTTTTGTAATGGTGTACAATAAAGAGTTATCTATCTATCTATCTGAATGTCGAGTACAGCGTTTTAGCAAATAGCTATCGACATTCACAACTCTCGTTTACGTGAATTTGTATGGAGTCATCGCGCTCACTGTATTGTAATGATATTTTGCAAATACTCGGTACGCAGAATTCTGAATGTCTTGATATTTTTTCCAATTAAAATAAAATAATTTTAATAAACTTTTCTCCCTTTCCAGACATTTAGATAAAGATAGATTAGCAGAATTGGAACGCGTGGATAGGTACCCTGAGAAGCAAGCCGTCTACAGTGTGGACAAACCTTTTAGACAGACGAGTCTCGACTTGCGTCATAACGCAGCGGCTGGCAACTGGCATCCCGCGAGGGATTTCACTAGGTATGACGTCACATAACTATTTTCAAGAATTTGAAAAAGCGCCTTGTGGAGTCGACTGGTGACCCAAGGGCTGGCAGTTTTACCGCTTAGCGAATAGGTATTGCTATTCAAAGGGGGAATGCTGCTAGTCTTTTGGGCACAATGCCACGGGGGCCTTATTTAGGTATAGTAATAATGTAAATATGTATCATCATTCGTTTGATGTGCGACTGAGATATATTTGAATACCAAAAACTTTGTCCTAAGCAAACCTTATCAGAAATCGCCTTATCGCGTGGTTATTGTTATGATATTATTAGTATTCGAATGAAATCGAATTTTAGTAAATTCACAGTAAAAGGTTTTTCTTGTACAGACTACCGATTACACATTATATAATCTAACCTACGATTGCAATTTTTTATACTCCTAGGATTCCTGTTTAGTATTAGACACGCTTCATAACGCTTTAATACGCATATTCACAGACGTCAACAAGCCGAGCCGGAGCGCTACACTTCTAGCAAGACCTCACTCTCTTCCGGCAGTAGCAGCAAGCATCGCACCACTAACGAACCGCACCACAACTACCTGAGACTCTCCTCTGCCAACGAACAAGATAATATCGCAGCTGGTTAGTATTGACCGCAGGAATACGAATAACAAGTTGATTAGAATGTAGGTGTCACCACTCTGGTGTGTTCGTACACATCAGCTCTAATCTACTTGATGTCTCGGGACGTGTCACTGTTTGCGCCTTATATCGTAACTAGTTAAGATGCTCTCGGCTCCGCCCGCGTAAACTTTGGTTCCCGTTCCCACTTCCCATGGGAACTTCCCGGGATGAAAAGTTCACTGTGTATTATTCCAGACTATATTATATTGCGGTACATAATATCAGCCCGATTCGTTTATCCGTTAGAGTGTGATTGAATTACAAATATCCAAACATCCAAGCATCCCGAACAACGCGTGCCGGGCAGGGATGCCACTCATACACATTAGAGAGAATCGTCGCCAGAACTGAGCGTTTCAAAAGATCGTTCCTCTGTCGAACTGTAAAAACTTGGAACGACCTGCCCGCACACGTGTTTCCCTCATCTTACAATCCCGGGTTCTTTAAGAGGAGCGTGAAGAGGCACATCACAGGGCCGCCAACTTGAGGACCACTGTCAGAAGTGGTCCCCAATCGCTAGATGCGCCTCGGCTTTCCATCAGGCTGGTGGCGACGTCAATTTGGCGAGCTGAATATAAAAAAAAACCAAAACCCTCTTCACAAACTTTCACCTTTATAATATTAGTAGGATTTTTAAGTACACAATATGTCATCACATATTGCGAGAAATTTACGTGAGACGAAATGCAAATGATGACATGTAGATTGTTTTCAGGGTTCCGCACCCAAAGGGTAAAATCGAGACCCTATTATTAAGACTTCTCCGTCCGTCTGTCCACCAGGCCGTATCTCAGGAACCGTGACAGCTAGAGAGCTGGAATTTTCAATGATTTATTTCAGTTAGTTCTTGCGCTGCAGCAGTCGCTGCGGGGATCTTGGAGGGCATGGAATGCTACATTCCTAACCGTTGGATCTCTGTAGGAGCAAAAAAGCGACCGTGGTTCAATCGGCTCTGCAGAGAAACTTTGATGTTGAAAGAATCTGCTTACAGGGCTTGGCCCACGGCTCGTGCAAATTCAGATCCAAACATCTCTGAGGTGAAACGCAAATTAAATTCCGCCTCGAGGGCCAGCAAAAGAGCAATTGTCAGGGCTAAGTTCGATTTCGTCGGCAGAATTGGTGAACGGCTAGCAGGCTACCCTTCAGGGAGTCGCGAATTCTGGTCGCTTGCTAAAGCTGCCGAGGGAAATTTCTGTCGGTCAGGTTTACCACCTTTACTTAAACCCGACGGTAGTTTGGCCCAGAGCGCTAAGGAGAAAGCCGACCTTTTAGGTTTTCTCTTTGCCTCTAACTCGACCATGAGCGACGGGGGTGCTTTGCCGCCGGATATTCCGTGATGTGGAACTTCCATGCCGGAAGTAAAATTTACACAGCGGAATGTCCGACGTGAGCTTCGATCCCTGGACGTTCATAAGTCGAGCGGGCCGGACGGTATACCCGCGGTGGTACTGAAGCAGTGTGGTCCAGAGTTGTGTCCGGTACGTACACGTCTTTTCACGCTTTCATATTCCATGCAACTAGTCCCGGCGTCGTGGAAGATCGCGTATGTGCCATCCTGTGCCCAAGAAGGGTGACAGGACCGACCCGGCCAACTACAGGCCTACAGCCGTCACCTCCCTTTTATCTAAGGTGATGGAGCGTGTAATTAATACACAGCTCCTGAGGTACCTAGAGGAACACGACCTGCTCAGTGGCCGGCAGTACGGTTTCCATCACGGTCGCTCGACGGGCGATCTTCTGGTGTGCCTCACACACCGATGGGCGACGGTTATCGAGAGTAAGGGCGAGGCGCTAGCAGTGAGCCTCGACATCTCTAAGGCCTTTGACCCGGTCTGGCACCGTGGTCTTCTTACGAAATTGCCCTCATATGGACTGCCCGACAGATTATGCGGATGGGTGTCCAGCTTCCTGACCGGTAGAAGCATCAGGGCCGTCGTTGACGGCAGCTGTTCAGACTGCATGGCCATAGACGCTGGAGTACCGCAAGGCTCCGTGTTGTCCCCTACTCTGTTTCTGCTGCATATCAATGACATGTTGTCTATTGACGGCATTCATTGTTATGCGGACGACAGTACGGGGGACACTTGTTACACGGGCCGCCCCGGTATCTCTCGGGACACAGTGAAGGAAAATCGTGAACAGCTTGTGTCTGAAATCGAGGCTACTCTCACTAGAGTGTCCGATTGGGGTAGACAAAATCTTGTCCAGTTCAACCCTTCCAAGACACAAGCGTGTTTTTTCACCGCTAAGCAAACCCCAATACTGTAGCGCCGCAATTTCAGGGCACATCTCTTTCCATCTCCAAAAGTATAGTGATCCTTGGCGTTGAAATCTCCAGTGACGTTCAGTTCCGTAGTCATTTGGAGGACAAGGCTAAGCTGGCGTCCAAGAAGCTAGGTGTGCTCAACAGGGCGCGGCGGTACTTCACTGCTGCGCAAACACTGCTTCTGTATAAGTCGCAAGTGCGGCCGCACATGTAGTACTGCTGTCACCTTTGGGCAGGGGCTCCTGAATATCAGCTTCGTCCATTTGACTCGGTGCAAAGACGTGCTGTAAGAGTTGTCAACGATCCTATACTTACAAGTGGTGTGAAACTTCTTCGCGACAGGAGAGACTTTGCCTCCCTATGCGTGTTCTACCGCCTGTACAATGGTGTGTGCTCTGAGGAATTGTTTGATATGATGCCACAGACAGGGAGTTCATCCTCACACTCTGCGTCCGGAGCGTTCCAGCACGGTTAGATCCGATAGGGGTTTTCTTCCGCGCACGCTTAGGTTGTGGAATGATCTCCCTGCCTCGGTTTTCCCAAACGCCTACAGTATGGGGTTCTTCAAAAGGGGTCTTGGAAGGTTTTTACAGGGTCGGCAGCGCGAGTGTGGCGCCTCTGGTGTTGCAAACGTCCATAGACAGCGGTAACCACCGGTCCTTCTGGTGGGCCGTATGCTTGTCTGCCACCTTAGTGGTATAAAAAAAAAAGTTGATATGATTAATGTTAGTATTAGTTGTTATAAAAACAAATCTATCTATACTTATAATAAAACTGTTGAGGGTCGAGAGTCTGTACATGAAAGATATTTTGAAAATTTCAATTGTAGGGCGTTCTATAATCGATTCTGAAGCCGAATATGTAATTTAAAATTTTCATGTTTGTCTGTCTGTCTGTCTGTCTGTCTGTCTGTCTGTATTAGTATCACGCCGAAACTACTGAACCGATTTGAAGGATACTTGATACATTCCGAGCTTATAGTCCGAGGAAGGTTCTTGGATACTTTGGATCCCGATATTTTGCGCGGTTCCTGCGGGAGAGGGGATGAAAGATAAAATGGTTTTTCAGCTGTAAGTTCTCACCGCGTGGTCCGATTTCAAATATTTTTTTAGTGTCAGAAAGGGAATGTTCGTAACATTGTTCCACACAAGTTTCATTATTGAGAGTTTCGTAGTTCATAAATTAGAGGCATCTCAACTTTTCGAATACAAGGGTTTCTTTGAATGTGAGGGTAAATCTAAACTGGCGTGTTGGCTTAATCATAAAAGAGCTTAATGATTAAGGCTATTCTAAAACAATTCAGTCCGCGCCGAAGGCTTAAAGAATGGACTTAATCTTTAAGCTCTTTTATGATTAAGCAAACAGGGCAGTTTCATACGCTCCCTTGAGTCTGTTGAAAAAATACCTGTCCTTTCATACACCTTATGCGAGGGTCAGCTAGTACTTACTAGAAATAGAAAATGATTATTATGATTAAGTATTAAAAAAAAATCATATTTAAGGGCGACATCCATACAACAAACATGATTTTTTTGCCGTTTTTGCTTAGACCATATTATAACACGGGACTAGCCTTTGCGAACCACCGCATACAAAAATATTCTGCCAGTTTTCATACAAGTGAAGGGGGAAACACAAAGACATATAAAATTTAATTGCATTTAAAAATGTATTAATCGACAAACGCGTAATGGCTGTTGTGTGTTAATTGTTATTGTACAGTCAACTACAATGTAATGTACTAGTTTAATCATATAAAATGATGTACTGATGTACAGGCTTTTCATAAAGCCAAAAGACCAAATGGTCATGTGCAATGGCAGAAAACAATGCTTAAGTAAGGCGCATCCTGTGGTTAGATGATCTAAGCGTTTTTGGTAGGAAACTCGACTCGCACTTGGCCGTCAATTTTTATAACGATTCGTGTAAAAGTCTGTAAATACCATAACAACACTTATTTGTATTGTTCCAGTGAACTATAAATTGAAGTGCGTGAACCTAGAACCGCCCCTGACGGAGCCGAACCTACAGAAACACAACCAGAGGCTAAGTGACAGATCTACTGCGCCTCGCGATAGGACCAAATCAAGACGTAAGTTTATTAGTAATTAACGAACGTCACGCGGTTTCACCCGCGTATTTCCCGTTCCCGTGGAAATACGAGAATAAAATACAGCCTATGTTCACCGCAAAGAGTGTAGCTTCCCAACAGTGAAAGAATTTTTCAAATCAGTCCAGTAGTTCCGGAGCCTATTCGTTACAAACAAACAAAAAGACAAAAGAACAAATCTTTCCTCTTTATAATATTAGTATAGATAAAACATTCGTTCTTACTTCGCGAGTCTCAGTGCTCGGTAAACGATGACTGCGATATTATTAACTGATCAAGATACGATGGTAATATCATTTACGCCGGTCGGCGTCATCCGCACGTCAAAAATATTCTTTTTTGAACCGCGTTGAATGGGTTATCAATTTACGCTGGTCCTTAGGAGTCTCAGTGCTCGGTAAACGATGACTGCGATATTATTAACTGATCAAGATACGATGGTAATATCATTTACGCCGGTCGGCGTCATCATCATACGGCGATGGGCTCACCACCTGTCACGTGGGACCGAATTGTACACGGTGAAATGTGGGCCGGTATAGGCCTCTGCCTACCCCTTCGGGGATAAAGGCGTGAGTATATGTATGTATGTCATCCGCGCGTCAAAAATATTCTTTTTTGAACCGCGTTGAATGGGTTATCAATTTACGCTGGTCCTTAGATGGGTGAACTCTTTGAGGCGTTTCCATTTTCGAACTTCGACACACTTTTGTCACATATCAGTGGCGCACGAAGAGATCGCTTGGCGCGCATAATTTCTATTGGTAATCTAGCTACACCATGAGAAAATATCCTATTTTTTACACCCTCACACTAAGTCTGGATTCGACCAAAATCGGAGTAAGGCTGTACTAGGGAAAAGCTCGTACTTATACTAAAAGTAAAGTGAAGTCACGGAAGTCACTATCAACAACTAACAAGCACAATGTAACTATGGTAACCAATGTCCCATACTGAAGTACTCTATCCTGTAGGGTTACCATAGTTACGTTATCAGTGGCGAGGACTGGTTATTTTCAAAAGGGAAGCTAGCAGCGCTCGTGGCCCCGCGGACTCAGTGTTCTGTAAACGATCACTGCAGTAAGCAACTTTCACTATGGCCGGTCCATGGATGGGTGACCATCCATGTGATCACTTTGTGACATTTATTTGAGCGTTTCCGTGCTTCGGAAGGCACGTTAAGCCGTTGGTCCTGGTTGCCAGTAAAATGGCATTCGTTAAACCAAGTTGAAGGCTTTATTTCAACAGCAGGCATCACAACCTGCGCCTGTCCATTTAAACACGGCAATACGGCTCACAACGTATTACGTGGGACATATTATAAAAAGGTGAAATGTGGGCATATAATATGCCTCTGCCTACCCCTTCGGGTATACCTGAACCGGAAGCTAGTAAAAAAAATCTTACCTAGGTACATGTAGATGTCCAGAAAACACGGGGTTATGCATTGAAGAACATTGTTCCATATGTGACTCCAATACAGCATCATACGCACTTAAATATTGCAATATTTCAATATAATTACCGCGGTTATTCGACCCGAAGCTCTCATCGTGGCCGCGGAACGCTAACTCCTGTTTACCTAACAAAACTACAGTATCTATGAAACGTCTTAATAGATGACGATTGCGATCAACCTTCCTATTGTGTACTTCAAAATTATTATTCAAAAATGTCTCAATTCTGCTATTGCCAAAGTCATGAAAGCTTAAACAACTACGAATGTGTTTTTCAGTCAGAACATGTTTTTTCGTCGAATTTCCTATATTATTGATGTCCGTAAACCCTGTACGACTCCAAACGCTACTAGAATCGGAAAATAATTAACATTGGAAACAGTAAAGTTTATTGAGTTTACAAGAACCTGTCATCCAAGTATATTTATCATAAAACGAACTATGAAAATGTTTATAGGAGCAGTCTTTTCTTTTATAATCTATACTCACAATTGAATTACATATTTTTTATTCTCAAAACTTAATTTAGTAAAAGATGTTTCTTCAGATAACAAAAAATCTATTAAACAACAATCTATATTATATGTATTAACGTCGCCATTACGCATACGAACAACCTAGATTCTTAGTAGGTATTAAAACAAAGCAAAATGTAAACTATACGTAATTACTTATCTATTCACAGCTTATATACTTATACAGTACTGCACGCACTATTCCACTCACCAATACACCATGCTATTTATCACTAACTAATTATAATTAACCAATAAACAGCAAAAAAACGACCAACAAACTAATTATTCAATAATTCTGGGAGTGCACTGCTGCATTGCATTGTTTAGAGAAAATATAAAGTAGTAAATAAAAGTTCAAAACTTCAAAATATTCGAAAGCGGCGCTAGTGTGCGTAAAGAATGTTCGACGAGCGTACTTAATTCATTAATTTTATTTAGTTATTGAAAATTCCAAATGATTGCGTCGTAAATATCATTATATAATTACATTGTATGAAAATACATATAATTAGACTCTATGAGTGATTTTATTTCGTCAACAGTAAATTTTAGTACGTTTATTGACTTTACTTTATTATTGACGATTTTTCTCCGTCTCGTATTAAGCTATTTCCGAGTGGATTTAGAACGAGGCCCGATCGCTGGCCGAACGATGGAGATTCGCAAGTATAATCTTTCGAAACACTCGGAACGTAGAGAGAGAAACCGACATTTGCGTATTATTAACGAAAGGGACGCAAATATTCAGCAATCCGGCTTATTTCTCATATTCCATGATCGTGTTTTTGGAGTTCACTGAACTTTGACTGAACTGAGCGATGCACAATATTGCACATTGCTATGTATTTTGCAGCAGGGGTTTTTCGTTGAGAAGAAAATTTTATCATCTTATCTACTGACCGAGATTTAGTAATGATGTAACTTCACCTTGCTGTCAGTTCTGAAGGGGAAGCCAGCGGGAATCGGCTTCTATGGATCCTACGCCCCTGTACGTTATGCTATTAGTTGTTGGTAAAATAAAAAGTCACTTTACTTTTAGAAGAGGTATAAGTTATTCTGCAGTATAGTCTTACTCCGAATTTGGTCGAATCCAGACTAAGTCATCGAGCCCGAATTAAGCTAATATAAGCTTGTGCTATAATATATTGCTCATAAACATACTTATTTTAAATAAATAAATATTCATCGTGTTATAATTCGCAGGGCACAAAAGGCCGGTAGAAATCGACGACGGTGCTATAGACGGTGAGGAAGAGGAGGATGAGGGGGGCAGTTCACCTCTCTACTGCAACTGGGACCTGCGAGGCATGCAGCACTTGCTGCCGTTGCAGGACTATATCATACAACAAGCTAAATTGTCTAGTGAGTGCTTGAACTGACATTTCTATAGAGGATAGTCGCAACTTGCGCATACCTATTTCAACATGGATTTGAGTTCACCATCTATTATTCTTTACTCATCAACTTACTGTCGTCTGCTAGACGTAGAATCACCTTTAATTTTGGGAAGAAATGCACCTTAATCTACTACGCTGATAAGATGTGTTGGTTATAGAACATGAGATTTCATTTCCGAAAATTATTCCTTATTCAATTTGGCGCTCTTCGCTCCTATTTGCTTAAAAATGATCTAATAATCACCAGATTTGCACAAATTTGTTCTGGTTTTTGCTAAAATTTCGGTTTTATTATCAACGTTGGGGTATAATAGAAAAAGTGGTCATGTACAACTGCATCATGATGCATGCACACACATATTTACAAATAAATCGCGGCAGGCACGTCGGTTCACGCGTTCCCCCTGTATGATATTAATGGTTGTTGGATTATTCACGATTTATATCTTTATTCACAGATCGCGGCCGATACGGCGGTGGATCAGCATCGGACGGAGAGTCCGGTTCCTCTCGGTCCCGATCACGGTCCGGTTCAGAACGTTCTCTGTCCGGTCACGAGCCGGACAATGAGTCTTCGGACGGCGGCGCGCGAACTCCCGATGATGATGATGGTTCCGGTGTATACTTGCCTCATGCGTACACTCACGCCCATAGACCTGTGGATGTCGAGTATATGAACCATGGTGTTGCGTATTATAATACGTTTGTGGGCTTTGATAGGGAGAGGCAGCCGTCGCCTGGCATTCATAGGGTGAGTGGCTTATAAACCTTAACTAACTAAACATTATATTTAAAGTCATGAAAATGTCTATTTACATTTTTTATTGAAATGGAGAAGCGCCGAAGTCAGAAGTGTAAATTTAAAGATCCCTTACACTTTTCTTGTTTTTAATTATACCTTTCGGAACTACTTTTTCTTGAAAGTCAATTTACCGGTCAGTTTCGATTTCATTACGAACAGACGTTTTCTGAAAAATGTAGTTCTAAGTATAGTTTTATAATAGGAGAAGTGTTTTTTGGTGATTGACTATTCAAGAAAGTGTTTTCAGTAAAGTATTTTCAATAAACACTTCGGAAGTAGGTATATCTGGTTGGACAACAAAGACAATTTTTGCATGAACTGTGTGAAACATTTTTATAAGTTTAGTATCCACAGTTTGACCAACCCGGTGCGACATACCTACTACTATCATACACAGTAACATTTTATTTTATTTTATAGTATTCTTGCGGATTATGAAAAGCATTTTCAATTTACAATTTCTTTAGTTTTGTGTACATATTTTCTAGTAATAAGTAATATCAAGCGAGGGCAAGGGAAGCGCTCGTGGCCCCGCGGACTCAGTGTTCTGTAAACGATCACTGCAGTAAGCAACTTTCACTATGGCCGGTCCATGGATGTGATCATCCGTGTGATCACTTTGTGACATTTATTTGAGCGTTTCCGTGCTACGGAAGGCACGTTAAGCCGTTGGTCCCGGTTGCCAGGAAAATGGCAGTCGTTAAGCTAAGTTGAAGGCTTTATTTCAACAGCAGGCAGTCACAACCTGCGCCTGTCCATTTAAACACGGCAATACGGCTCACCACCTATTGCGTGGGACAAATTATACAAAGGTTAAATGTGGGCATATAATATGCCTCTGCCTACCCCTTCGGGGATAAAGGCGTGACCATATGTATAGGCCCCGCAAGTTGGTAATGCGCTGGAACCTTGTCATAATGACAGCTTAGTGACGTCATCGTGACGTAGCGCGAGCGCGCGCTGGCCTCGCGAATCTCCGTACGGTATTTTTATTGGTACTGACTGCTCGACGGACATACGTCACCAAGTGGTCACCAAGATGGCCGCCAAGCGCAATATCAACGTGCGGGGCTTATATGTATGTATGTAATATCAATGCACAGACGTCATCACTTGGCGGGGGCGGGGGTGGGTGCGGCGGCGAGGACGCGGTGGGTGCGGGCGGGGGCGCGGGCGCGGGCGCGGGCGCGCTGTACAGCCCGGTGCGCGCGCACGCGCCGCGCCCGCCGCCCGAGCAGGACATCGAGATCTTCGCCAAGGACAACCTCAACTTTAATAAGGGCATCTTTAGGCGGAAGGTAACCTACCTACCTTTTCTTATTTATTTGTTTAATTCAACAAAAGTACCTACAAAATTCATAATTTAAACCACTATGGTTAACAACACCTACGTTATTTCTAGCAGTTGAGTTGAGACGTACCGAAGTCACCGCATACATAATTATTAGAATACTCTTAATATGAAAATCTATGAACGCTTGCCCACTTAATTGTTGTATACGACTCGACGTTAACACGCTTGCCGTGAATGTCCGCACTCTGATCAGACGTTCCCGCCCGCCGTCTCTTACGGGGACGCCAGATGGCTGTTTGGAGGCACGCGCATGACTAGGAGCCCTCCCACTGATGACCACATGATGGCAGGTACCTCCCCGTGTTCCGGGGGTGTCTCACGTTAAGAGGGGGTTTTTAGCGCCCGCCCGCACTCATTTGTATTATTTATTGACAACTTCAGTGTTAATCGGCGCTAACATCGTATAATCAATTGCAGGCCTCAGTGCGCGACATGCTATCCTGGACGTCGTCGTCGATCAGCGCCCCCATGGTGGGCGCGGCGTGGGACAAGGCGCACAAGAAGGCGGCCACGGACCTGTTCCGCCTCGTGCAGATCTACATGGGCGACCGCAAGGCGCGCCCCGGCATGACGCTCAACTCCGTCGCGCAGGACATACTGCACGCCACCTACGCCAACGACAAGTAAGGACCTAGATTTCGTAGGTGAAGACGATAGCGTTAGCCTCCCGGTAGGCTCGTAACGGCAGTGGTCGGCAGCAGCAGACAGGTAGGTGCAACAGCTACGTAGCGTGACGGCAGCACGACACGACGTGGTAGCACGTTAGAATCGCGTTATTCAATCTGCATCACAGGGCGGAAACTTCATACAAAAATGTTCGTTTTCATCCACACTAATATACACGTAATGTGAATGCTTGAATCAAGCTTGAATGTGTGTGTGTGAGTATACTAGGGAGCGACACTAGCTATGGAAACAAAATAATAAGGAACAGAACGCAATCTCAAGGTTCTTTTTTTTCAAATCTACCCTCGGCTAAGCACAAATTAAACCAAGGCAATAACACACAGTACGTAGGTATAATACGTAATGCAACGCAGTGACACTCTCTCAAGTACTGACACGGCAATAGACACATCAACTTTGGCGGGGGGTTGGGGAAGCTTACTCAGTAGGAGGCAGGGAGTTGCCGATCTGTATGTAATACTATTATATTATCTTTGACTGTATCCCCGTTTAAATTGAATCTGAAGAGAGACAGGAAGGAGGAGGGTGCGCGAGGAACTTACTCTTTGCCCCCGAAAACTTACTTGGATTTTGTCTTGCAAAGTGTTTGAGCTGATATTATTAATCTTGTTGCAGACTTCGTGACGAACTATACGTGCAGCTATGTCGACAAACAACAGAAAACCCGCTTCGGGATTCCTTACTCCGCGGTTGGGAACTACTGGCCGTGTGCTTGGCTTTCGTACCGCCTTCGTCCGCATTCCAACCTGCGTTAACCAATTATGTAAATAGACATCGAGACCCCGCTTTTGCTGATGCATTCCCTGAGGTAAGATTTAAATCGTGTGTATTTTAATATCTCGTGTGTATTTTATGAAGTTTCAAATAAAATTTAATGGGTTTCCAGATACTAATCGGTTCTTTCTAAGGGGTTGCCATATGAGATGCACAGTGGCGCCTCCATTATTTCCTACTCTTTTTTGTCAAGCTATAAAAGATAGAGAAGCCTCTTGTATTAAAATGATAAAATTTGATTAAATAGTTTTGAAAAGTTAAAATGAAATGTATTTGTGAAAGCCTTAGAATTGTATCCTTTTTTCGCTATGCTTATATATTTATAAAGTACAGATCAAGATAATGTTATTCTACTGATATTTGTTTATTTATTTAGCTATTTATGTGTGATTTATTTATTTCTTGTTGATGCATGGTGTGGTATACTTACTCCTGACCTTCAAACAATCTGTTATCTTTCTATACGCTATATTTGTGGTAAACGTTGTGGATGTCACAATCATTTAAATGTATTGTTATAACTATTTATGCACTTATTATTGTGATGTTGTTTGTTTACCTGAAAATAAACTAAAAAAAAAAAAAAAAAAAAACTTTGTTTACAGATCGGTAAATGGCCTATCCATGTCCAAGTTTCCCATTACGCCGGTGTGGCGTGTAAAAGACTGGAAAGAATTGGTTTTCGAGGGAAACGACAACCTAGAAAACCTACCACAGATGATATAGATCAGGCTAGGGTAAGTCAACTACTCTTATTATATCCATAATATAATTTTTAAGTAAAGGTTAGTGTTAGTTTGAATACTGAATTCATGATTTAGTTTAAAAAAAAAGGAAACTGTTAGATCTATTTTTTTTCTGATCAAATGCGATAATCTAAGAAGATACTACGTCGCAGTACTTTTTTTTCTTAGTGCCAGAAACAAAGCCATCCATATCTTACTTTCCCTGATGACGTTGCTTATAAGTAAGAATCTGTAAGTTGCCCTAAAATGGAATTTTGCGCACCGAGCTTGACTGGCTATAAGTTTCAAGGATACGTCGAGACGCAAGTACTTACAATTTTTGACGAGCATAGCAGAAAACGAAGTTGAGTGTTGAGGGTGTTGACGTTCAAGCATATTACTTCTTTCCAGATACAAATTTTCCGCCAATCAATGTTTGGCAACACACTATCGGAAGTAATGACACTACAAAAGGAACGGTTTCCGAACCGGCAGCTACCTTGGGTCCAGGTGGCTCTGTCGCAGCAGGTGTTAGCTCTCAACGGGAGAGAAACGGAGGGAATATTCCGAGTGTCCGCCGATGTAGATGAGGTCAACGCGTTGAAATCGAAGATTGATAACTGGGAGTTGCCTGACGCTTCTACTTTGACTGGTGAGTGATACCAAGTGTATGGTGGAAGCTTATCTCCGCACTCTGTACTGTGTGTTACTGCAGAGCTGCGGGTAGGTGATACCGCAACCTATACATCTGCAATGTCTGAAATTTCAGTAATATGAAATTTCAGACATTGCAGATGTATAGGTTGCGCTATATATTTTCATTTTCAAAAATATTGCTCGGGTAAGCTATACCTACAGTTTCTGGAGCAAGAGATGTAAAAATCGGATATATTTTTCTTGATGGAGGTTTTAATGAGTGTGCTGTTTGTGTACAGACGCGCACGCGCCGGCCAGCCTGCTGAAGCTGTGGTACCGCGAGCTGTACGAGCCGCTGATCCCCGACGCGCTGTACGCCGCGTGCGTGGCCGCCGGGCACGACTTCCAGCTGTGCACCCGCGCGCTGCTGCGCCTGCCGCCCATCAACCGCCTGGTGAGTGTTCCGCCGCTGATGTCTCTCTGTCCCTCTCTCCGCCTCACTGCCTCTCCCGCCCTGGCTCCTCCCTCTCCCGCTCTACTCGCTCCTCCACTTGCCGCCCATCAACCGCCTGGTGAGTGTTCCGCCGCTGATGTCTCTCTGTCCCTCTCTCCGCCTCACTGCCTCTCCCGCCCTGGCTCCTCCCTCTCCCGCTCTACTCGCTCCTCCACTTGCCGCCCATCAACCGCCTGGTGAGTGTTCCGCCGCTGATGTCTCTCTGTCCCTCTCTCCGCCTCACTGCCTCTCCCGCCCTGGCTCCTCCCTCTCCCGCTCTACTCGCTCCTCCACTTGCCGCCCATCAACCGCCTGGTGAGTGTTCCGCCGCTGATGTCTCTCTGTCCCTCTCTCCGCCTCACTGCCTCTCCCGCCCTAGCTCCTCCCTCTCCCGCTCTACTCGCTCCTCCACTTGCCGCCCATCAACCGCCTGGTGAGTGTTCCGCCGCTGATGTCTCTCTGTCCCTCTCTCCGCCTCACTGCCTCTCCCGCCCTGGCTCCTCCCTCTCCCGCTCTACTCGCTCCTCCACTTGCCGCCCATCAACCGCCTGGTGAGTGTTCCGCCGCTGATGTCTCTCTGTCCCTCTCTCCGCCTCACTGCCTCTCCCGCCCTAGCTCCTCCCTCTCCCGCTCTACTCGCTCCTCCACTTGCCGCCCATCAACCGCCTGGTGAGTGTACCGCCGCTGATGTCTCTCTGTCCCTCTCTCCGCCTCACTGCCTCACCCGCCCTAGCTCCTCCCTCTCCGGCTCTACTCGCTCCTCCACTTGCCGCCCATCAACCGCCTGGTGAGTGTAGAGCCACTGAGGCCTCTCTGTCCTTCTCTTCGCCTCACTGCCTCTCCCGCACTGGCTTCTCCCTCTCCCGCTCTACTCGCTCCTCCACTTGCCGCCCATCAACCGCCTGGTGAGTGTACCGCCGCTGATGTCTCTCTGTCCCTCTCTCCGCCTCACTGCCTCTCCCGCCCTGGCTCCTCCCTCTCCCGCTCTACTCGCTCCTCCACTTGCCGCCCATCAACCGCCTGGTGAGTGTACCGCCGCTGATGTCTGTCTGTCCCTCTCTCCGCCTCACTGCCTCACCCGCCCTAGCTCCTCCCTCTCCGGCTCTACTCGCTCCTCCACTTGCCGCCCATCAACCGCCTGGTGAGTGTAGAGCCACTGAGGCCTCTCTGTCCTTCTCTCCGCCTCACTGCCTCTCCCGCCCTGGCTCCTCCCTCTCCCGCTCTCCTCGCTCCTTCACTTGCCGCCCATCAACCGCCTGGTGAGTGTAGAGCCACTGAGGCCTCTCTGACCTTCTCGTCTTCGTCAAAGTAGACAAAAACTGTATGAACTATACTCAGAAAGACAGCTTAATAGAACAGATGAATTTCTAAATTATGTTAAAACTTATTCAAAAAAGTTTAAAGCAGACTGCTTAGCGGCCAAAAGAAAGTATATAAGTAATAAAATTATCAATAGTGTAGACAAAGTTAAATCTACTTAGAAAATAATTAACGCAGAAAGAGGCCAAGCAAAATCAAATGATAATAATTTTAAACTTAAAGTAAATGGTAACATCATTACAACAGATGCCGAAGTCGCTAACGAATTTGAACATTTTTTCTCTCGAATACCAGTAGATTTGACCAGAGGCCTAGGTTCTTCTACCCCAATAGCAGAATCCTTGTTAAAAGCAAATGTTCCTTGCTGTAATGAAATATTCAAATTCAGTAAAATTAGTATACACACTATCATAAAAACTTTTAAATCTTTAAATATTAAGAAAACGGCTGACCTCTGGGGAATTTCTGTACATTTAGTTAATTCGTTAATTGAAATGGTTGCCCCTGAATTATCAATAATATTTAATAACTGTGTTGATAGTGGTGTTTTTCCTGACTTAATGAAGTTTAGTAAAATAACTCCTCTGTTTAAATCGGGTAGCACCTCGGATCCGTCCAATTTTCGTCCTATTTCTGTACTACCCACGTTTAGTAAAATCTTTGAAAAGGTAATGCTTAATCAAATGCAAAATCATTTTAATACAAATAAACTATTCCATACTAAACAATTCGGTTTCACGCGCGGTCGGTCTACCACGGATGCTGGAATTAAATTATTAGAGTGTATATATGAGGCCTGGGAGGAGTCGTATGATGCTTATGGTGTATTCTGCGACTTATCTAAGGCCTTTGATTGCGTCCAGCATCAGACTTTAATTCAAAAACTTGATCATTATGGAATCCAGGGGACGGCCTTGGATTTAATTAGTTCTTACCTAAGAGATAGAGTACAGAGAGTAGTTATAAATGGTAAACAGTCACATGGGTCTGCTGTAACAATGGGGGTGCCTCAGGGTTCAATTCTGGGACCTTTTCTATTTTTAGTGTACATAAATGATCTCCCTCACCTTATAAGAGACGATCACGAGGTAGTTTTGTTTGCTGATGACACATCTTTAATATTTAAAGTTGAACGTGGACAACGCAATCTTGACGAAGTAAACAATGCCCTCTCTAGGGTAGTCCACTGGTTTAACGCAAATAATTTATTGTTAAATGAAACTAAAACAAAATGTATTAGATTCACCTTGCCAAATGTTAGGCTCGTTAACACCAGTATTAGGATTAGGGATGATCAAGTAGAATTGGTCGATGAAACTGTCTTTCTGGGCATAAAGTTAGACTCCAACTTGCAGTGGGGGCCTCATATCGAGAAAGTCTCGGGCAGACTGAGCTCTGCAGCCTATGCCGTTAAAAAGATCCGACAACTGACAGACATTAGAACAGCGCGTCTTGTCTACTTTAGCTATTTCCACAGTGTCATGACCTATGGCATACTATTATGGGGTAACGCTGCCGACATCGAATGTATCTTTGTGTTGCAGAAAAGGGCTGTCCGGGCTATCTATGGTATGGGGTTTCGGGAGTCATTAAGAGAAAAGTTTAAGGATATCAACATCCTTACTGTGTATTCACAGTACATATATGAAAACTTATTATATACTCATAAAAATAATAGTAAATTTATTAAAAATAGTGATATCCATAACCTAAACTTAAGAAATAAGAATAAATTGGCTGTACCTAGATTTAGGCTTAATAAAATAAGCAATTCTTTTGCGGGCAATTGTATTCGAATGTACAATACATTGCCGACAGCCGTAACAGGTTTTAGAGATAATTTTGAAAAGCAATTAGTATGCTGACTCAATCATAAATTTAATGTGAAAATTTTTTTTTGACCTCGAGTAGGATTTGAACCCGCGTCTTCTGGTTTGCCGGACCAGACGCCTTAACCAACTAGACCACCGAGACACTGCTCTCGATCGTCAAATTCTTTCACCTCATTACGTCTTGCGGCGACGTAGGCACCATCTACCGGTAACTTAGTTAAGTTGCACGGCTCGAATGTATAGAATTGCACCTATATAATCATTCGACTTGCGATGATACCTGCCCAAACATTAGAGATAATTTTGAAAAGCAATTAGTATGCTGACTCAATCATAAATTTAATGTGAAAAAATTTTTTGATCTCGAGCAGGATTTGAACCCGCGTCTTCTGGTTTGCCGGACCAGACGCCTTAACCAACTAGACCACCGAGACACCGCTCTCGATCGTCAAATTCTTTCACCTCATTACGTCTTGCGGCGACGTAGGCACCATCTACCGGTAACTTAGTTAAGTTGCACGGCTCGAATGTATAGAATTGCACCTATATAATCATTCGACTTGCGATGATACCTGCCCAAACATTAGAGATAATTTTGAAAAGCAATTAGTATGCTGACTCAATCATAAATTTAATGTGAAAATTTTTTTTGATCTCGAGCAGGATTTGAACCCGCGTCTTCTGGTTTGCCGGACCAGACGCCTTAACCAACTAGACCACCGAGACACCGCTCTCGATCGTCAAATTCTTTCACCTCATTACGTCTTGCGGCGACGTAGGCACCATCTACCGGTAACTTAGTTTTGGGCAGGTATCATCGCAAGTCGAATGATTATATAGGTGCAATTCTATACATTCGAGCCGTGCAACTTAACTAAGTTACCGGTAGATGGTGCCTACGTCGCCGCAAGACGTAATGAGGTGAAAGAATTTGACGATCGAGAGCGGTGTCTCGGTGGTCTAGTTGGTTAAGGCGTCTGGTCCGGCAAACCAGAAGACGCGGGTTCAAATCCTGCTCGAGATCAAAAAAATTTTTCACATTAAATTTATGATTGAGTCAGCATACTAATTGCTTTTTAAAATTATCTCTAATGTTTGGGCAGGTATCATCGCAAGTCGAATGATTATATAGGTGCAATTCTATACATTCGAGCCGTGCAACTTAACTAAGTTACCGGTAGATGGTGCCTACGTCGCCGCAAGACGTAATGAGGTGAAAGAATTTGACGATCGAGAGCGGTGTCTCGGTGGTCTAGTTGGTTAAGGCGTCTGGTCCGGCAAACCAGAAGACGCGGGTTCAAATCCTGCTCGAGATCAAAAAAAATTTTCACATTAAATTTATCGTAACAGGTTTGTCAGTTAATAAATTTAAAAAACTAATAAAACTTAAATTGTGCCAGAAAGCTTATTATAGCATTAAAGACTTTCTAGAAGACAAGGCTGCCTGGCAGTGACACGAATTGCTCCTTTCTACATTAAAAAAAAAAACTGTATTAGATACTAAGATGAATTAATAGGGACCGGACTGAGTTTCTTGGGGTGTTCTTCTCAGTCTGTAGCATTTCCGAACCCCCGGTAGAGTCACAAAAATTTTGACAAACCTAAATAATTTTTTAAAAATTTCAAAGGGAATAAATTTTATTTTATTTTTATTTTATTTTCTCTTCGCCTCACTGCCTCTCCCGCCCTGGCTCCTCCCTCTCCCGCTCTCCTCGCTCCTCCACTTGCCGCCCATCAACCGCCTGGTGAGTGTAGAGCCACTGAGGCCTCTCTGTCCTTCTCTTCGCCTCACTGCCTCTCCCGCCCTGGCTCCTCCCTCTCCCGCTCTCCTCGCTCCTCCACTTGCCGCCCATCAACCGCCTGGTGAGTGTAGAGCCACTGAGGCCTCTCTGTCCTTCTCTTCGCCTCACTGCCTCTCCCGCCCTGGCTCCTCCCTCTCCCGCTCTCCTCGCTCCTCCACTTGCCGCCCATCAACCGCCTGGTGAGTGTAGAGCCACTGAGGCCTCTCTGTCCTTCTCTTCGCCTCACTGCCTCTCCCGCCCTGGCTCCTCCCTCTCCCGCTCTCCTCGCTCCTCCACTTGCCGCCCATCAACCGCCTGGTGAGTGTAGAGCCACTGAGGCCTCTCTGTCCTTCTCTTCGCCTCACTGCCTCTCCCGCCCTGGCTCCTCCCTCTCCCGCTCTCCTCGCTCCTCCACTTGCCGCCCATCAACCGCCTGGTGAGTGTAGAGCCACTGATGTCTCCATACGCCCCACTCTATCCGTATTTTCTCTCTCTCTGGCTCCCCCCTTTCCTTTTCTCTATTTCTTCCCCTGTCTCTTCCCTCCAACTCCACCTGTCTGCCCCTCCCCCCCACGCCCCTCGCACTCTTCCTCATTATTTTCTGGGTATACTACGCCAAATCGAATGCCAAATAATCGAATGTTCAAAATATCGAACGTTCAATATATCGAACGTTCAAAATATCGAAGATTACAATGTCAATATGTTCGATATATTAAACGTTCGATATTTTGAACGTTCGAGTATTTGGATGTTCGATTATTTGGCATTCGATTTGGCGTAGTATACCCTTATTTTCTTTCTGAACCTTACAATTTTTTTTACGTGAGGGACAATCCTCATGGATGCGATATCGAACTTTTACCGACTAAAAATCCTCACGTATCCTGCCTAACAGTCTACTAGCCGGGGATACCCCAGGACCTAACTTAACCTCACCATTAATTGGTGTTCCGTTACACGCTGCTGCGCACAGCAAATCAAGTCAAATAGTCTAACGACGTTACGTTATAAAACCGTGTTCGTTCGTACGCAGCAGGTATTTTCACTGTGGCAAATTTCCTTTTAATAATTATAGCAACAATAACAATACAATAATATAATATTTTATTTATAACGTTATTCATCTGGAAATTACTTATAAATGACAAATATTTGTTTGGTTTCCAGGTACTCACATATTTAATAAGTTTCCTCCAACAATTCACGGCACCCGAAGTGGTGAGTCAAACGAAAATGGACTCTGCGAATCTCGCGATGGTGTTCGCTCCCAACTGTCTCCGATGCACATCGCAGGACCCTAGAGTAATACTCGAGAATGCGCGGAAAGAAATGACTTTCCTCAAAACTCTCATCACGAACCTCGATACATCTCATGTTCAAGATCTACTGTGACCGATGAATCTCTATTTCTGTAATAATAATGTTGTGAGCGATTCGTTGACTGACTTTTGAGTGTCATTCACTACTCAACGGAATCACAAACCAGGCAGCTGACCCCGAGTGGTGAGACCTGACCGTTAGATGACAATCACAAAAGGAATTTGTTTGCATATGGTACAGTTATTTAATACGTCTAGTCCGTGTCCATCGAGGACATACTGCTGTATAGTGTGCATATAAACTCCGATACTTCCCTTAATTACGTATATATGACATTCTTGTATATTTTTTGTATTTTTGTACGCTATAAATGAATAATTTTATTTGGTTGTACCCAAAGATATTTAATGAGATGTGATTTTAATTATATTATACTTGAGCTTTACAGAAAATGTATTTGCAAATATATTTTTAACAGATTTTTCTTGTTGGCAGCGCTGTATGATTGTTTTGTGAATATTGTTTTGTGTGGGCGACGATTGAATAGTTTTTTTTAAGTATATTCTCTAATGTTTCTGTGTTTTTGAAACGATGATGAAATATGGTGCTTTATATATTAAAAGAAGCACTCTTAATATTAACCGTGTATCCACTACGTGTGTATCATACCGCTGTATACTGAGTCGATTGCGCCAGTATTTTAAACGCTTGTTTGAATGTTATAAATGTTTGCAACGATAAATTAGATATTAATACATATAATGAAATTATAAATAAAATATTATGTAAGTATGTGAGTTTGAAAGGATTGGCGTAGTGGATACATGTTTAATATTCCTCAATATATCCTATACGTAGATTAATATAGGTTCGCGCCAACTGCAACTGTGTTCTGCAGATGCTATAATATTGGCCGTGTCCTATAGAATGATAAAAAAATCAACAATAATTTCTTCTCTGTATAATCTTCGCTAATTTTATTTATTATAGATTCCCGATAGCAGCTAGAGTAATTACCAGTAAATACTCCTTTTATTCAGTTTCGCTGTCAATCGTATGTTGGCAGTATTGTGATAAATTGTCACAAGCATAGGTAGCTCTTAGGAAATGATACCTGCATATTTATGGGTTGATATTTTATTTTAAGGTAATATAATGAGAAAAGAAATTGCATTTACTTCGACAAATATTGTTAGAACATCTGCCTGAGCGAAAGCACATTTAGGATAATTCAAAACATTATTTACTTGCTTTATAAACGGTTCAACTTAACCAGAACTTGTCTATCACACACATAAAATTAAACTGTTATCCGGAGGGGATATTCAAAGGTGAATCACATACCCACACTTTGCCAGCAGTTTCGTTGAAGTCCAAGTTCGTTCGTCCCATGTAATAATGTAGGGGACAAGCCTATTCCTGTTACCGAAGATTCCATAATCAGTAAAATATGTATGAACATTCTGTAATCCGGACCAACATCCTATATCCAGGACAGATTAAAAGTGTATATTGTAGTACTGTGTGAAGTGCGTAATGACACAGAAAAGTACAGGCAAAAGCAGCAAATAGTTTATGTAAATAACGACTCTCGTTTGAACACAATAAGGTCGAATTTACGACGCACACCGCTTACTAACCCGCCTCTGATATCCATCTACAAGTGGCCTCTTTCCATCGCATGGCTCTTGTCCACAGACATATTAAGTACATAGATGCCGCGAGTGCCTGTACTTTGCGTGCTAAATAGATGATTCTTCTTTCAATGCGGCTTCAATTTAGTCTTCATTCCGCGTTTTGACATCACAGTAGTTGTCAAAAAAGTGGCACGCTAGATCTCATACAAAAACATTGTGTATAGTGCGTCTGTGCTCTTGTCTATCCTCAGGGTTGTCTCATCATGTTAGAACGCTGCATTGAGTGCCTAATTGTGAAGTGGCTAAACTGATATCCTATTTATATTTTTTATATTTTAATAATTAGCTATTCGACATAGTTTCGAACGGGTGACATTTACTTATGAAGTTTGTTTTATTACAATTTATTGTACGGAAAAATGTTCGGTAAAAATAATATCAAAAAAACATTCTGACTGCTACAGTATACGTTCATAACGGTTAATGGGATTAGAAGTAGGCGAAGAACGAACGTGACACATTTAAATTTAACACCAAAATAAATTCAATAAAAACTAACTAGTGACTTATTTAAAACTAGACCCGTGAGATCGGACACTAGTCTTCTCAAGTTCCGTCGCTTTTCAAATGTACGTAGGAATACTTTATAGATAAGATACCTAATAAAAATACGAACATATCAGGCCGAATGAAACCAAGTAAAAGGTTAACTTATTGGACAAAATTCCGTCACTAAATAAACAAGAAATGAAACGTCAACAGTATAATAAGTTACTATAATAGAATAGATGAATTTAAATGGCAGCTTTAAATGGAAATAAATAATGTTTTAAAATAACCTACCTACTGCATCATTTGCGATTTTTGCAGATTTCGTGTTTGCCTTCTGTAAATAAAGTACATAAGCAGAGTTCCTTGTAATGCATTTTACATTCCGTATCTAATATACAGCTCATAATGTCTTCTAACGGCCATCAGGTGCGACAGGGTGCCGATTCTCGACCACACGACGTAAAGGCATGGACGGAAATTTACTGATTTCTTCATCTGTCACATGTTTGGCTGTTCCTAAATGAGAGAGGTGACGTTTCACCCGTAAATTTTCCGCATTCGCTTAGTATGAACTGAGAATCGGCGCCCTGGGCTCTTATGTATGACCGAGCTATTAATGCATTTACTCTCCGTAAGTCTTAAACTTAACGGGTACACTCAGGAACCGAGTGAAATTCTCTCGTGTTTCGCTACGGTCGAATAAAATTAACCTATTGATTAAGTATTTATGAACCAAAATCAGTGACTTACAAAATTTGTTAAAGGGATAACTCAATAAGTAACGCTTCGTTTGACAGAAAGAAGAATAACCTTTGTAGATATGCTCCTTCATAAGGGAAAAGCCATAGAAATGACCAGAAGCGGTTCAAATAGCTTCTATCTGTTCGTTCCCGGTTTCACTTCACAATTTAAATTTAGAAGTCAGACAGTCATTTTGAAGAAAATCTACCTACATAAAGTCATGAATTTAATAGGGAACTACTCTAAACTTTCATATAAATAATACTGCGGCGTTAGTCCTAACTACAACTTCATAGAATATTAAATTGAAAAGCTTGTAGCAATACTAACAATACATTAGGATACTTTTTAACAGACTTCATGAAAGGTTTTCATAATTTATTTCTCCTCGTTGAGACCTATTAGTATTTTGCCTTGAAGAGGTTGCAATAATTAGATATGTATAAAGTAGTGACAGTAAATATAGAATTATTTTTTATTACTAATAAAGATAGATATTTTAAATTGGTATAACGATTGTACTGCCATAAATACCCTAGAATTTGCCACTATATATCGCGATGAAAGCGTTGTGCTAAACGAATAATGTAGCAACCATATGGGGTACTTGATATTCTAACTTGTAATATAAGCATAATGACTGGATTATGTCAATATTAGCTTACTTTATTATTATACCGTCATTACAAACAGGAGCATTCTGCCGGGAGTTAATAACTAAGAATTTACTCGTAAAGAAAATCACAAAATGATGTTAAGATTTTATTTTAAGCTCCACGGTTTCTCCTCATCTATAAGAAATGCTTTACAGAAACCGCTCGGTCTAATTATATGATCCACTGCTGAACGCTATATTAATTATCAATGTGTACATCATAACACTATATTTGGGCTGAATGTGTGAATTCCGTCGCTTCGCACTCCTTAGAGGCCCCATACACCTACAATAATATTGGTCAATATTTTTATTGTTCAAAATCATTAATCACCATCTTTTGAATTCACAATAATATTGACTTAATAACACTGCAACAATATTATTTATTTTATTTCCCTCCGAGTATTATGACCGTGTAGTGGGGTCCGGCTTCAAGTGGGAAATCAGTCTTCTCCAATCTGACCTAACTTGGAGGAACAATCGGATCTGTTCCCGAATGGGAATAATCCAATGTGTCAAGCTCGTTAATATGAATTGTGAATCCTAAGAAATAAATAAATGTCTGAAGTAAATTCCAGATTCAAAATTTCGATATCCGACTAACACTGATCTGAAAAATATTGCTCAATATTAAGCCTACATGGTGCAAGAATAAAATATTGATCAATAAAATTTAAGCTTAGTCAAACTTTTGTTCAGTCATTGTTCAAACCTCAATATTACCCATACACGTTCAATTTATTGAACAATCATCTATATTGATCAATATAAAAGAATGACAGACATGTTGGCTGACAGCGCGATTAGCCACTTCATAGCCATTAAAAATTAAAAAGCAAACATTTTTTGTACGAATTTTTATATCTATTCCAAAAATATTTTAATATCATTGAAAAAATTAAACAGTTATTTATCATCATCACTAATATTAATGTTTTATATTGATCTCAAATTTGAATCGTTTCGTGTTACTGCTATTAAGTGTAATACATTTTTGAGCACAAATAATCTCACTATGAATCTATACATTGCTATAATTAAAGAATAAGTAACAATCCTACAATACAACCAGTGCTTAATGGTTACCAAAAACTTGTATAAACTGTTATTAATGCATTGTCGCATTAACGAATATCAATGTTTTGTACATCTTTCAAATCTACGGGACGTAATAATATTATAAAATATATTGTATTAATGTTACCGTATCCTATATTTGTGCCATAAGAAATATAATATCATTACCACAAATCTTACCATAACTTGATATTTATATATACTTAGTGATACTAGTTCGACATTTCTACCTAAGTTATTAATCTTGTATCACCATTAATATACAAAAAAACTGAATATGCACAGTCACAAACCAAAATAGCACTCAAGTGTCCGCAATTGTGGGTAGGTAGATAAAGTTCTTTGTATTAAATTATAATAATATTTTTATAAATTCGAACGTTCGAAGCATGACTTAAATGTTCTATATATAAAAGCGGTCTACTAAAAGCTATAAAATTTCCTGCATCTAAAAATATTGTGTTGAAACTATTCGTATAAGACTTGAAAGGAGTGCTTAACACACTTTTTAAGCGGACTTTTTTTGAAACGCTGATTGTGTATCTTGGTTTTTTTTTGTACATCAAAGTGTATCACAGTTTTAGTTTCTAAGTATGAAGGTTTGTTTTAGGATATTTCTGAACGTTATAAAATGGTACATTGTAGAATAGGAACAGCGGAGAAATAAGCTTTCGATATGCCCATATTATAATGATATTTGTTGTAAGGAATACGGAAAGTCACAACTTATATTTTATGTACATTATTAGTTAGCAATTTTTCAAAGTAAGACATATATAGAACTGTTATTGCAATGCATAATAGCTTTTTAAAGCAAGCTATAATAGTAATATACCAATGTGCTTACAATTCCTCATCATATAAAATTGTATAGTGCTTATAAATAGTTCCAAATAATAGTTAAATCAACCTTAATGCCCCTTTGTATATAATATGCCTATTTTCTTTATTGTTTATGACAATATAACGCCTACGATGTTCATTGAGTAGATTATTTCACTGTAAATGTGAACATGCAGAACAAATTAAAGTTAATATCCGATGGATATACTGCGAATACCAACGAAATTAGTTTCATTTACTCTATTTAGGTTTTATTGTACGGTTTTATTCATAGACTAGCTGACCCTCGCAACTTCGTTTACGTCACACATGGTGTATGAAAGGAGGTGTATTTCTTCATCAGACTTATCAAGCAGGCGTAAGAAACTGCCCTGTTTGCTTAATCATAAAAGAGCTTAAAGATTAAGTCTATTCTAAAATAATTCAGCCCACGCCTCCGGCGTGGACTCAATCATTTTACAATACCCTTAATCATTTATGATTAAGCCAACACGCCAGTTTAGATTTGCCCACAAATTTGAAGGAACCGTTAAATTTTAGGTTTTGCGATAGTTGATATGTCTCTAATTCCTGAACTACAAAACTCTCAGCATTGAAACTTCTGTGAAACAATCTCTAAAGTACTCCCTTTATGACACTGAAAAAATTTTTGGAATCCGACCACGCATTGGGAACTTACAACGAAAAAACTATTTTCTCTTTCATCCCCTCTCACAAAGAAACCGCGCAAAATATCGGGATTAAAAGTATCCTAGAACCTTCCTCGGGTCATAAGCTCGGATTGTACCAAGTTTCATTCAAATCGATTCAGTAGTTTCGGCGTGATACTTATTCGGGATACAGACAGACAGACAGACAGTTAGGCAGATAGACAGACAGACATAAAAAATATAAATTACATTTTCGCCTTCAGTATCGATTAGAGAACGCCCTATAATAATTTTTTTAAAAATATCTTCCATGTAAAGACTCTCGACCCTCTACAGTTTTATTATAAGTATAAATTGAATGTGGAAAAATTATTGTCTTGAGGAGGACTCGAACCTGTGTCCAATCATCAAGACAATATTCGCTACCAATCGTCATCGACAGTTTGTGAAGATGTTTGGTACTCACTCACGCTTTAACGGCTGGACGGATCTGGCTGAAATTTGTTACCTACAGGGATAGATTTTAGTCTGGAATAACACTAAGGTTCTTTTTATCCTGGGAAAACTTCCCATGGAAAGCGGGAACAGGAACTGGGTTTTACGTGGGCGAACCCGCGAGCATCGTCTAATAGGATCAATAGCCGAGAGATTTCGCCACGCCAAGCACATGTATGGGAACCCGGAATTGGGAGGTTTATTTTATTACCCCTTTGTCCACTAAAATCCATCAAAAAGATCCATCATGGATATTTGTGGACATAATCATGTCCACTGTAATACCTTAAAGTATTTTTTATGAAAAAAAATGGATCTTTTAGGACATGCGAGTGGAAAAAGATCCATTATACGAGTAGTTTGTGGTATACGAGGAACATCTAAAAGTTAAACTGTATTAAGTAGGTAATTAAATCTTTTTTAAAACAAATGAAGATCGGTAAAACAAATGAAGATCGATCAAACAAATGAAGACCGATAAAACATAATGCAGATCAATAAAACAGATCAGTAAATGGCAGTCGTTAAACCAAGTTGAAGGCTTGATAGGCTTAAACCATATACAACTGATGTCCTACATGTGACCTATAACGAATGAGTTCCTCGAAGCTGGATAACCATCACCAAAAGACTCTGGCTCTACCTGTGTGCTGTTATGCCTCTATGCTAAACTTCTGACGATAATAATGAAGATTGTTTCAAAGAAGCATTCACCTTGGGCCTTGGTGCTTGGAGCACATTATGCTGTAGGGTCGGGCCTGATTTAGGGTTCCGCGCGCCCTAAGCTAGCTATGAATAGGCGCCCCCAGGTGCAACTAACCTGTAATTTTCTGAGAAGTTTGGTATCACGCAGACTATTTGATGCATCAGCCAGTAACAGATTGCCATGTAGTGAAAATAACATCAAATTACCTAACAGTACCTAGGCACACTCAATTTCCGATAAATCGGACCACCGAATTTTAGTGAAATCCCTTCATCACTCAGGAAGTGAGCTGATGATCTTTTAAATTGAAATTTATAGCAGTGAACCATCCCCGGCACTTCGGCTTTCGAGCATAGAAAACCGACAAATTGGCCTATCTGTTGAGCTGCTAGCCTACAATGCCACACACATGCACAGATCCATAGGTCAAACTTATAACACTTCTCGTTTTTCGGCGGGGTTAATTAAACTGTCAGTAATTAGGTAGACGAAATACGAAAGGTACCAAATAAGGTGGTAGAGCTAAGTTGAAACCTTGGTGTAAGCTGAATGGAACGGCTCGACGGACATTTCGACGTAAAACAAGAGATCTGTTGTTTTTCTAGTAATGGCATTTATTTCTTTTTCGAAAAACCTTTCTTGACTGTCACGAAATTAAGAAAAGTAACAAACAGTCGTAAAATAAATATTTATAAACTTGCGGCACAGTATAAATATATGTATACAGTGCTTGCGGTGTCCCCGATGTGACATTCCGGCAGTTTGCACTAAACTGATCGAAAATGCCGGCAGGTTTAAAGGGCTACGAAACAGACTTTGTCCGCCATCGTAATTCCTCCCGTGGGTTTGGGTTTTGTCTCATTTCTTAGGGGGATTCGGGTGTATCGGGATGGGAATAGGGTACTATTCTATTTCTTTGATGGGTGATGAGACACGCCATCGCCCTGATCTGCTTCTGTAAGACCGGCATGACGACAACTCGTCCTCATGGAGGCGGGTAGTCCTGAGCGTATTGCAGTGTGCGACGACTCTGCCGTCGACTACGGAACTTGGGAGGGAGTTTCCTCTCCCGCTGCTTCTTTCGCAAACACAACTTGCTCACAAAAGACTCAGCGGCTTCATATTTTCTCCCATTGAAGACCATAGTCTCCAGCGTGAGAACATCTACGCCCAGGCCCGCAACGATGTTGCAGTTCAAATGCTGAGCACTCCGCCTGTGCATGAAGCGCCGCCGTATTATCGCTGCAGTCACCGCAGTGCTAGTACTCGGGTGTTAACTTATGCTGTGTGCGTTGCAGATACTCACTGATTTACGTAGTAACTATTTAGTAATCTGTGCTGATGCGATGCACTCGTGTTTAAAACAAAACACGATAGTAAGCCGGTAAGTATCTGTGACTTCGGTAGGTGAGGCTGCCATGGTGTATTTCCAGCCACTACTCTCTCCATGCGTGTTTTCACCGCCTCAACAGTGCAGTCTCACACTTTTGTTCCGGAGCGCAGGAATTTAATTTAAACGCACGTTTTTTTTTCACTAAATTACCAAATATTATTATGTAACTACTTCAGTATAATGGTGTTCCCAAACTGGCTGTTACAAAATGTTAAACATGTTGTTAGGATTTGTTACAATCTGTTTAGAACTGAGAGACGTTTAGTGTGCTCCTAACATTGATTATATTATAACGTTGCGATCAAAATTCATGTTCGCTAATGTTAGTTAACATTGGTGATCAAATTTTCACCAGGTAGGTAATGCTATTTAAGATTCTGAATAAAAATGGTTGGAGTACTACCGTAACTCACAGCCCAGCGCCTAGCCAGACGCCAGGCGCCCCCTCGGTCCTGGCGCCCTAAGCTTCAGCCTAGTTAGCTTATGGGTACCTAAATCAGGCCAGGGCCGTCTTAAGGCTATATAGCGCCAGGGTGCGATGCTAAGACTGCGCCCCCTCCTCACCGGTCAACCAAAGAAAACTTTTATTTTTAATTCTATTTATTTTTCTCTAAGATCTGTAATCTACATAAAAATAAACAATGTTTTATTTTAAGTGCGAATCGGACTTGCGCACGAAGGGTTCCGAAGGTCGATACCTACCGCTAACATATTTTATTTCAACTATAGATGCACCGAATATTCGAATTCGCTAAATTTGGAAAGTTTTGAATAGTTCGGTTTCGTCCGAATAATCGGTTTATTTGCCGAATAATTACCGAATTTGGAAATTATTATTAACAAAATTAATTACTATTGAATACGGAGGCGTTTTCCCATAATTAACGCCATGGTACCGAAATATCTAGTGACGCACAGTAACATAGTCAATTAGGTGATAAGGCCAATCTGAAGTCCAAAAAAATCGTGAGTGCTTATTGTTGCTTCTCAAAAAATACCCGATTATCACCGCGATCCGAAACACCCGTTATTGAATCCGTTTAACTCGCAATAAACTCGCAAAGTACTTGTTTTCCTACCAATAAATAGTCGAGATAAAAGGACTGAGTGGCAGAAATTGTTGTAATGAGCTGGCTCAGTCCTAAATAGTGGTCAGAGTCATTGCGGAGTTCGTTTTTATTTGTTCTTCTTTAAGATACAATATGCAAATACTTTTCCTTCATTTGATTCCGTCTCACACGACATTAGGTATCACTAATATGCTGCAAAACACGACCGCACACAACCGGTCCAAAAAACTCTGTGTGAACTGCTCATTTTCCATTTCATATTTTAAAATTCACCTCACTCATTTCAATCCAAATTATTTTTTAAATTTCTTTGTTGGCGGAAAACAAAACTGATTTCATTAAAAATAAGCTCGTTCCTCTCACCATCTTCTGCTAATACTCTAACTGCGTGTGCGGCCACACATAGAGTGCTGTCATCATTTTTTAATTGGTGCTTCTGAATTTTAATCTAAAAATTCTCTGAAAGCTTTGCCCTTTCGACTTCTTATAGAGGCGTACTATGAGGATTATAAACGATCCTGTACTTAGAGGCCTTCGCGATAACTTCGATTTTTAATAGCTTGAAGTATGATCTGTAGACCTAAGCGTAACACTTTATAATGGCAACCAAGTGGCGATGGCCTGCACAGACGGAGATTTGCTGGTGAAATATTTGTGACTCAAGGGGGGACAAAAGACATTTCGACTAAACTTTCTTCACGCAAGTCGTTCAATTGAAAATCGGCGCCCTGGGGTGAGGGCTGCGCGAGCAGTGCTGAAAGAATTTCGCCAGCCACGGCGACTGACCTGTTTACCGCGTTGATTTGAACCGAATAGTTCGGCCGAATATTCGGTTTAATACATTTTATTCCGAACATTCGGCTGTGTGTTCAAATTCGGTTCAATCCCCATTCGGCGCATCTCTAATTTCAACTGTCTATCTGCTTGTTGTCGCTGTAAAACACAGAGCATCGCGCCTTAGACAGTTCGCGTTGCTCTATGCTGTAAAACAACTACATAATAAATTATTAGGTATTTATTAGGTAGGTACTGCCCGTTCGCTCTAACTTTGCCGCTCGGCTCCATACTAAAGTCGATTTTTTAATTAGACGAAGTAAATTGACAGCAACTAATGTCACTTTTTCATACAATGTTGCGTAATTTCTATGACGAAGTGACATTAGCTACTGTCAATTTACTTCGTATAATTAACAATTCAGGTATACGCCTCTACGCCAGCGGCAAAGTTAGAGCGAACGGGTAGTACATACATATTTCTTCTATAATATTTGACGGTGCGTTGACAGTGGAACGAGAGTGACACCTGCCATTTGTAAGGTTTCGTTTGTAATTGCCACTGACCTGTAATAATAATCGCTGGACTGGCTATTCCATACAAAATGACAGCTACTTTTTTGTGCCGATTCAAAGCGCCTCTGACGAGTGCACTGAGAACTAAATTAGTTTGCAAATGGCCGTTGTTTGTTTATTTCAGAAGGAGTTTATGTGTGAAATATCGAATATTTTTAAGTTATTACTGTGATTGGTATAAATTTGAAGTGTTTTGATGTATAAATTTAGTTCATAGTGTAATTAAGTAGATATTTAGCATGAGATCGTGTGTATATTGTAAAACAAGATACGAGAAGGGCTGTGGCGTCTCTTTTCACAAGTAAGTAAATCTAAGAATCTAATTCTTAAACAATTATTATAAAACCATAATTAAGGTTTTTTTTTACTATCATAAGCGAATACCCTCCGAGTTTCGGGGATTTTACGAATATTTTTATAACCTATAATGATTAATAGGGATGTCAAAATGTATATCGATAATTTTCTGTCCAATGCCAAAATTTGTAGTTTAAAAAACAAGAGGCATGGTAAAAGTTCTTTAATAATTTAATGAACATATTAATATTATTAATAAACACTTAAAATTGTAGTAGATAATCGAAACAGTAACTAACTAGCGTGTGAAATATAACTTTCTAGCACTAACATTGAATTATAACACTTAGTGAGACTATTTTTTGTTAATAATTAATTATTTACTCTTGTTCATAATATTTAAATGTTCCTTTTATTACAGGGTTCCCTCCGATTACAGTTTAAAACTGTGGCTAAAAAAAATGAAGCTTGTCAATTGGACTCCGAAAACATCAGATTATCTTTGTTCAAAACATTTTACTGATGACTGTTTATTAAAACATGGGTCACGGACTGCTTTAAAAAAGTGCAGTATACCTACAATATTTCTTGGTAGGTGTAAATTAGTTAGTGAATACTTCTTTGGTATTTAAGAAATATAATTGAATATAAATAACCAACACTCAATATTTTTCAGAAACTGATTCATCGTTGGTCACTGCAGAAACTGATTCATCTACATATGATGACCCATGCTCCCGTGATAGTCCAATCAACTTACCTAAATCTAATTCACCTGTAGTACATTTGGGGGTCTTAAGTATGTATGTATGCGTATGGAAATGCGGAGAGATAAATTAAAGATAGGTTGCGTGTTAATTTGGTCACTGTAATTTCCTGCAATATATCATCACATTCACAAACAAGTTACTACGCTAAGTGAACGCGCGAGGGTTAGGCAGGGACACACAAGCGAGCGGGCACGATGGTTAGGGACAAATGTCGAGTTTGAGACGTTTGCGCTCTAGTTCGACATTTGCGTACTCAGCAATAATGTATAGCTAGTGTGTGCCTACATACATATGCAAGTCCAGTTACCAACTGATGATTCTCAGCATAGCCAAATGAATCCAGAGGAAGCAGGTATTTTTTTTTATAATACCACAAAATTTCCAAACAAGTATACAGCCCGCCTGATAGTAAACAGTTACCATGACCATAGTCATTTGTAACAAGAGTCAACACTAGGTAGTAGTTTCCAAGTTGAATGGCCTATTCATGCCAAGTCAACAATGCTCTACGACTATTGGGTTATTTGTGATGCTTTCTGCTGCACTAAGGCCCACTTGCACAGATCTGATTTAACGTGTTTAACCCAGAGTTAACTGTAAAGTAGTCATTCATATTATGTAAACATCATTGGTACAAAAATAAAATTAACATTGCAGTCGATATCTGGTAAAGTTTTTATCGACACCAAGACAGGTGTTGTACATCACTAGTATTAGTTCCAAGTGCATTCGCTAGCTGCCGTCAGCGCCAAATGGCGATTTTCAATTAGGCACACTTTTATGAAACCGATCACCAGTCCAGATACTATTATAGGTCAGTGGTAATTGCAATCAAGGTAGATTCAATATTAAACGGCAACGCCCTTTTGTGAGGCTCAGTCTTAAACTAGACGTCAGTAGATAGAAACGTGAAAGTATATGGGCAATGGAGAATATTGTTATCGGTGGAATGGTGAGCATTTATGATCATAGTAAAGGCGGCCGCCTCAAACCTGCTTGTATGGGTTGCAAGCCCCAGACACTGTTGCAATGTTCCTCCTTGTGCCACGCGGTTATAGGTTTAGTAGTGTTTAATTAAGTAAGTGTACCGTGACATGTTCATAATGGTTATCTGGTGATTGCTTTGTCCGTTACTCGTCCAAATACCCACGTGGCAAGCTTTGGCCGATCCTAACCTAACCGTGGAATCGCCTACATATTTATTCAATTATTAAAATCAAAGTCAAGTTTTCGGACTTTGGAGTTGGTGGTAAACAACATTATTAAATAATTTTTTTTTATTAATGTTGTTTATTTTGATTCCAATTTTTGATTCTATACCTACTTATAATTGCCAAGATTTTCAGTCTGTTTTGGGTCTTGGTTGACCGAAGATAATTTTTTATTAACTTCAATTTTGAAAAAGACCGTTTCTCTTACCGAAACAAATTCTAATTCATTAAACAAATCTTCCCCGTCAATATCTAATGTTTTTTAAATGTTAATTTTTCTTGTAAGGTGAGACATTGTGTTTTTTTTTAATCGACTTCATTTTCCTACAGTTCTCAATGTTATGCAAGAATGAAAAAACATTATTGTGATCCGTTAGCAATTCGAATCTCATTTAATTTCGAGATTGCAGTGTCAAGTAAAAATAGATACAATGGTTATATTTAATATTGGTTGATGCCTATATTTTAATGTATGTAGGACGTAAGTGTACGAAACGGGGGAATGGCGAAGGTTTAATTAAGGAAATATCGAAATGTTTAGAGCTCGGCCAGCGCCCCCTCGGGCTCTGCGCCCGGGTGCGGCCGCGCCTCTGAACCCCCGGTTAAGACGGCCCTGAATCAGGCCCTGGCTGGGAGTTATCCAAAAGTTGAGAACAGTATTCTTAATAACGAATCTGCGCCATGTAGGTACAGGAGAGCCTGTCTTGTGCGGCATGAAAACTTTTGGCAGCCTTTTTTACTTATTCAAGATTTCTAGTTTCTTTGGGACTGCCCAATCCAGCTTTCAATGCAGATGTTATTGTTACACCACGCACATCTATCAATACAAAGCTGTAAGTACTGTTGTTACCGATGAACTGTACCTATTCTTTTAAAGTATTATTATGTTATTGAATGTAAATATGTAATTATGATGTAAATTGTTGATGAATTAATAGACAAACAAACAGAGATGTTGAGATTGCCTGTCATTGGTATTAAAGTTAGCAAATTAGCAAAAGACGGCCGAGTGCCAGCACTGCGAGGAGCGCAGCAAAGACACAGCGCTTCATACATTGGTGTTGTGCAAGGCGTGGGCGCAATAGCGCCAGGCCCTCGTGGCAGTTCTGGACGTGGACACTCTCTCGCTGGAGACCATGATCTCCAGCGGGAGTAAGTCATGCTCGTTTCTGCGAGCAGGTCATGCTCGTGAAAGAGGCGGCGGGGATGGGGAGGGTGGGAGAGAACCCTTCCATCCAAGTTCCGCAATCGGCGGCGGGAGCGCCGGCGACATATCTTCGCCTAAGACTATCGGCCTACATGACCGGGGGCCTGAGGTCGAGAAGGAGGCCGCTCACCGTCCTTACAGAGGCAGACCCTAGACGACAGCGTGACGCGGGGGATTCCCCCCATCCCCTCCTCTCTAAGAAGCGGGAAACCGGAACCCGAAAAACCCACCAAAGACAGGGGATAGCACCCGAACTAACCCCCCCCCCCATAATGGGTAGCCGTAAGTCGGATGGGAGTCCTGGGGTAGCCTTCCGGAGGCTTTGCAAGATAAAAAAAGCTAGCAGAAGAGAGGGCTGCCTTGCCACCAGGAAACAGTGAGACAATTATTTGATTTCCAAACATTTAGGTACTGAATATAATGGCCGTTTGATCGACGACCTTTGGCTGGCTACTTCTGAACCTCAAGTTGGTGGCCTTATGATGTGCCTCGTCACGCTTCATTTGTAGAACCCGGGATTGTAAGATGAGGGATGCCCGTGGGCGGGCAGGTCATAATACATTATTAACGTGATTTGCAGTGGAGATTGTGTGGTGCTGGCAGCAGGGGCGAGAATTAAAACAAATGTTTAAGATTAACTTAGAAGCTTTATATTCTTCAGAATATATTTCAAGTTAACCAAAATTACAATTTTAGCTAGCACACGACACGAGAGACAAAAACCAAAGAGAAGGAATAGTGTTACCATAATCTATCATAGACCATGTAAAGTTTGTTTCTAAAAATGCTTAAAGCTTCCCATACACTAAACTTTCAACACTTCCCCTGAAGCTTTACATTTTCACAAGTAAAACATACATGCTCTACAAATTACATACATAAAGAACAACAGTAGGTACATAACAAAACATGCATACATTTTAATGTATACAATACTAATATAACATGTCATTTATTTTATTACATTAACATTACATTCTTTTTAAAATTTGATTGGTCAAGTTTTAAAATTCGATTTGCTCTATCCGTGGTTACTTTCATCCCTAAACAATTTTTAATGGGACCCAGGTTCTTTTTATCAAATTCCGACTCAGGTATTTTAAATAAATCTTTTTTAGTTTTACCTAAACTGAATACATAAAAGTCATTTACATAGAGCGCTATTATAATAAAATCTTCCTTAGTTCTTTTTATATAAACACAAGGTTCACACTTGCTTTGAATGCAACCATGTTTGGAGAGCATATCGTGTACTTTACAGTTCCACATTCGGCTGGCCTGTTTTAGGCCATAGATACTTTTCTTTAATAGACAGACTAGATTATTATTTTCTGAAAAACCCGCCGGCTGCTCCATATATATGGTTTCATTCAGATCTCCGTTGAGAAAGGCTGTAGCAACATCTAAAATAAATGGTCTATGTCCATTATCTAAAGAGTTGGCTATAGAAAATAAAATTCTCATTGTAGAGTGACGAACAACTGGTGAGAATGTGTCCGTAAAATCTACACCTGGTTCCTGAGAGAAACCGCGAGCAACCAGACGCGCCTTATATTTAATAAAATTACCTGAGGCGTCGGCGTCGTTTTAAATTTTATAAACCCATTTTGATTTAACTATATTTTTATCTACTGGTCTGTTAACCAAATCCCAGACGCCATTATCACTAAGTGATTTATACTCATCATACATTGCTGCTTTCCATTGCTCACTATCAGGACATGTAACAGCCTCATTATATGACTGTGGTTCGCAAAGACTTCCCCTCCCTTGAGCTAAGAATGAAAGGTCATAGTCATCATACCTGAGTGGTGGAATACCTCTAGTACTTCTAGTAGGTCGTCCAGATGTAGAGACAGGTACCACTGGATCTGTCACCTGTTGACGCGGTGATTCCTCCTCAGAGGATGATAAATAAATAAATAAAAGGGAGAGACACAAAGCTGTGGTCGCTCATAGGCGATTTGAAGCTCACGTCGTCGCTGTCCGTGTAGCAATGGTCACCAGGGACCTCACCTGGAATTTCAGAAACATCCTGATAAAAATTATTTGATGAAATGTCATCATTATTTAAATTATTATCAGGAAAAATATTATTTTCAAAATTATTATTAATTGGTAAAATATTATATTGGTCATTGCATTCAATATTATTATTAAATTCATTAGTAGTCATACTGTAAAATTTATTTTCTAAAAACGATACATTTCTAGATAAAATAATTGTCTTTGGATTGGAGGGATTGACTAATCTATAGCCCTTGGAAGTTTCGCTGTATCCTACAAACACATACATATTACTCTTACGGCCCTTAGGGCCGTGTTTAACTCAGAGTTAACTGCTAACTCGAGTTAAATCAATCATTTGTCTTGCACCAACACGAGTTAAGGACTAACTCAGAGTTAAACTTTTAAATTTTTAACTCGCCGACATCGGTGAGTTAAATCGCCTAACTCTGAGTTAGCTACTATCAAATGTATCAAGGATGTTTGTCAAACAGCGCTCCACACGCTCGTGGAGTACACAGAATGGGCGCAACAGCGCCAGGTCTTCGTGGCAGGTCTGGAAGTGAACACTCTCTCGCTCGAGACCATGTTGCGAGCCATGATCTCCAGCGGGAGTAAGTGGGACAGCGCCGCCTCTTTCTGCGAGCAGGTCATACTCGTGAAAGAGGCGGCGGGGCGGGAGCGAACTCTCCCACCCGAGTTCCGCAGTCGGCGGCTGAGGGGCCGCCGACGTGTCTTCGCCGAAGACTATCGGCCTCCATGACGGGAGGTCTGAGGACGTGAGGAGCCTGCTCAGCGTCCTTACAGAAGCAGGCCCCAGACGGCAGCGTGACGCGAAGGATTCACGCACGCCCTAAGAAGCGGGATTACACCCGAAAACCCCTCAAAGACGGGGAATAGCACCCTAACCCGCCCCCCTCGATTGTATGTATGTTTGCATCGAATAGGCTCCAAAACTACTTGACCGATTTGAAAAATTCTTTCTATATTGGGAAGCTACAATCTTCCCAGTGACATACAGATATTTCTTTCCGTATTCCAACGGGAGCTACATGGGTGAAACCGCGTGACGTCCTCTAGTGTCAACTAATACTATAAAGAGGAACGATTTCATTGTTTGTTTGTTTGTATCGAATAGTCTCCGAAACTACTGATCCGATTTGAAAGATTCTTTCACTGTTGGTAAGGTACACTATTCCAGGTGAACATAGGCTGTATTTTATTCCCGTAATCCTACGTGTCGGGTTTTCGAGATGGGTATGATGAATAAGTATTCTGAGACTTCATGTATAAAATATATAATTGAAGACTGGTACCAGTTACACTATTAACTAAATAAAATACAATCTGATATAAGATAGGACCTAACCCATAGCGTGCTGGGAGACGACTGCTGCGCCCAGCGAGTGTTTGCGCCTCGGTATATAATACTAATGCGTCACCAATGTCCCTACACACGGGAACTACGCGGGTGAAACCGCGTGGCGCCCACTAGTGTACTATAAAGTAGTCAGTTCATCTGGTCTGCCTATTGATTCTCATCAGGTATTTTATATCATGTATCTGAAGACATCTCAGTTCTACTGCCTCTCTGTTATAAGAGATCCATCTCTAATACAGATTCACTCATTTCATGTTTTACCATTTTAGGAGAAGAAAGTGCTGAAATCTTTAGGAACAAAAAAGGATATTTTTCAATTAATACCCAGGCAATCTGTTCTGCGAGTTTGAAATTCAACGATGTCGTTGCACGTGGGAATGGATCAGCCCACGACTCACACATTGGGATAACAGCAAATATATCATATTGCTATATTTACATAACAGCAAATAGCCACTATATCACACAATAACATGTTATCACTAGATGTGAAATGAGGGGCACGAAGACGTGGCTTCTTTTCCATTTTTGTATTATTTATAAATTTTTCAGATAATAGACACAGTCAGAAAGTGACACTGACGCATCACAAAGTCACAAAGCATTCAAACTAAAATGAAATGCACGTGGATGACATAATAAGTTCATTTGTTGAGACAAGTCATACGTAGCAGACTGTAGTGTAAAAGAGATAGAGACACATGTTCCATTCTTCGTTCTAACATTTGTGTGTGGTTGGATTGCATAGAGCGACACAGACAAAATAAATTGTTCAGTTTACTGTGAGTTAGTTAACCTCGTGCCATTTTGCAACTGTGCAAGACGTGGTCAGAGTTAGGAAGTTATTTATTTAACTCAGAGCTTACTAACTCTACTTTTATATATTTAACCCGACTCTCCGCGCAAGTGGGCCTTAGAGTCTAATTTCTTGCGCCTTTGCTCTGGTACAAGAGAATAGGCAATGCAGCCAAAAACCCTAAGATGACTAAGATCAATTTTTGATCCAGTCCAGACCTCTTCAGGGATTGATCCTGATAAAGCAGTTGTGGGGTTTCTGTTCTTTAAGTAGATTGCAGTCATCACTGCCTCACCCCAATAGCGCTTACAGAGACCACTTTGCTGTAGCATGCACCTTGCCTTCTCCATGACCGTCCGATTCAGACGCTCACTAACACCGTTCTGAGCAGGACAATAGGGTACAGTTACCTGATGATGGATTCCTTCCTTTTTCAAATATTCTACGAATCTTGCACTGCAGTATTCGCCACCTCCATCCGTACGAAAACATTTAATTGGTAAACCTATCTGCTTTTCTACTAAAGCTTTGAACTCAATGAAAGTGGACATTACCTCTGATTTGGCTTTTAATAAATAACCAAATGTCTTTCTGGAAAAATCATCAGTAAAGGTCACTAGGTAGCGAGCTCCTCCACAGCTGCATTCAGACATCGGGCCACAAACGTCGCTATGGATGAGCTCTAAAGGCTGACAAGCTCTTTTTGCCTGACCTTTTGGATAAGACTTGGCCTTCATCTTCCCCTCAAGGCAAGCAATGCAGTTCTGCAAGTCTTGGTTTTGGTCGCCCTGAAAAAACACACCAGAAACCAAACCATTTTTTAAAGCATACATACCATGCAGACTTAGATGGCCTAGACGTCTATGCCACGTACCAGCCGGCACCGTAGTAGCAGCATTTGCACTATGATGTGCCGCCTGATTGTCTTTCAGGATCATTGAAGAGTGCACCTGAGAATTATACCTATATCTAACATTGTTTAAAAAGTAAACGCCGTTTTTCCTATTAGCCACTCCCACCAGTTTACCATTAACATCTAAAATTTTACAAACATTTTTACAAAAGTTGACTACATAGCCCTTCTCTACAAGTTTGCTGACAGAAATTAAATTATTGGACAAATTTGGGACAAACATCACATTCTTAATAGTAAAATTATTATCATCAATAGAGATTTTAATATCACCTACTCCCTCGCTAGTAAGTTTCTCTGCATTTGCTATAGACACTGTACTATTCACAAAGCTATAATTGTTCATATAATCCTTACTATTTGCCATGTGCGAAGTACATCCACTATCAACAATCCACTGGTCCGTGGTAGATGATGCGACAAGAAGGACTTGTTCTTCATTGGTTTGCTTCTGTTTCTTATCACGCTTCAATTTGAAACACTTTGCTTTGATGTGACCAGCCTTTTTACAATAGTTGCATATGAGGGTAGTCTTCTTTTTGCTAGTACAATATGCACTTTGAAGATTCACAGCTGCAGAACCATTAGAACTCTTCCTGAATTCCTCTTGCAAAAGTCTTGTACGCACTAGCTCACTGGAGAGTTTATTTGTAATGTTTGCTGTTTCCAGGTTAGATACTAAAACCTAAGAATACGTACTAACCTAGAAACCGTCTCGCCTCGTGATCACTGCATCAAAAACTGCCGTACTAACGCATGATTGTGTGCGTGAGCGTGCTGTCTTCCCACGCCTTGCGTCAGTGTGTAGTGACGCCGGCTAAAGACACTCTCCACTTTTTTCGGGAAACTAATCATGCTAAAGCCTTATTCTATCTGCATAAAGTTCTTATGAATGGCATCATGTATGCATTCCCGCTTTACAAAACAGGAGGGGGGGAGTGGGCGAGGGTTACTTATCAAAGTGTTTAGCGCCTTATGGTTGGAGGTTTTCCTAAAGGTTTTTGCGATATCACGCACTGTTTTCGAGATATAAGAATTTGAAAAAAAAAAAACTACCATGAAATCATTCTCTTGAATGAAACTGCTGGCTGATGACCGGAACATTGGCGGCATGGACAACATAAACCTAAAGGTGCCTCCTCACAGGGTGCATTCGCGTGTAATGTAACATTACAGAGTCGAGCATTACAGCAGTGAGGGAGGAGAACCGAGCATTGCAATGCGCACCTTGTAATGATAAAAGACGAGGTTACATCAGTGAAGGAGGAGAACCGAGCATTACAATGCGCGCCTTGTAATGATACAATGTGTAATGATTTGATACAACTTGTAAGATCAATGCGCTTTTTTGTTGCAGGTGGACGGCCGCACACTGGTCCGGATTTTTTTAAAATAGGTGGACATAGGATCTAAGATGACAAATGCTATTGGGGAAAAACATTTAGATAGGTAGAAGCCGTGACCCGGTCTCACCCGACTGCCGCTCTCTAAAACGTTAACTGTGAAAGTTCAATCCGATTGACGTTGTCATATTTGTTTTATTTCAAACTTTGAACACCACCACGTGACCTAGTGACTTAGTAGATATAATGTCATCTAAATATACATATATAACTCAAAGGTGACTGACTGACTGACATAGTGATCTATCAACGCACAGCCCAAACCCCTGGACGGATCGGGCTGAAATTTGGCATGCAGGTAGATGTTATGACGTAGGCATCCGCTAAGAAAGGATTTTGATAAATTCTACCCCGTAGGGGATAAAATACGGGAAGCGGGCACGGGAACAAATTTTACGGGGGCGAAGCTGCGGGCATCAGCTAGTGTTGGATATTTTTCTGAGGTTTTTTAATAGGCTGAGTACGAATTTCGGGTTATTTTGCAATCCAAAATGGCCGCCGTGCCACTGTTGTGAAATTTTTATGTTCTATATCTTATGAGGGGTTTTTTGGTAGGCTGAGTACGAATATTGGGTTAATTTTGCAATCCAAGATGGCCGCCGCGCCACCGTTGTAAAATTTCATGTTAGATATCGTATAAGGGGTTTTTTGGTATGCTGAGTATGAATTTCGGGTTAATTTTGCAATCCAAGATGGCCACCGCGCCACAGTTGTAAAATTTCATGTTGGATACCGTATGGGGTTTTTTGGTATGCTGAGTACGAATTTTGGATTAATTTTGCAATCCAAGATGGCCGCCACACCACCGTCGTGAAATTTCATGTTGGATACGATATCCAACATGAAATTTCACGACGGTGGTGTGGCTATTGGATTGCAAAATTAACCTGAAATTCGTACTCAGCATACCAAAAACCCCCTTAAACGATACCCATCATGAAATTTTGTGATTTCGGCGCGGTGGCCATATTGGATTGCAAAATTATCATGTGATTCGTATTCAGTATACCATAAACCCCCTTGAACGATACCCATCATGAAATTTTATGATTTTGGCGCGGCGGCCATAATGGATTGCAAAATTATCATGTGATTCGTACTCAGCATACCAAGAACCCCCTTAAACGATACCCATCATGAAATTTTGTGATTACGGCGCGGCGGCCATATTGGATTGCAAAATTATCATGTGATTCGTTCTCAGCATACCAAAAACCCCCTTAAACGATACCCATCATGAAATTTTGTGATTACGGCGCGGCGGCCATATTGGATTGCAAAATTATCATGTGATTCGTACTTAGCACTCTCACTTACTTTAAAGTATGCCAAGTTTCTCGTTACTGAGTCCGAACCATTGTATAGGTCGATTTTCACTATTCTCGACTCACACTTGACCGTTACCAAAATATTTATTTTACGTGTCTTTAATAATTTAGTTCCATACCTATGTAATTCTTTACTTATTTAATTTGGGGAATTCTGAATTGGAAACTGGCAACACCAACAAAAATGTCAAGATGGAGTTGAATAAATTAGACATGCGTAAATAAATAGATTTCATTAAATTATGATAAGTTTCGAGTTACTTACAGACCTTCCTGGCTGTTTTTAAATATTTTCTGTAATTTCGACACACTTTTATTGCACAATTCGACATTTTAAACAATAAAATTTTGTCACGTGACACAAGCTTATCCCTTGACAACAGAATGTGCACGAAATGGCGGATCGGCACTTATCCGCCAACAGTTAGCGCTTAAAATTTTGGACGCTTTGCTGTCGTTCAGAGACTATCTACCTACTTAACATATCTCTGACTAAAACATCATAGTCCTCAGGCAGTCCGCTCAACAAAATCTCGGCTACTTCACTATCATCGATTGTACGGCCAATATCTGCCAGTTGTTGTACTGTAGTCGTGACAGCCTCTATGTATGCCGACATACTATTAAATTGATTAAAATCAATCTTATGCAATTGTCTTAGTAGTACAACCCGTCAGTATAAAGACTTATCTTCGAAGATATTTTTCAAATTATCCCATGCAGTTTTGGCAGTCTCTGCATTACGCACGTACTGATAGCAATGCGGTTTGATGGACAAACATATCCTAGCCAACGCCTTTTGTATTCGGCCAGAATCAGTATCACTGCCATCGACGCATTTCCAAAGATTTTCGAGAGTGAGCAGCATTTTTACCTGAAACTTCCAGGAGTGATAGTTTGAGACACCTTCCAGTCTGTCCAAGGTACCGCCGATGAATCCCGGCGCACCGGCACTGCCAGCATTGCTTGTAGATGTTTCTGTTTCTGTCATCGTTGCTTTGCTTATAGGTTATCACGTCTAAAAATGGCGATCTCACCCTGTGCCTTCGATAGCAACCACACAAATTTATGTTTTCTTTTTGTCGAACAAAGAATGCCAACGTGTCAATCACGAACTTATCGTCATAACCATGAAGCTATAGGTAAACATGGAGGCCACACTTCGAACAACCGCTTGAGTCAAATACCTACGTATCTCTATCCCACTCTCTGTGGGCTAACCTTCTCTTTCTAGGGAATTGTGCAGTGCTGCTATCTTCTTATTAGTATCTCCTAGAAAATAATAGAAATAGACCATACTAACCAAAAATGCAAGTAAAATAATTTATAAATAGCTCTATAGTTCGACTAAGATTATTTAATGCGTAAATTGAAATATTTTATACCATAATACGCATGATTGGGTTTTCGAATCAGTGAATTACATTCCCATTTTCTAAGGATTCTGTAATGTGGCAACATTGGTACTACATGTCAATTGTCAAAGTGTCTACGAACAATAGAATGGCGGTTGACTTCATTGTTTTCACACAATAGGAAACGTTCTGAAGTAGTGTGACTATATTGAGGATTTTTCTGGGACTTCCTGTGTATTATTAGAAGAAACACGAATGTCATTATTAGAGTAAATAAAATAAGTCAACTATTGTTATCGTATGTTAATGATGAATAATTGTTTTAGGTTTCCTAAAAATAGTATTCAGCGAGAAATATGGTTATCCATTGTACCATTAAAAATTAAGTTAAGATATCTATACTAATATTATAAAGAGGAAAGATTTGTTTTTTTTTGTTTGTTTGTTTGTTTGTAACGAATAGGCTCCGGAACTACTGTACCGATTTGAAAAATTCTTTCACTGTTGGGAAGCTACACTCTTTGCGGTGAACATAGGCTATATTTTATTCCCGTATTCCCACGGGAACGGGAACTACGCGGGTGAAACCACGTGACGTCAGCTAGTTTTTTATAAAAGCAATTAGTATGCTAACTGATCATAAATTTTATTTTCTCACGTACCTTATAAACGAATGGATATGGGTGCAATTCTATACATTCATGTCGTGTAACTTTCTTAAAAGTGCCGGTAGATGGTGCCTCCTTTTCCATATTTAAAAATAAATGAAGTTCTATGAAAGCGCCAGGATTTGCAATTTGTATTTTCAAAAAACCGATTATGTAGTAACAAAGCGCTTAAAACCATCAACAGTTCCTAACTTATTGTCCAATAATCCTGTTCCTACTTTATTGTCCAATAATCAACTTAAAAATACATACATAAAAATAAAATAAATAGATTAAATAACTAAACTAATGCCTACTGAACATACCACCACTGATCATACCAGGCGCAAAGGTGCCCAATACACTAGCAGTGTTGCCGCGCTGGATAGCTATCCTTTGTACCAGGTACGACCAGACGTGGGAGTCATGCGTCTTGTCCTGTAGCCTACGGCCGATCTCCGAGACCAGAGCCTTGGTATCACTCCCGCAACTGCCCATCGTTTCTACAGCTGCCGCCGCCGGTGAATGGACGGTACGAGCCAAGTGACTGGCGGCGAAAGTGCTGATGCATGTTGCGTCCCACACTAAGCACTTGCCGTTCTTCCATGGCACATCCGGTCTCTTGCCGTCTGCGCGGGACAAACCTGGTGGTTCAAGGATACAGGGGACCTCAGCCGACCCAGAGCCCGCCGGATTAACTAATTAAGAGCGTGGTTACGCGGATGCCTACAGGTGCAGCGACAACTCAAAGCATGATGACCATCGCTCTCCACCATGGCACCGCAGATGCATTCGTGAGGTTCACACACCTTGCAGCCTAAGTGGAGAGCCACACGATCAAATTATTTAAAATCTCATTCCAATGACTTTAACACTAACATTTCTTTATTTTGACATGAAGAGACATCGGCAGACTGAACTACCACGAGCTGCCGCGGCAGACTGCGAGCTACCACAAGCTGCAGCGGCAGCTTACGTCACAGCCTACCACGGAAAGCCGCAGCGCGCGAGACGTACAGTTGATTAACCTAGAAAAATAACCCACTTGGATGAATAGCTTCGTTATTCGCAATGTACCTATGCAATCTGCAGAGAATACTACCTATCAGTCTTCATAAAAAACAGAGAAAATAATTAATCTCGCCTTTGTACATCTAATTTATATAATAAATTTTCACCACCTATTCCGTGGGACCAATTCTTAAAAAGGTGAAATGATAATATACCTCTGCCTACCCCTTCGGGGATAAAGGCGTGACCTTATGTATGTATGTATGTATTGAAATCTAATTGTATTATGAATATATATTGTCTTTATTGTGTACAATAAAGAATATATAGAAAATGAAGTATCCTGGCAAAAATAAAAATAGGGCTACCCTACTTAGAAAGAGACGTAGAGCCCACACAGAGCAAGACAGTAATATACAGACTACGCTTCAAGTAGGTATTCGAAGTGTGGCCTCCATGTTTACCTATAGCTTCATGGTCATAACTGGTTCACATAACCTAATAGATACATTATTAACGTGATTTGCAGTGGAGATTGTGTGGTGCTGGCAGCAGGACGAGAATTAAAACAAATGTTTAAGATTAACTTAGAAGCTTTATATTCTTCAGAATATATGTCAAGTTAACCAAAATTACAATTTCAGCTAGCACACGACATCGACACGAGAGACAAAAACCAAAGAAAAGAAATAGTGTTACCATAATCTATCATAGACCATGTAAAGTTTGTTTCTAAAAATGCTTAAAGCTTCCCATACACTAAACTTTCAACAGGTCATTCCAAGTTTTTATAGTTCGACACAAAAACGATCATTTGAACAGTTGCCACACGGGCCATTAGTTTCGTAGCATGATTTTTTTACGTATACCTGCCAAGCCCCTAGGTCAGTAGTGTGATAAATTATTTACAATAGACTTAATCTTTTAGCTCATTTATATTAAATAGCTGTTCCGCGCAACTTCGACCGCGTAGAAGTCGTTATCGCGTAAAATCATAACACTCCTTTTGCGCAGTCGGTTAAGAAGTAGCCTATGTCCTTCCTAGAGCCTCGAACTATCCCCATACCAAATTTCATCTCAATCGCTCCAGCCGTTTAGGCATGAAAGCGTAACAGACAGACAGACAATTACTTACGCATTCATAATATTAATAGGGATAGTTACTACGTAACAGATTCATCACTCCCATACCATACGTGTAAAGACTTTTACACGTAGACCCATACTTAACCTCAATAACATTAGCTAAAACATATCGCTACAGTGGAAAACATTCTCTACGACGTATTACGAGAGTCGAGATTGGTGCGCACACCGAATTATTGCGTCATCGAGTGACAACAATTAACAACATTAAGGTTGTAAGCACGGAACAAAAATAAGTCTTTTTGTTACGTGCTTACAACCTAATAAGGTTATTATGAACTAATAAGGTAATAAAAATTATCTTTGTTTACTTTATAGTCAATCCTACCGACTTCCTGAGCATAAAAAAAGTTTGACCATTGTTTTTTGAATTTAATTTCTTAAAATGACCTATTAAGTTTTAACTAGGATTATGATTTAATGGTTTTTATTTTTAATATCTATTTAATTTCTATTTGTGGTTAATTATCATTGTATCTAAAAGTATATGGGATGTTAATTTCCTGAAATAAATGCATTCATTCATTCATTCATTCATTGTAGAAATTTGATTCTCTTGCCGAAATGTATGGGAAAAGTTTCTGGCGATTTCTATCTTTCCTAGTAGGTACTCAACAAAGATTTCTATATAAAATATAGAAGTCTTTGGTACTCGAAGCTAAAATGATTCGATAGAGTCTTTTGTTCCCCACATGAAATAGAATCGATTGGCACAAAAATTTGGACCTTCTGCATTATTTTGCTAACTGTAAGATTTTTGCAAAATCTGTAAATGCAGTTCAAAATATCTCAAAAACTTAGGGAAGGTTTCCTAAGAACGTTTTGCTGTAACTACAACGGTTAAGACACTGTATAGTTAAGATACGTGACCTTATTGCTCCGTTGCAAAAATACACCCTGTTTAACAAACGTGATTTTTTTACAGTTTTTTGGTACGAACCGTGCGTGAGTCCGACTCACACTTGGCCGGTTTTATTTATAACAAACATGTTTACATTTCATGAAATCTTTTTATTATAGTATTTATTATTGACGGAGTGAGCGAAGCGAACTAGTCTCAATTTCGACAGAATGGACGATTTTGTTTTTGGGGCGTAGGTATGTCTGGTTGTCAGTTCCGGTCTAGAGGACGCATTTCTTAACCGATTTTCAACAAACTTAGCACACCTGTTCCTTGATTCAAAATACAACTTTTTTGAGAGCTTTTTTGATAAGGGGGAAAATGGTGGTGAAAAGGGGTAAAGATTGGTGTCACGTTATTTATGAACGGATCTTGATGATTTTTGGCTGAAACATAATATAATATAATATAATATAATATATTTATTCAGATAAAGATTATAGTACATCAATTTTAATTTTATTTGGTACAGTGGTAGGCTCAATTGTCTACAATTCGTGGGTACAGTTCTGTATTCCTAACTGGGCTACGCAGTAGCCTGTGTTAAGGAGTTACAGTTCCCTATTCGCAATGGCTTCAATATTTATTGTGATAAAAAACTTTTAACGCTTTTTAGTGCCAAAAATTTACTCTTATCAGAGGGTTTTTAAATGAAAGAAAAAAAAACAAATAGTATTGAAAAAATAACTAAGATTAGTGAGTGTTAGTGTGTATGTGTGTGTGTTTGTGTGTGTGTCTGTGTGTGTGTGTGTGTGTGTGTGTGTGTGTGTGTGTGTGTGTGTGTGTGTGTGTGTGTGTGTGTGTGTGTGTGTGTGTGTGTGTGTGTGCGCGCGTGTGCATGTACAGAAAAGAAACTGATGTGTATATTTGTAGAAGAGGCAAAACGTGTCAAACTAGGTATTTTTCTGTCTTTTCGTAGTCGTGGCTACGCAGAAACATAACGACTCGCTTTTTACATTCAAAGTAGCTCAAACCAAACACTGGACAATGCTTGTTAATCCGGTTGTATAAATAAGGGCCGAGGATGTAAAAGAATCTTCGGGCAAAGGACGACCGTGCCAACGTCAGTGTACAGATCCTATCTCTTCTGCGCTTGTCAATCACCCTGTACGGTGTCTGACGATGCTGCATAAGTATAACTTGTAGGATGAAGTGTTGGCGAACGTTCAGAATGTTCCAACTATTGTATAACTCATCTGTTGAGAACATAATGGGACGAAATGTAGCCACTTTCAGAACCGCCCTGTGTGCGATCTCTAACGGTTTCATTATAGATTTACAAGCTCCGCCCCAACATGATATGCAATACGTTATTACGGATTGACACAACGCAAAATAGACTCTACGGATGACCGTCAACCTAGCAACATGTCGAAGTGTTTTGAAGATGTAAATTAGTTTGCGTATTCTGCCCGTGAGACTGCTGATATGTGTCTTAAAATTCAGATTCCTGTCCAGGGTCACTCCCAAATATTTCACGTGCTCCACGGAAGTTAGCTGAGCACAATTGCAAAGGGGCTTAGTTTCAGGACGACAAGTGTGAGCTATTATGTTGACATGGACTCGAGGCTGGGACGCAGCACTTACAGACCATGTAAGGAAGTTGGTTTTGGAGGTATTGAGAGTCAAAGTGTGATGGTATAGCCAGTCCAGCGTAGTGTCCAGCGCGAGTTGTGCCTTGTTCCCCAGTTGCATCCATGTATCAGCAGTGACGGTTATGGCAGTATCATCAGCAAATGATGTTATAATACCATCCTTTACACTGAGGTCGCACAACTCGTTTATGTAAACAAGAAACAGTGTAGGACCTAGTATGCTGCCCTGTGGCACGCCGTAGGAGATAGAAAGCTACTCGCTGTTGTAGCCATCCATCCTAACGAACTGCGAACGACCCGACAGGTAACTCCGGAAGAGATCCAATTGTATTCCTCTGACACCCATTCCTTCGAGTTTCAGTAAGAGGGTAGAAACGGGAACAGAATCAAAGGCCTTTGTGAGATCCAAGAATATCGTAAGTACTCTTCTACCTTGGTTGATATTTTGAACAACATAATTAGTTACCTCATGAACTGCGTCACAGGTGGATAAGTTCCTGCGGAAGCCGTATTGGTGTTTCGATAATAGTTTATAGTGTTCCAAGTATTCCACCAATCTTCTGTTAATTAAGCGCTCGAGTACTTTGGATAGTACACTCAGAACAGCTATAGGACGATAGTTATTAGGTAAGTTCCCGTCTCCACCCTTGAAGATTGGATGGATAATTGCCTTTTTGAAGGAAGTAGGAAAGACGCCAGTGTCGAAACAAAGATTAAATATGTGGCATAGAATAGGTGACAGAAGAATGGAGTACTTCTTTATAATATAGGGCGTAATACCATTCCAACCAGCGGCGGCATTTGAACGTAGTGAGTGTATGATAGCCATAATTTCGTCACAGTCTGTGTGTTCCAAAACGAAGGATGAAATGTGTGTAGTCCTGAGTTTGACCTGGGGGGGTCTTTGAGGTCTAGTCGAGATAAGGTCGTCAGCAAGCTTTTTGCCTATGTTTACGAAAAAACTGTTTACTTTGCTACAGGCCTGTAAGGGTGAAGATGTGGAGGTTATTAATCGTGTAGCGGAGTTCTTGGGTTTAGTGATATCTGTGACACGTTTTATTGTATCCCAGAGCAGTTTTGGATTATGACAGGCTTTATCAAGTTCCTCTGTGTCGAACAGCCGTTTGGCTCTTTTTATTATTCTTGTGCAAAAATTTCTATATCTTTTATAGGTTACTTTTAGAACTTCATTATCTGGGTATTTTTTAGTCTTTTTATGCAAAGCGTCCCTATTTCTTATACAGCGTAATAGACCGGTCGTAATCCAGGGCTTCAGGACTTTCTTTTTAGATGATACCTTTTTTATAGTAGTATTCCTAGATACAGCACTTGTTAGCAACTCAATAAGTTTGTTTGTTGCAATGTCAGCATTTTCGATGCAGAATATTGTGTCTAAGTCCAGCTGGGCCATTGTTTCATCGAGTTCTCATAATCAATTTTGAAAATGGTTGAAGTGATATGTTCTCGTACAGGTCGGTAGTTTAAATACAGCAGAGAAGAGTGATGGTCAGTGATCACCGTGTCAGACAAACATGTGGCTGGAGTAGTTTGTTTTTAAGAATACATGATCTAGACAATTCTTCTCTCTGGTGGGTAAGGAATGTGCAGGTAGGTAACCGTGAAATGCTAAACAATTTAAATAATCGTGGCAACGCGTATCGATAGTAGTTGGTTTAATATCTATATTCAGATCACCGCACAGAATAACCGATTTAAAGTTTTGCAAGGTCAATAGTGTGCGGTTGAGAGCGGTGAGAAAATTTTGTATATCACGATTTGATGGTGACCGATAAATACATACTAATGCAACGTCTGTTTTGAGTTTAATAATAATTCCTGAGGCAGACTGGCACAGATCAGGTTCCTCATAAGTCGCCGACAACTCCGAACCTACATATACGACCACACCGTCCTTTTTGTTTAGATGGTTGGTAGTGTTAAATGCTGCGTAGTTTTGTAATTGTGGTATTATAGCGTTAGATAATTACATCACTATCAAATGATACACGCTTCATAAGAGTCTGCAAGCTTCGGAAGTTGCAGTTAATAGAGCAGATGTTTTGTGTAAGTACCTTCAGATAGTTTTTTGGCTGTCTTATAATTGTTTGCGTCAGTTCCGGGTTGCAAATGTGAATTTCAGAGACAGATAGTTGGTCTAAATTGTCAATCAGGCTATTAATAACATTAGTCATTTTGGTGGTAATAATGTAGGTATTAAGCGGGGTGGGGCGTTCTGGATGAGAGTGGTGTAGGGGCTTGTGATAATTCGCATCAGATTATAATAATTGATCTGCAGTGTGTTTCTTAGCGGACTAATTGGTAATTCTTTGAAAACTGGTAACGGAAACGAGCACATCTGAGGATGGTTGCAGCATTCATTTTCTGGTGAGTGGCTGTTTTGAACTGGCAGTGCAGGAAAATGGTATTGTGTTATGTGAAGTCTGTATTTAGGTATTTTGTCGTTGTAGTAATTATGAGTGTTGAATGTATTATCTGTGTGTGTTAATAAGTTATGGTCGTGGTAACAGGAGTCTGTCACAGACAGTTGAAATTGTACGATTAAAAAGACTAATAAATAATACATGCGTAGTCATTCGGTGGATGTTGAAGTCAGCTGTTTCAGTTGCATTTCATTTTTCACTAGGATGGCCTGGCTGTTTGGATCCTTTTTCATCATAACCCGGCCATTTGAAGTCCAACAAAAGTTATATTGGTTGGTTCTGGCGTAGATTCTTGTTAGATAAAACAATTTTTTAGTACGGGTGGTAAGTTGTTCAGCGACATATACCGGTGTTTCGGTGATATCTGATAAACCCAAGTGTCTTGAGTTGATCTTACGCTCCGGATTCTTCTTGTTAAACTCCTTGACAGCGCTCAGGAATTTGGTTTTGGTGAGTGTATTAGCAAACTCAACAGTGAGACTAGACGTTTTATGTTCCTTTTTAGATGATTGCCGTGATACATCACGAATATGCGGAGACTCAATAAGGACGTTTAATTGTTTGGATAGTTGCAAAATCATATCGTACAAAGCAGTTTTATCCTCTCCGTTCCTTTTGGGAACATTTCTAAATTCCAGTGAAGTTTTGATACTGTTGTGGTCATGCAGCTCAAGTTTCTCCTCAATCATGGATAATCTGTTCACTATACTGTTTCGATCTTTTTCCAAGGTGCTTATTTTGTTCTCAACTGATGATAATTGGTCGGAAATGAAAGTCATCGACTTTTCCAATTCACCTGTTGTCGTCATGATATCGGTGTAGTGTTTTTTAATTTCCATCATGTATCCTTCCAATTTGTCCAAACGGGAATTTTGGGCAGATGACATTTCTCGAATCATATCTCTAATCTCGTTTTTAAAACGCTCAAAGTCATCGCTGGTTACCTCGCTCGAGGGGTGTTTACGTTTGGCACTCTGGGTAGTATAATGTTGTAGAGCTTCCTCTGTGCAGAGTTTCCTAATGTCCGACTCAGAGCGTGAGGCAGCGCTTAGGTTCGCCATCGGGTTTGTTTGATCGACGGTCACAGCCGAGGCAATTTCTTTTGTGGGCGAGTTTGTCGGCGTTCTTAACATATTGAGCAGATTCCGTACTGCCGAGTTTGTGTTCAGTAAATTTTTAATTAATTAAACAATAACTTGGACCAAGTCCAAATATTACCGGTAAAACGCTGTCTCTTATGAATTGCGGCAAGCGACAATAGTGACGTGCACGAGTAGCACATGCAGTGAAGCGACGCGGCGACGTAGCTCTGGTTGTTGTTGCCGTCGCTGTAGATGTTGTCTTGTTTTCACTAGCACTCCGCGTTCAACTCGACGTTTATGCGCGCCTTGTACTTTGTATCGTTTTTTCGAAACTATAACTAAAATGTATAATCTTTGCAAAAAATTGTACGGGTTAGACTTAGACGTCTATTCGCTTTCGCGGTACAAAGGGAAGGGGTAGAATAAAATTCCTCACAAGTTGTTGTAAATAAAATATCCCGGCCAAGTGCGAGTCGCACGTGTTAGATTCGTCTCGTAGAGGGTAGGTATATCAATACATACGGTCACGCCTTTTATCCCCGAAGGGATAGCCAGAGGCATATTCTGTAAGGAGGGTATTAGCAAATAAGTTAAGAAATGAAAAGAAATGAATATGAGATAAAAGTATCTTTTTTCTCGTCAAGATTTCTGATTCTACATTTACCGCCAGATTCGCAATAGGTAGAACCTGTGAGAAAGAACCTGGCAATAAAACTCACGGCCACTCTTTTTAAAGTCACATTCTTTACAAATATTGCTATTCATCTATTTCTACTATAATCTAATTTCATCAATAGTTGGTACACGTCATTACAATTAATAGCAACACGGATCATATCGTTACAAATAGTTCAGCAGAATAGTACTTATACATTATCTCTTAAACCAAGCCATGGGCAGTATAAAATAACTTTGAATACAATCAATCAAATCGGTCTATGGCAGTCCAGCGCTGCTGGACGTAGACCTCTGCTAATTTCAACACATATATTACACATCACATCAGATCAGATAAATTAGGTACATAAGTTATTAATGAGGAACGTACCCTTAAGACGGCTGCTCAGCGACTGACTCGCCCAACAATATAAATTCCAAGTAATACGTATCATAACGTATTGCTACTATGCAGAAAGATATTTAGTAATTCTATTAATTTTAATTAACTACTGAACCATATCTGTACCTACTTTAAAAGACAACTTGACGAACAATAATGGGCGTTGCTCTGTAAGTGCAGACATTTTTATATCTTCGCAATTGGTGGGGTAGGATATTACGTAATATTGTAGAAGTGGTCGAAAACCTATCTTTTCGATACTTAAATACTTTACACTAAATTTAGAAATAAATATTAAATTAAAATACTATTAAAATAAAAATATAACAAATAAAATATCAATCCAGTGGTTCACCACGTGTTAAATGAAAATTATAGTAACTTATTTATTATCATACCTTACACGGCCATACTGACAAGTACTTCGGTCTCGAAGTACAAATATGCATATTTATCTATACTAATATTATAAAGAGGAAGGAATTGTTTGTTTGTTCGCATCGAATAGGCTCCGTAACTATTTTCACTGTTGGGAACCGATTAGAAATATTCTTTCACTGTTGGGAAGCTACACTATCCGAACATAGGCTATATTTCATTCCCGTATTCCCAAGAGAATGGTAGCTACGCGAGTGAAACCGCGTAACGTCTGCTAGTTTTATATATTTTACTGACCAAACGAACAGCATTACAAAAATAACACTATAAATATTACATTTCAGCAATGCCAACACCGGGATTCTCTGAATTAACCAATAACAATACAATACAATATACCTATTAACGAATTTACCGTAATATAAGTCCAATCCTGCCCGTACTGGCAATAATGTAAACATGTCATGTTTTGACAATCGTTGTCTAAGACAGATGAGTAGAAAAATATAGTATGACAAATCATTGAATTTTTTACTATCCTGAGTAAGTATTTTAAATGAAAATAAACTGTCATAAAGAAGTTATTTGGTGTCGAAATGATTGTAAGAACACTGTATGACTCCTGAATACTGGAATTTATTCAGGGTAAATATTCAATTGCAAGTAACTATGGATATATTGGATCAAATGTGTTTGTTTACATTTTTGCGCAAAGCTATTGAAATACAGTATACCTACTTAGTTAGATTATATAAATTCTGTAACACTAAGATGATCAGTGTTACTCACCAACTAGCGCGAGGTAGCTATGCAGAGAACTCTATCCCAGGGCGCCTTATTTCTAAGTTTCCAGTCTGTGTGCAAGGGTAGGCTAGGGCTCTCACGAAAACAGACAATAGGGTGTACACACATATATTTACTAAGTACACAGAGATACACAGAGACACACATAGAGCTTATTCACTGATAGACACAAATATCACAGGTACACAGAAGTAAAGTCAGGGCTCAGGTATTAATACTACTAGGCTACATATAAGTAGTGGATTTACTGGCCTGCAGAGTGAGCTGAGTGAGAGTGACTGCCTGTTGTTACTGCCAGGTGATGACGGCAGATACCTCTCACATGAGAAGCACGTGTAGTCCGCACTTCCACGTTGTCGTACCACGTGCAGCCCACTAACTTATAGGTGCGGCACCAAATATCTCATCCGGCAACTAGCCCCGTAGTAAAAAACCCTGTCATGAAAGAAACGACAAATTAAGATCTTGGCTGCGCGACAGACGACAATCGACCCGCTTTGCAAAAGAAGAAGTGACTCACCAGTTTTCTGGGTAAAATGTAGCAAGATGCAATGCAGCAACGCAATCACAGCCCGTTAGGCCACGCGAGGTAACAAATAATCGCGCTTGAGCGCAAAAACTGATTCGCGGCACAGTCTCAGAGCAAAAGCCAAAGGACCTCCAACTACCCCAAAGCAGGTCTCGGTCAAAAGTCCTGTCTTTCACGAAAAATCTTAACAAAACCCGTTCCTTTAAATGCGAAACGCTTCGTCACCGAACTTATGACATCCTGTCATTCTGACAGCAGAAATGTCACCACTGACAACCGATTAAAAAAAGATAACTCGATAAGGCTGCTTTCACATCCTAAATACTGCATCTATAGAAAATAAATGCTACAACCACCCCCCCTTTAATAGTATTTCCTGCGGATATGACACGCTGGAAATACACAATAAAGAAAACAGAAAAGTACTGACTAATAAACAAAGACAACCAGCTAGGTCCTTCAAACACCAGCTGACTACGACCATTACAATACCAAAGAAAGATCCTCCTATGTACCTAACTAGACACTGACTCGTGTACCGGTTAGGCTAAGTAACTAGAGTCTAATGCCCTTCATAGAAAACGAATGCTCCCTTTACTCACTGCCGATACCCTAACACTACCCAAGCTCTCAGGATAATGTAGAGTACTAAGAAGCGAATGAGAGAAAAACGCTCGGTGCGGTGCATAGAAGAAACTACAACGTGACAATTTAAAGTCACGTACACATATAGAAATACAAACAAAAGATTAAAATAGTCTTACATAATGATCACATAGCACTGGTTTAATAAACTAGAGAAACAGTGCTATGTAGTTACGTTAGGTATTGGAGACTGCTCCTCCTGATACTTCAGGATGTCCTTGATATGGTACTCCCCAAGATCCTTACCGTCCAGATCTGACAGCCTATATACTAAAGGGGATCGTTTAGCAGTCACCACACATTTAAGGAACTTAGGAGCTAGCTTAGCAGTAAAATTCTTGGCCTTGTTGGACAGGTAGAACGTGCGTTTGTAAACTATCTGTCCCACTTTCAGCTCTACATGCCTTTTTCTGAGGTTGTAATACTTTTCATTACGCTGGTGGGCAACGTTCAAATGTTTCCTCACCTGGTCGTAAATGCGTTGTATTTCTCTCAGCTTGACACCGAAGGCTGATGGATCGTCTACAGAGACTGAAGTAGGATGGCACGCGATATCTGTCTGCCTGTACAGCACTCCATCCCCAATAAATTCCCTACCATGTACCAAAAAGTAAGGGGTGAAACGAGTTGCTTCGTTAACTGCAGTGTTTAAAGCACACTGTATCTCAACCAAGAACTGATCCCAAGACTTGTGTTGTGACTTCACATAGCATGAGATCGCTTGAACCACATTGCGAATAGCTCGTTCCGCCTGATTAGTTTGGGCATGATACCTAGGGTTATAATATATATTAGGTACATTGTATTTAGCCAACAGATCCTTAAATGGCTTACTCACAAACTGAGGGCCATTATCCATGTAAATAGTCTTGCAGACTCCGTGCACGAGAAACACACTCTTCTCTATGAACCTCGCGACTACAGCGCCTGTGGCAACCCGAACAGGGCACAACATGACGTATTTGCTAAAGTAGTCGGAGACCACGATCAGGTGTACGTTTCTATTGCTCGAAGTGGGAAAGGGACCAAGCAGATCGACAGAGATAGCTTCGAATGGCTTCGAAACCCGCTTCGGGCTACCCATTAGGCCGGGACGAGACGTATTTACGGGTTTGTACTGCTTGCATGTTTCGCAATTCCCAACATATTCTTTGACGTCCTCGTACATCTTGGGCCAGTAATAATTTAGGGCTAACCTTTTATGCGTCTTCCAAACGCCACCATGGGCACTAAGTGTGTCATCGTGGTACTTAGAGAGCAGGGGCAAGCGATCCTCCTGAGGTACCACCAGCTTCCAGTCAAAGTCTGAAGCCAAAGAATATTTATTTTTAGTTAACCTATATAGAAGGTTGTCACGAATGTCATAATTTGGTGACTTCCTAGGGTTCTTCCGAACACTATTCATGGTGTGGTCATACCACGGGTCTTTAGTGGGTACTGCATCGAGGGAATCAATTTTGATACGAGACAGAGCATCAGGTACAACGTGGTCTTTACCTTTTCGATGCTCTATGTCAAAATCGAATTGACTGAGCCTCATGCTCCAACGTGCTAGACGACCCGTGGGATTTTTTAGCTTATGGAACCACAGAAGAGATGAATGATCCGTGACGACCGTACATTTTTGGCCTTCGACGTACTGTCGAAATTGTTCCAAAGCGAAAATCACGGCCAGAAGTTCTCGCTCAGTTGTGCTGTAGTTCACCTCGTTCTTGTTGAGAGAACGGCTACAGTAGGCGATAGGGTGCTCAACACCATCGTGAGTTTGTGTCAGTACAGCAGCAACTGAGTAAGCTGACGCGTCACTAAGAATGCGGAAGGGCATCTCAAAGTTAGGCATTTTTAATATAGGGGCAGAAACCAAGGCTGACTTTAGCAGGTTAAAGGACTGTTCAGCCTCAGGGGTCCATTCGAACTTAAGGTTCGTAGAAGTGAGTTTGCACAGAGGTTTACTAATCTTCGAGAAGTTGTTAACAAAGCGACGATACCAGCCGGCCATTCCCAGAAATCTCTTAACCTCCTTAGGGTTAGAAGGGGTGGGATAGTTGAGGATAACCTCAACTTTACCCGGGTCTGTCCGTAAGCCATGTTTGTCCACATAATACCCCAGGTATTTGAGTTCACTCCGACAAAAGTGGGATTTTTTCATATTAATAGTTAGGCCAGCATCCTTGAGTTGCTGATAGACTCTATGTAAGAGCTCTACATGCTCCTCAAAGGTGCTGGACACACAGACTATGTCATCCTGAAACGCAAATACCTTGTTGTCGAACTCGGGACCAAACAGACGGTCCATGAGGCGTTGCATCGTGGCACTGGCACCGACAAGACCGAAGCACATGGAATTGTAATGGAACAATCCTCTCCGGGGAACCGTAAAAGCAGTCTTCTCAGCAGACTGGAGTGAGTCGAATGGAATCTGCCAGTAGGCCGCACTCAGATCTACAGAGGTTAAATACTTAGCATTATTAAGATGGTCTAAGATTTGATTGATATAGGGTCAGGGGTAGGCGTCACTCTTAGACACAGAGTTCAGCTTGCGAGAGTCCAAGCACAATCTGAGGTCGCCGTTCGCCTTCTCCACCATGACCACTGGAGAGTTCCAGGCGGACTGAGACGGGGACACTACTCCCATCTCCAGCATTCGGTCCAGCTCGGCTTCCAGGGCCTTCTGCTTAAGGGGAGAGAGCGGATAATAACGCTGCTTGATCGGCTTGCTGTCACCAGTGTCAATGACATGGTGCACAAGTGAGGTCCGACCTAAACCCACCTTATCAGTGTTCAACGAGTCGAACTTTTCAATGACCTCGTTGATTACACACCTTTGTTTAGTTGTCAGGTTGTCGTAATCCTCGAGGCCACCGTTAAGGGACACAGACTCTATAGGATTATTATCACTAAAGCTATCAAGACTAATATTTTGTAAAATTAACTTATCACTTAACTTAAATTGTTGCCAGAAATCCACTCCAAATATCATGGAGGTGGTTATACCTGGGACAACATAGAACTTGACAACTCGGATAACCGAATTGTACTCAATTGGCAAAGAGATACAACCCAGACATTGCAAGTGAGTGCTGTCTGCAGTTGTAATACGAAAAGTAGGATTGATACTCACAAGATCAAAACCCAGTTCCAAGAAGATGCGGTGCGCTCCCTTACCTAGTATAGAGCAGGAGGCACCGGAATCTAGAAGGCCTAAGACATTTAAATTTAAAACCTTAACAACTAGATACGGTCTAATGTCACTATCTCGTTTAGGAAACAGGACCTTATCAGAAATAGACTCAGATACAGAGTGATGCACAGAGTTCCTAATAAGGCCCTGGCCTACGCGTTTTTTGACTTGCTAGTACAGTGTGAGCAGTCTGGGGTCTTGACTCCTTTGAGACCACACCGGAAACACACCAGCTCCCTTGACTGTGTGCAGCTGTATGCAGTGTGACCGCCCCCGCCGCAACGAAAGCATTTGCGATCGTGGGGGGTAACCGGCGTCTCCACTGCAGACACCTGCTTAGCGGGCTTTTGTACACCTTTGTTCTTAAGCTGGTGTAAGTCAGATGTAATCTCAAACTTGTCAAGAGCAGGCTCATGGAAAGCGTCTGCCCTAGTACGCGCAAGCTCCAAGCGCTTACCCAAACGTCTCAAGTCATCTACAGAGTTGACATCATGCAAGGCCAGTTCCTTCATGTAGTCAGGTCTAATGTTGTGCATGAGAATGTCCAGCTGTTCCTCACTGGGCATCTTACATGACAACCTTGAGAACATGGCTTGCATTGTACATACAGGGTGTGGCGTAAATAGTGGTCCAACGTAAAGGATGTGACATAACAGGTAGTCAACTACAACATACTACAATTTTGTCCGGTTTTGCCCAAGGGTTGCAGAAAAAAAGAACTTTTTATGAAATTCACCCCATTTTTTATAAATTTGGCTGTAGTTTGAAGAAAAATCGTTAAGTTTTGAATTTTGATTTCTGTTTATTAAAGCCTAATACATTAGCTAACAAACAATAATATAGTTTGTTTATTTCCATTTCAAACTTGGAAAAAAAAGATAAATTTATCTCAATTTTACCTCAAGTTTTAAAGTATCACTAAAATACAAATGCATTTTTAAAAAAATAAATGTACTGCACTGTTGCTACCCATTATTTCAAAAATATGCCCGTCTAATACCGATTTCGAAATGGTATCACACTAACAAATATTATTTTTTTAAAGCTGGATATTTCATTTTCATTACAAACTGAAATTTTAATTTCATAGTAGGGAATCAAACTGTTTATAACCACATGGTCTCTACTTATCCGTCTATTGTCGGGCGCCTCGGAAAACTACTCGGAAGGATGTTACAGAATTCCTGACAGACTTTGGTCAACACCTTGGTCCCACTAAGGGTCTGCGGTGTCCTTCCGATTCTTTTTATTTTTTTTCTGCAACCCTTGGGCAAAACCGGACAAAATTGTAATATGTTGTAGTTGACTACCTGTTATGTCACACCCTTTACGTTGGACCACTATTTACGCCACACCCTGTATATAGTTAACCAAGGACTCAGAGCGGGCTTGTGTACGCTGTCTTATCTCGTTCCTGAGGCGGTAATCATAATCAGGAATATCGAAGGTATCTCTAAGCTCACTAATAAGATCCTCATATGAGATGAAGTTAGCTTTGTTTGTACGGAACCAAGACAAAGCCGGTCCATCCAACAGGTCGGAGAAAGCCATAAGGAGTCTAGGCTTAGTAACCTCCCGAGCACATCTAAGTTCCTCTAATCTCTCTAAAAACACACGTACACAAGTAGAACCATCATATTTTAAATTAAATGAACATAAGTTAAGGGGACGTTCTTTATACACTATGTTACATGTAGAACTATTCCTACTTGAACTAGCTCGCACCGAGCGGTCCTCTCTCACTACTGGTGAAGTATATTCCACCTGGTCACGACCCGAAGGATCATCACCATCATCATCCGAACCTACGGATTCAGAATCACTACTGGGTTCAGCCCTAGCGATGATCTTCACTAGCCTACCACGAATATCCACCAGGTCGGGGCAATCCAGACCACAACGAGCTAACCTACTCAATAAGTAGTTGGCTCTGATGGACACCCCAAGACGACTACCTTTATTAATGAAAATGTCACCTGACTGAATAGCCTCCTCCAGCTCGGAGACTCTTGGAAGGCAGATCGAGAGCTCAGCCGGTGCATCAGCGGGTACCGGAGCACTCGCTTTGATGCTACCTCGACGGACGAGTCGGTGTGCCGTTCTTAGCTCACTCCGAAGGCCAGACACTGTCGTTTCCGGTTCCACTGAAATACCCATGTGGGACAGCTCGTTAGCAAGTTCATCCTTTCTTAAATAATTCATATATTTTTTCATCTGTGCCATTATGTAAAAATTTACTTACAACAATTATAAATATAAAATGGCACAGATAGGGATCAATTACAAAGTAAAAATGTAAATTGAGTTACAACAAAGTGTACTAAGTTAGGTAATTATGTTTCAAATGGACTTTTAGAATTTAACAAAGATTAAGGGTATACTAAGAGAGAAAAGTTTCTAAATTTTCTGATAACACAGTTCAGGTTAATAATTAAAATTACAAGGTATCAACATACCTTCAAAAAAAATTTATAATTACACAGAGTGAAATTCACTAAGTTAACACAGAGGTGAAGCTATAGAATAATATATGTAATATATTAATCTATGCTAATATAATATTACAATAAATATATGTGTGCACCATAAAAAGGAACATAACAAAGAAAAGAAACACAATAAGAAAAGAAGTGGGTATGCCAAATAAAATCAAAAAGTTTTTCCAAAATCACAGCTATTTTAAATTTTTGAATTTAGAATTTTGTGTCTTTTCCAGCCAAAGATGTAGGAAGCTGGAAGAAGACGAAAGGGAAGGTTTTGTGCTTAGCTGCTAGCACCACCAATTAACATCCTGGAGCGTCTCGGACGATTCCAGAATGGTTTCGCCAGAGATAACCACCTATGCACACACACCAGACTGAGACTACCGCAGAGTAGACCCAGAGATTTGCCACTACGTTGGGAGCCAATTTGTAACACTAAGATGATCAGTGTTACTCACCAACTAGCGCGAGGTAGCTATGCAGAGAACTCTATCCCAGGGCGCCTTATTTCTAAGTTTCCAGTCTGTGTGCAAGGGTAGGCTAGGGCTCTCACGAAAACAGACAATAGGGTGTACACACATATATTTACTAAGTACACAGAGATACACAGAGACACACAGAGAGCTTATTCACTGATAGACACAAATATCACAGGTACACAGAAGTAAAGTCAGGGCTCAGGTATTAATACTACTAGGCTACACATAAGTAGTGGATTTACTGGCCTGCAGAGTGAGCTGAGTGAGAGTGACTGCCTGTTGTTACTGCCAGGTGATGACGGCAGATACCTCTCACATGAGAAGCACGTGTAGTCCGCACTTCCACGTTGTCGTACTACGTGCAGCCCACTAACTTATAGGTGCGGCACCAAATATCTCATCCGGCAACTAGCCCCGTAGTAAAAAACCCTGTCATGAAAGAAACGACAAATTAAGATCTTGGCTGCGCGACAGACGACAATCGACCCGCTTTGCAAAAGAAGAAGTGACTCACCAGTTTTCTGGGTAAAATGTAGCAAGATGCAATGCAGCAACGCAATCACAGCCCGTTAGGCCACGCGAGGTAACAAATAATCGCGCTTGAGCGCAAAAACTGATTCGCGGCACAGTCTCAGAGCAAAAGCCAAAGGACCTCCAACTACCCCAAAGCAGGTCTCGGTCAAAAGTCCTGTCTTTCACGAAAAATCTTAACAAAACCCGTTCCTTTAAATGCGAAACGCTTCGTCACCGAACTTATGACATCCTGTCATTCTGACAGCAGAAATGTCACCACTGACAACCGATTAAAAAAAGATAACTCGATAAGGCTGCTTTCACATCCTAAATACTGCATCTATAGAAAATAAATGCTACAATTCAACAATAAGGACAAGATTGATTCTATTTCTTTCCACTGTCAGCCTCGTTTTACATTAATAGTACCTAAGTACTACAGCTAATAGATCTTTCCATTTTTTCTTCACATCTAGCCTCTTTACATTGAGGACTACAGCTTTCTGCATAATACTTTAAACAATGACATCGTTTCATTGTCATAAGTCTCTTTTCAAATTAAGAGAACTAAATAACAACGGTCAATCGCTTTGCCAACAATAACCACTAGCTTCACACCTGCTGCACATCTGACAAGCTAGATCAAAGCAAAAGACTTCAGCAGTTCATCTCATTCAATCAATATTCAATTGATTCTCAGAACATAAGATCAACTCCATTTATTTTACATACCCTACATAACTTAGGCTTAAATTACTTAGTATGGCACATAATATTACATGTTGTATTGTCATAGTCATTCAGCAGTTCATCTCAGTCAATCAACATTCAATTGATTCTTAGAACACTCCATTTATTTTACATATGTACCCACATTACCTAGGCTTAAATTACTCAGTAAAGCACATACTATTACATGTAGGTATATTCATTCAGCAGTTCATCTCAGTCAATCAACATTCAATTGATTTTTAGAACATACTCCATTTATTTTATATTACCTAGGCTTAAGGCTACGCACAGATTACACATGTAATCTGTGATGGAATAGATATCTATTCCATAATATTATTTTAATCATTGATGTGACCAGTAGCACCACCTAAGCTACACAATTTTTTTCAACCTATCTATTCACATGACCATAGCATACATTCTCTTTAGTTATAATAATGTTACTTGACTACTTATCTCTCATAGAGAAAACCTAAAATTAAATGAACAGCATTTATTAGGGTTACGTAGACAAATGGCAAAAACGGAACCCTTGTAGTCCCGTCAAGTCCGTCAGTCAGTCCGTCCGTCCGTCCGTATGTCACAGCCCCCTCTCTCCGAAACTATAAGACCCATGCTATTGAACCTGGTAAGTAGGTGTATTCTATAAACCGCATCAATATTCTTACACAAAACTAGAAAAAAGGGAGTAAATTTTTGAGGTCCCCATACTCAGAACAGACTCAAAAAAAATGTTTTTTTTCATACGTGTGGTATCTATAGATAGGTCTTCCAAAATGCTAATGAGATTTCCAACACCATTTTTTTTTTCTAAACTGAATAGTTTGCCCAAGACACTCTTTCAAAGTGGAAAAATGTGTGTGTGTCCCCTCTAACTTCTAAACTAAGGGAATGATAAGTCCAAAAAAAAATAAGATGTACGTTGCCATAAAAACCTCCAACGATATTGGTCTGAACAAGATCTAGTAAGTAGTTTTTTTTTCATTCGTCATAAATCGCAATTTTCGCCTAGCAAAATCGCTACCACAGCGAACGTGTTAAAACAGCAATCAAAGTTAAAACGAACTACAAGAACTTTTATTATTATAACTTGTTGCTACGGAATCCTTCATGGGCGAGTCTGTCTCGCACTTGGCGGTTTTTTTTTCATGTTAAGGTACCATAAATCTTGTACGGAAACAGACGTAATGAATGACCCTGCTTACTTGTTTCGAATATCAGATAATCTTTTGTCTTTTATTATTTTCCTGCATCTATTCTGCAATGAAATATTATCCATCACTACATAATCATAAGTAACTCTTCGATTTATACGTAGTAACTAGTATTCACAGCAAGAATAGTAGGTATAGACTACAAAAATTATGTAGGTAGTTATTACCACAGTTTATTCAACGCGATTCCGAGTCACAGGATAAAAATCTTCTAGTACCTACATATTCCAAGAGCGGCGTATTGACGAAATATTTCATGCTAACTAATGTAGGTAACCTCCTATACAGAAAGTTAATGAAAAGAAATCAAGATTTGATATGGAAATCTAGTTGGTATTTAAAAAAAACTCGGAAAAAAAAAACTAGCTTATTGACGCCAATTAGATCCGAGAACTATCGTAAGAGAAAATAATGGTATGAAGAAACAGTGTACTTAGTGGTGATACGACTTACGAATTCCTGTTAACGTAGATAAGCGTTTAGTATCTTATTCATATTACCCATTGGAAAAAAAAATAGTTGTTTTGGTTTGCATTAAGTAAATAGATTCTGAAACTAATGAACCGATTTTTCTTTAAGTCTTTCACCAATAAAAGAAACAGCGAGTAGGTACAAACATAGGCTACATTTTATTCCTGTATTCCCATGGGAACGGAACGACGCGGATTCAACTGCTTGATGTCCGCTAGTAGGTACTTATCTATTTAATACTCTGTAAATTGACCTCTAAGTTTATTAATCATGAGTCTAATATACTACATGTTATTGGTAGTTCTGGAAATAGATGCCGATAGTAATGATGAGTTTATATGGAATCCTAGCCACAGTTCTACCTCAACGAATAATGCAAGGAAGAGAAAAGTGTAATTCTGTTTAATCGTGTCAATGATTTTTGAACCTTCTACAGAACGTTCGGCCAATCTGACATTTCATTACGCAAGGTACTAAGAATATGAGTTACGTGGACGTACAGTAGAGTGGATACGCAATGTTCTACTTGTTCGTAGGTACTTCTTGGTGTAGCCGTAAAGTACAAATTTGACTACTGCGAAATTCTTTTGTTCTACTATTAGACTACGGCGTCAGATGGGAGTCCCAAACAGTGATGGGATAATATCAAACTCTCAGGAGATATCCTGAGAGGTTTAACGCGCCAAGCTTCGTCTTGCCTAAATGCGCCATGTGGCTAATTTCGAGAATGTTTCAAATTTCGGGTACCTAGGTAGGCCTTCAAAATAAAAGGGTGATCATGAATATGATGCCAGTAGGTAACGTATTAGGTACGTGTTGAAAGAAAGAAGAAAAAAATAAATTACTTCCTCGTTCCCTCAACCTCTTCGTTATAAGTCTACCTACCTAAGCAGTTACATGTTTAAATAGTGTAGGTAATAAAGCTGACATAATCCTGCAGCAACGTTATAAACTATACCTACTCATTCCAAGCTTAAAATATAGGTAGGTATATCTACATTTTATCAAAAAACTTCACTGGTATAACTTGCACAGTATATAAAATTCACACATGATCACAAAAAAACACATCATACCACTGTTGCCACCGATTGCTGGATCGAAGATCGAGAACACCACGTTGTCGTCATCAGAGCAGCGAACGTCCCGAGGCAGCAGCAAATTCCGTCGATTCTGAAACTTGTAATCAATGTATTAGCAAAGGTGGAATCTATCCCACTTCTGATGTTAGATTCGTCTCGTAGAGGGTAGGTATATCAATACATACGGTCACGCCTTTTATCCCCGAAGGGATAGCCAGAGGCATATTCTGTAAGGAGGGTATTAGCAAATAAGTTAAGAAATGAAAAGAAATGAATATGAGATAAAAGTATCTTTTTTCTCGTCAAGATTTCTGATTCTACATTTACCGCCAGATTCGCAATAGGTAGAACCTGTGAGAAAGAACCTGGCAATAAAACTCACGGCCACTCTTTTTAAAGTCACATTCTTTACAAATATTGCTATTCATCTATTTCTACTATAATCTAATTTCATCAATAGTTGGTACACGTCATTACAATTAATAGCAACACGGATCATATCGTTACAAATAGTTCAGCAGAATAGTACTTATACATTATCTCTTAAACCAAGCCTTGGGCAGTATAAAATAACTTTGAATACAATCAATCAAATCGGTCTATGGCAGTCCAGCGCTGCTGGACGTAGACCTCTGCTAATTTCAACACATATATTACACATCACATCAGATCAGATAAATTAGGTACATAAGTTATTAATGAGGAACGTACCCTTAAGACGGCTGCTCAGCGACTGACTCGCCCAACAATATAAATTCCAAGTAATACGTATCATAACGTATTGCTACTATGCAGAAAGATATTTAGTAATTCTATTAATTTTAATTAACTACTGAACCATATCTGTACCTACTTTAAAAGACAACTTGACGAACAATAATGGGCGTTGCTCTGTAAGTGCAGACATTTTTATATCTTCGCAATTGGTGGGGTAGGATATTACGTAATATTGTAGAAGTGGTCGAAAACCTATCTTCTCGATACTTAAATACTTTACACTAAATTTAGAAATAAATATTAAATTAAAATACTATTAAAATAAAAATATAACAAATAAAATATCAATCCAGTGGTTCACCACGTGTTAAATGAAAATTATAGTAACTTACTTATTTATTATCATACCTTACACACGCATCAAAAAACGGTAAAAAATCTCGTTTCTTGTTTGGGAGAAAAATACCATAGTTGTAAATAAAATATCCCGGCCAAGTGCGAGTCGCACGCATCAAAAAACGGTAAAAAATCTCGTTTCTTGTTTGGGAGAAAAATACCATATACTACCCTTAAATACCATTATTATTCTTATTTTAGTACTGGCTGACCCTCGCAACTTCGTTTACGTCGCACAAGGTCTATTAACCCTAGAATACTAAACATCGCCTGACAGGCCGCACGCGGTCAGTTTTTTCCGGATATTTAAAAAACACGCATCCGAGTCGTATTGTGCTTTCGCGCCAATTTGGTATACACCACGCCACAGATGTCAGCGAAGTCGTGCCCGTCGCGGACGCTTCGTTTTCAAAATATAAGTTACTGCATCGCCTGGGAGGCGATCATTAGTATTAATGGTAAGTTATTTATTTTTTCGTTACTTATTGTTTTGCGCTTTTTTAGCATGTAGCCATGTTATAACTCAGCAAATATTTATTTTCTTTTTAGATGGATCTCAACGATGAACAAATAGCCGAGTCCTTACTAAATGAGACCTCTGACAGTGAAACTGAGGACTACCTGGAAGTCGATCATTATGACTCAGACGATTGCGTAGCAGATCCTTCTTTCATGCCATTCCAACTGGAAGAAGACCTTTAAAATATTATAGTAAAAGACTTTGAACTTTCTTACTGCGCTAAATGCCATAAAAACTATTGCTTGGCTGGAAAATCAATCTCCAATCAAGTTCCTGTGACAAAAAATTAAAGGCTGACTTGAAATTAGTTTATAGACAAAACTGTGATGTTTTCAAAAGTTTGATTTAGAGTCTTATAAAGTTTATATCTTATATAATAATATTGATACCAAAAATGTAGAAATGTAACAGTTTTTTTTTCACCAGACTGTTCCAAGACGAGAGATGTTATAAGAAAAAATGTTCATAACTGTAAGTTTTAAGTCTCATTTTATGACTAATGTTAATTTTAAAGAAGAATTTAGAGTTTAGTTTTTGAAAAAGTACAATTTCACCTGTTAAATAATGTCATTTTTAAAAAAAATAAATAAACAACTAATATAATAAATTGGTTTTATTTAAAAAGTAGCCTCCCAAGCGATCGTTAGTATTAAGCAGTGGTAAATTTATATAGTATTTATTCTAGGGTTAAAGGAGGGGTACCTATTTCTTCATCAGACTTATAAACTTCAACATAAACAATCATCAACTTCAAGAGATTTCTGTAATTTATCTTGTGATCTATGTTGTCTTGTTGGGTTATACACTGGGGTGCGAGGGAGCCATACTAACGTCTTCGGCGATCAGCCAGCCAGCATCACCTGTGAGTGGTGCGTCTACTAATTGACAGACAAGATCATGGCAAACATAGACGCAGGACTAGAGGTAGAACTAGGGTGCATAAACTGACACATACAGGCTTATGCGAGGTCCGAAGAAAGGGAAAGACACGCAAATCTGTGCATCAAACGACCTCTTTTTAATTTTCGACAGGGAGATAAAGGAACGTCCTCTAAGGGCGGTGCAGATTTACCTAATGAAAAAAAAACCGGCCAAGTGCGAGTTGGACTCGCCCATGAAGGGTTTCGTAGCAGCAAGTAACATAACATAAAAGTTCGTATAGTTCGTTGTAACTTTGATTGATGTTTTAACACGTTCGCAGTGGTAGTGATTTTTCTAACCGAAAATTGCGGTTTATGACGTAATAAAAAAAAACTACCAGCTCTATCTCGTTCGAACCAATTTTCGTTGGTAGTTTCAGTTTCAGTTCTGAGTATGGGGACCCCTAAAATTTACTACTTTTTTTCTAGTTGAATATAAGAATCTTAATGCGGTTTACAGAATACATCTAGTTACCAAGTTTCAATGGCATAGGCCTTATAGTTTCGGAGAAAAATGGCTGTGACACACGGACGGACAGACAGACAGACATGACGAATCTATAAGGGTTCCGTTTTTGCCATTTGGCTACGAAACCCTAAAAAGGATCACGTTCGAGCTCACCGACAGGTTCCCCCTGAAGGTGAAACAGGTGTATGCCGCGACTTCGAGAAGCACGGACGAGGCAGTCGAAGTCGTGTACGAGTACCTACCTACATTGCGAAAGTATTACCGGCATTGCCAAGGCTCACTACAAAGTTGTTATAGCGGATTTTAACTCCAATGTACAAGAACGCAGAGAAACGAAAATCGATCCTTTTGTCGTGGGATGCAGGAATTACTGATTCATGCTGATTAACTTTTTTGACTTCCAGAAAATCTTCTTGATACCCTACCTGAAAGTGGAATTAGCTAAGGTCCGGTAAAGTTACTAGAATTGAGAAATACTTAATCGTAACTGACAAGAAGTCTATATTTAGAGATGTCAGAGTTTAACAGGTTAAATACCAGTAACAATGAATACCCAGGAAAGAACGGAATTACGACTGAAATCCTATAGGCAGGAGGGCTGCGATTTTTTTTTAAAAATATTTAGCTCGCCAAATTGACGTCGCCACCAGCCTGATGGAAAGCCGTGGCGAATCTAGCGATTGCGGGCCACTTCTGACAGTGGTCCTCAAGTTGGCGGCCCTGTGATGTGCCTCTTTTTTTATTTTATTTTTTATTGACGGTTCACTAAACTGGACACACACTTTAGAGAGTCTTAAACTTAACAAAATAATCATCTTACAATGTTTGTGTATGCCCTTCTTGAAGTGCAGATATAAACTAAAATATAAATAATAAATAACTTAACACTAGATACAAAGTTTGTTTATCAGTCTCCTTGCCACACAAACCAATTATAGCTTCCCTTTACGAGCATGTTGAAATGTACTTTTTCAATGAACCAACCGATGCGCCAAATATATCAATCTCATTACAAATTTTATTATAGCTAGAACACATACGATACAATGGAGCGTGCTGAGCATAATTTGTACGACACATGGGTAAACTAAAAGTTTCCACATTATGAATCCGGCTACCTGACCGTGGGACAACTAATTTTAAGTTTTCGAGTAGGGTCAAGTATTCAACAATGAAACACTAAAAGTTCATAACCTCGTACATCTTATGTTTTTGCTGATAGAAGTCTATAATTTTACAGGCATGTAGTCAATATGAATGGGTATCGATTGTCATTTATAGATTTTTTAAAATAAAGTGATTTGAATCGACAAAGAAATAAAAACTAAGAAATGGGATTTGTGTCATTGTGTCCATATAGGCGTACACAATGAAACGCCATATATTCAACAATGAAACACCATAAATAAACTGTGCCTAAATCAACTTTTGTTTAATGTAGGTAGTTATTAAAGAAAGAGCAGTCCGTTTTTACGTTAAATGCAGAGGCATGACGTGCCATGTTGTATGCTTCAGCAATGAATACAGACGTATGAGACGTATACTAGAAGAATAGTTTCTTAGGCTGCTCTGAAGACAAACTTTCTGTGACACAAACTGCCGCTTGGCGGCGTTGCAGTCGCAGCGCGGCAGCCATTTTAATTTTTTCGTAGCAAAAGAGTAAAATCAATCATTGTAAATATCTATAAATACTTAATATAAATATATTATGTTTTGATTTAAAAGATGTGAAATATTTTTATAAATAATCCCTGAATTTAGTCGATTATAAGCGTAAAAATTGTGCCTACTAGTTTTTGACTAACTGAGACAGTGAAATGCGACGACAGCGCCGCCAAATGGGAACTACACGAGCTGGGGGCATGCCCCCAACAAAATTGGCACAAAAAATCCTTAAGAACTGTTCTTCTAGTATACGTCTGTATTCATTGGTATTGCTTACCAAATGGCAAAAATTAACAATATTCGATATTCTGTTAGCTGGGAAAATGGCTGGAATCGAATGTATACGGTCTTATAAATCAAGGCATGCAGAACTGTCATTAAAAAAGCCTGAAGCACGAAATGCACTAGGAGGTGTTCCTGTTATAACCTTATGCTACGGGAATCAAAACGCCAATGAGGACAAGATGGCGGCCATCTACTTTTATAAGTTCACAGGTGGCGTCCCCTGCCTGCTGAGTCGACGGAAATACGTCATCAAACATGAGTAACATAAGCCTACGGGTAACGGATATGCCTATCTCATTATACTGGTTGAATTTATAGTCGTTTTGGAACGGAAAGGTTTAGGCCCAGTTTCGATAACAGAACCGATCGGCACAGTCAATTTGAAAATCAACAATAAAAAATTACGAAAATGTCAAAATCTACATCGTTTGCCAAAATCAAAACGAGAACACCTGGTTATTCCTTTAAATTTTACGAAATACGTTTACTACGATTTTCTACTACAATTTTTCATTCAATGTCTAACGTTCCAATCAGTAAGTCACCGCGCCGGGAAAATTCGACCAATCACAACGCATGAACGCATCGGTCCACGTGTACTCGTTGCCAAGTAACGTCATCGGTAGGTACTCGACTAGTTACGTCTTGTAGGTAGTTAAATACGCTCAGCCGACCGCGCCGCCGACCGGCGACCGGCGACCGCGGCGCGCAGTTCGACTATAACTCGCGCGCAGTATTGTCGTCGCGATCGACTTTTATTTGTGGTCGGAAATAAAACGATTAGTTTACACTCGAGAGTACGAATCTCGTGATGAATTACGCAGTGCGATAGTGGACGCCTTTGAAATAGTGAAAAGTGACAGAGACACATTGAATAAACTAAAAGACAATAGCCTAAAACGTGCCCGTTTGTGTATCGAACGTTCTGGATTCCATTTTGAGCAGTTGCTAAGGTACAGGGAAGTGTAAATAAACTGAATAGGTAGTAGTCTAGGTATTTAAGTTGATTATTTTGTAAATAGCTCCGGCTCAACTTTAGATTGTCTGACGTGGAGTTTGGGGTTCATATTTTTTTTACACAAAGCTAATATTATTAGAAGCCTCCACACGAAGTTTTAACTTGCGGAAATTAATGGTTAACGAGAAAAAAAATAATGAAAATCATTAAAATTCACCAATAATTTGTCACTTTTCACCACAGAATACATACACTCTCAATGCTTTTGACATTCGACTCGTCACTATACGTTTCGTTTTCCATAAGGTTAAAGCACAACAATGTTTTACTTCATTTAATAATTAAATAAATAATTATATTTAGTAAAAAAGTAAAATTTTATGCATATTTTATAATATTACGTATATTTTGCTGATATAAATGAATGCTATTACTTAAATGTATTCTGACAATAATTTACCGACTATTGCCGCTATGTAAAACTAAACGTAAACGTCGTCGACGCGCTGTCACTGTTACTTTCTGACAGTTATAATTTTTTTTTTGTAATATATATTTTACGGCCTTTGGCTTCAGCCTTTTCGCCAAACTATTGTTGATTATCTCTATGCACATATTATGGTTAGGTTAGGTTGGAACTGTGACCATTGACGCGCGAAGGCGAGCGAGCGAAGCGAGCGTGCCGCGGCAGCGGCCGCCGAGCGCTTTATAATATTATTTTAACAATTTCGACCTTTATATCGATGTCAATGAGAAAGTTAGGTTAGGATATTAAAAAAATCATAACTCAAAAAGGGGGGGCTTCCGCAACTTTTCCTTCAGGGGGGGGGTTCTACAACCCCCCCTCCCCCCTTTCCACCCCCTCCCGCCCCTTAAATCGTGGGACGACAATCCGAAGTCCTACCATAGCTCCAATTTTTTAAATACGCCGGAAACAATGATATTTAAGTAAAGATATGCTACCTTCATACAAAACAGCATTCAGTTATTGTTGAGTTATAATTTCACGTGCTTACCTATCGGTACCTAATAGATTTCCTCTATGAATGCGATAGAGAATACAAAACATTTAAAACAGAGAGCGATAGCTATCTGTGTCGTTTTGCACACAGCAGCCGACCACAACACGACTTGTTTCGCTCGCAGCTATTAGCCGACTCAATGGAATTATAACAATTGTGTGACTTTGTCCGCAACAGTTTTTGAGCGGTAATGCGATATCTACCTCTTTTTTACTATAACATCATTGGCCGGAAATACTCCCTATTTGTCGTGTTTATTTTCATTATTATTACATAAACCTTATTAATTCACCGTAAAATAGAACAATATTAAAGTATTTCCGACGACTAAGCCCGTGTAACGTATGAAGGAGAAATTGGAGTCCTTTATTATTATCTAAGTACCTATTATTATCGAAACGATGCATTCGGTCAATGAACTGATCACATGGAGACACGCGCCGCGGCGTAGGTACCTACGGGTTTCGGAGTTTCATTCATTGAAAAGTTCAATGAATAATCGAAGCGCTACTAATGTTTCAACTCGAACGAGTGATAAAGATTACATAGAAGTCATTTTTTTATTATAACCTGCACAGCTGTTTTGACACTCCGAAATGGTTCCATTATTGATTCCGAGTAACCCCCTCTCGGGTCCAGAACGACTATAAATTCAACCAGTATAAGCTTCAAATTACGGTCAAGTACTTTTAATGCTGTTTATGCGTATTCCAATAACAAAACTGTGTTCCAAAAATTACCTCTCTGTCACTAATAATTAAAAAAATATGAATTTTTTCTAACTTTTTAAAAGTTTTTTGGCTCTGGTGAAAAGTTGGGGTTTTGCTACTTACAGCAAATACGTTTTCTTACGTCGATATGTATATAAATAGATAGAACGGCAACAAATAGACGTTTGAAATGCTCACAGAACATCGCTGTATATTTTCATTAAATATAATTAATTGTATAAAAATAAAATGAACATTTAAGGGGGGCTCTGATGAAACAAACATGATTGTCGTTTTTTGTTTCGGAACCCTCCACGTGCGAGTCCAACTCGCACTTAGCTGGTTTTTACAATTTAAAAAACACATATAAGTTAAGAGTTTCAAAGGTTATTTCACATTGTAGATTCTGCTTTTAATCATTCGCACCGCGTTTAGGTAAGCAATGACTATTTAAATCAAAAATATATAAAAAAAACTTAATATTTCAAAAAAATTGTTTATAGCCAAACAAGTTTATTGAAATATTAAGTTTTTTTAGTACAGTTTAGTAGTAAATAGTCATTGCTTCTTTAGTTCATCTCATTGAAGTACATTATTTTTATTATAGAAGCACAATGATCTTGTGGCTGACCCTAGTCGTATTCTTTGTGTGGTTACTACGCTTCTGGTACGGAAGACGACATATGTGTAGACTGGCAGCCAAAATCCCGCTGGCAGAAGGGGCCTTGCCTATCATAGGCCACGTACATAAAGCTATTGGAAATAGTGAGGGTAAGTTATTCAAAAATAATTTCGATTATTTCATTCACATTTAATCACTCGATTATATATGAGGGCGTACTCTTTTATACTACTAAGGTGGTAGGCAAGCTTACGGCTCACCGCTGGTCATTGAGTGACCGGTTTAGCTGTGACAATTTTTAGGGTACCGTACCCACAGGGCGAAAACGAAATGACCCTATTCATGAAACTTCGCCGTCCGTCTGTCTGTCTGTCTGTCCGTCACGGGGCTGTATCTCAGGAATCGCGATAGCTAGAGAGCTGAAATTTTCACAGATGATGTATTTCTGCTGCCGCCATAACAAAAAATCAGAAATAATAGTAATTTGTCCCTTACAATAAAGGTGATTTTTTTCCGTTTTTTTTGGTAAGTGCTAAACCCTCTCGGAACGACTCGACTTGAACAGTTTTTTTAATTATTTAATACTAGCTGACCCGCGCAACTTCGTTTGCGCCACATAAGAGAGAGTATTACCTGTTTCCGTCGTCCCCCGTTTTTGTAACATTTACTATGACTGCTCCGCTCCTATTCATTGTAGCGTGATGCTATATAGCCTATGACACTCCACAATAACCTAGCTTTCTATTGGTGAAAGAATATTTATAATCGGTTCAGTAGATCCCGAGATTACCCCTTACAATTTAACAAACACACAAACTTTACTTCTTTATAATATTAGTATAGATTTGTTTCTCTTTGCAGTTATCATGTCGTCAATAAAGGAGTTGAGTTATTCAAGCATGAAACATGATGGTATTGTGACATTATGGATGGCCCACCTTCTTTACTTTGGTAAGTCATGGTGTTAAAGTATATTAGACAACTAAAGAACATAGGTACTGATATTCTTCTAAACACAAACATATTTTATGTATTAAGGAAGCACCCAAACTACGAAGCAAACACTTGTGAATCATATAAATATTATACCGATCTGGGATTCGAATTGTACAGCAGTAGCCAACACATACCACTGCGCCTACGAGTAGTAACTATTTAATAAATTACATGCAAAAAGTAGTGTCGTCGGAAATCTGTAATAACTTATTAAAGTATTCGGGACTCAAGGCAAAATATTATTTACTTACATGTACCGGTGTTTCGGACGCGTTACAGCGCCCGTGGTTGCGACTGGACTGTGGTGAGGATCCACAAAAACATGCAGTTACTTCATGTCGAACTACCTTCAATTGATATTATTATATTGACACGCTTCTGGGAAGTCTTGATGATTGTCAAGAATTCCAAGGCGGTTCAGTAGTAACAAAGATTATATAATAGTATTACCACAAATTAGAGATAGTACAGATGGAAACCTACATACTAAATTTGCTGATGCTACGCACATAATATAGACGACTCATTCACAAACACTACGCACATATAGACAACTCATTCACAGACACGAGGTGTATGTACTTTTTATCACACCTATACTCTACTACACACACTCGCGCACAAATCAGTATCGAAAATTCGGTTGAGACTGCCTGACCTCGTGTCTGTGAATGAGTTGTCTATGTGTGCGTAGCCTCAGAGAATTTAGTATGTAGGTTTCCATCTGTACTATCTCAAATTTGTGGTATTACATACAGGCAGGCAACTCCCTGCCTCCCACTGAGTAAGCTTCCCCACCCCACTGCATAAGTTGACGGATCCATTGTCGGAACAGTACATCGAGAGAGTGTCACTGCGTTGCATTACGTACCTATTACATTACCATACTTCGTACTTGTGAAATTGCTTTGGTTTACGTTGTTATTAGATTGTTCGCAAAATGGTTAAATATTGTGCCATATAAGGATGTCTGGCAACCAGTCAAGATAATAAATAAAGGGTTAAAAAAAACCTTAGAAAAACACGCTTTTATAAACGCACGTAAAACGAGAAATAAATTATGGATCGTTTAAGTTGACCCTATTTCTGGGCTGAAGTGTAAACTACGTGCTTTTAACTATAATATTTGATTGTAAAAGCTTGGGGCGCTTAAACAGAAAAGGCTTTTCTGGCGGAAGCTGCATGATGTATTAACGATGATAGGCTTTAATTGAAATGCATAACATACTTGAAATGTAAAGTAGTTAATCACGCCTACGCATTTTCAACACCCACTTTTGCCAGTTTTTATACTACCAATAGGAGCAAACCTATTAACGTTACGGATCTCTATTAGATAATATTAATAGGTAGGTCCTTACAGTTTTGGCATTCCGAAATATTTAGTACAATATGTAGTAATCATGTAATAAGAATACAAACGCATATACCTCAAGCGGGTTATCAAAGGTAACCAAAGATAACCTCGTTCTCGAACAAGAACTCTACATTTTGCCACTGTGAACGTATTCCCCTCATTTGACGTAGAAAGTGTAATACGCCTATATTTCTTGGTAGGCAATTTTAATAACTCGTTTAATTGGTTCAGCTTTCACAGCCCGTTACTAACGAGCACACTGGTATTTGCCTTTCTTACAGTCGTGGTAGATCCCGTGGACTTGGAGTATATCCTGAAGACTTGTCTCGAGAAGGATGATGCACACAGGTTTCTCAGAGAAGCTAGTGGTAATGCAAGTGTATTTGCTCCAGGTTAGTATTTTATTAAATAACTTACTAAAACTTACCTAACTAACTCCAGTACCACCAGTTACTTTTTACTACGTGGACTGTGAACATAAATTTAGAGATTTACTCATTCGACACCATCAATTGCATCTAAGGAGATACATAAGGATGTATGTTCACAGTTATATAATAAGAACAAGGTATATAAATGGAAAGCCCATTTATGTTTCCTTAAGAGGACGTATGACGCCAAATAGACTATTATCTCGATCTAGATCTTAGGACTCGTGAGGTCTGATAAACTAACATTACAACACAAGCAACTTCAGTTCATGAACTAAAGATCTACTAGCCTGAAAACACGATTACTAAAAAAACCTCGATACTTTTAATTTTTAAAAACACCTCGTTTTAGTTAAACTTTAGGCTGGATCTCTATAATTATCTATTATTTGGATATTATTTTTAATGTATAAGAAAATACTAAAAACTTCATTTACACTAGTCGGTTTTTTTAATATTTATAATAGTTTTCTTTTTATCTGTAATTATCTGTTTTTTAGCTTTCATATCATTTCGCTAAACGCGCTCCAAATCTTCTCTCTCTTTCTTTCCTCACGAAATCTGTATGCGCTATCCTCCACCGATTACGATTAGTCTGGCTGCGCGCCTTGTAGGAAGCGGACCTATGCCCGATTGCGTTACACAATGCTCAATTACGACATCGATTAAAAAACTTTTGAATTCCCTGAAGTAAGCTGGGGGGGGGGGGGGGGGTGAAAATCTTAATTTGTGTAAATAATAAATGTAACTAATTATAAAAGTTATAAATATAAAGACCAAAAAAATTACTAAAAAGGAACATAAAAAACGCTTTTCGCTCGTAGAATGAGATTAATAAAAAGCTAAGAACCGTATTGATTGTTTACGATCCGATGTAAATTTTCTTCATCTTACTTAGCTTCTTCACGATGGCTTGTAGAAACTGGGGCGTTACTTTTGTGTGGACTAGGTCGGTATGATTTATGATTTGGAATATTATCTCCTCGATATTGTTGCCACCGAGAATCATCTAAGTTCCCAATGGCGTTACGGAATGCCTGTACCAGGACCTCGTTCGTTGGTCAGCACCTGCACTGCTTCAAGTGACGTCGGCCGGGGCCTAGGAGATCTTCATGGGGCCCAGACCTTATCTGCATATTAGCATCTGCCCAGTTGCCTTCAAGCCCAACCATATTTCAAACCAGACGCAGCTTTTATTGGCTGCCAGGAGCAGCAGCTATGAATTGAATTTTCATCCCCATTCACAGAATACATCTACTTATAGTAAGTTCAACTCATCTGTGCGCGCGGCCCTATGTGTGGGTAAACCTCGTATAAACACAGTGACTTCGTGTGCGTGACAAGAGGTACAGTGAAGTACGAAATACAAAAACACTTGTTTAACTAAAATATAAAACTTAAGGGGTGAAATGTATGTTAAACATATTAATATGTTTTGCTGCTAAAAGAATAAAATTGAGGAATTTTAGGATTCACTGCTCTCTATAAGGTTAATTATAAATTCAAATTCCATATCAAAATGTCCATAGTATTCTTCTTCTTTGTATTACGCCACATCTCTTCATCAATTTGACCTAAACGTTCGTTTATTAATTTCATTATTCCCATCACATTTTGTTCGATGTTATGCTTCGCATTATATTTTTTTTAAATTCCCCATTCATTTTCGATTGGGTTTAGTTCAGGATGATACGGTGGTAGCCGAAGAACTTTTAAGCCATATGGCTGAAGTGTGTCATCAATCTTATAACAAACTACTGACCCTTGCAACTTCGCTTACATCACTTAAGGTGTACGAAAGGAGAGGTATTTCTTCATCATACTCATCAAGCAGCGTGTAAAACTGTCCTGCCCTCTCCCAAATGAACCGCGCAAAATATCGGGATCAAAAGTATCCCAGAACCTTCTACGGATCCTAAGCTCTGTTTTGAATTTGAGTTTTTTCACCGCTAAGCAAACCCCAATTACTGCAGCGCCGCAATTTCAGGGCACATCTCTTTCCATCTCCAAAAGTATAGGGATCCTTAGCGTTGACATCTCCAGTGACGTTCAGTTCCGTAGTCATTTGGAGGACAAGGCTAAGCTGGCGTCCAAGAAGCTAGGTGTGCTCTACAGGGCGCGGCGGTACTTCACTGCTGCGCAAACACTGCTTCTGTATAAGTCGCAAGTGCGGCCGCACATGGAGTACTGCTGTCATCTTTGGGCGGGGGCACCTGAATATCAGCTTCGTCCATTTGACTCGGTGCAAAGACGTGCTGTAAGAGTTGTCAACGATCCTATACTTACAAGTGGTGTGGAACCTCTTCGCGACAGGAGAGACTTTGCCTCCTTATGCGTGTTCTACCGACTGTACAATGGTGTGTGCTCTGAGGAATTAATTGATATGATGCCCACGGCTACGTTCTATCACCGCACCGCTCGCCACAGACAGGGAGTTCATCCTCATACTCTGCGCCCGGAGCGTTCCAGCACGGTTAGATCCGATAGGGGTTTTCTTCCGCGCACGCTTAGGTTGTGGAATGATCTCCCTGCCTCGGTTTTCCCAAACGCCTACAGTATGGGGTTCTTCAAAAGGGGTCTTAGAAGGTTTTTACAGGGCTGCAGCGCGAGTGTGGCGCCTCTGGTGTTGCAAACGTTCATAGGCTGCGGTGACCACCGGTCCTTCTGGTGGGCCGTATGCTTGTCTGCCACCTTAGTGGTATAAAAAAAAAGATTGTACCATGTTTCATTTAAATCAATTTAGTAGTTTCAGCGTGATACTTATTCGGGATACAGACAGACATGAAAATTTTTAATTACATTTTCGGCTTCAGTATCGATTAGAAAATGCCCTACAATTAAAATTTTCTAATTATCTTCCATGTACAGACTCTCGACCCTCAACAGTTTTTTTAGACGTATAGATTATGATCTTTTTACGTTTTAAATCAAGTCAAACAGTTCAAATTTTGTCATATTTGCTGTATAAGCAATGTTTTTTTCTATCGACCAACTCTGCATTGAATTTTTTTTTTGCATTAGAATTTGGAGCTCTATCATTTTTTGACTATTCTGTACGCCTTTATAAGTTAGACAATTCTACCATACATTATTTTGTTATGTCTCGAAGGGTTTAGGCAGCGTTTTCGTTAAAAACTCCCAGACACCTTATTTTTTTCTGACATCTCCAACTAATATCGTTATATTTTAGTCAATGTATATACAAACTCAGCAAATTATATTATACGCAAACCGTTCTCAAGAATCATTGGTGATCTCAGCATGAAAATCCATGCAGTAGTTTTTAAGTTTATCGTGAACAGACAGACGCGGCGGGGACTTTGTTTTATAATAATATGTAGTGATAAAAATATTAATTACATCGAATTGACACATCAAAAATATTTACCTGACTTCTTAAACATTTTCTCCGTGAAGGACTAGACATTTTCTTTAACGACTGTACCCATGGGATCATCACTTAGAACACTGTGTAATGAATTATAATGTAACCAACTTACACAGGATGTCAAAGTTGCAGTTACATTGAGACTTGTCATGATATTTAATTTCGTTTCATTATAACGTAAGAGTTGCCTTCAAAACGTGGTAGATGACGCTGTAGGCTTTTTGTCTATTATGATTTTTAATTCGCGACCACGTAGAGAGTTTTCTGAAAAGACTGCTTGGCACCGCTGGTGTCGTTAATAAGTCAGTTACGTCTCTATCTCATAATATACAAATGTACTCTGTGAAGACGGCCGCATCACTGCCACACAAATGAAGACTGTATAATTATTAGCGCACGCACACATAGCGCCGCGCGCACTGATGAGTTGAAATATCTATACCAAGTTTTACCAGCATAGGCCTTATAGTTTCGGAGAAAAGTGGCTGTGACACACGGACGGACAGACAGATATGACGAATCTATAAGGGTTCCGTTTTTGCCATTTGGCTACGGAACCCTAAAAATGTCATACAAAACTCAGAAACCGCCACTACTAGGAGTGCGAGCAAGTCGGTGCCGGAAGTAATTGCACGGAACATAAAACAATGGAGTCGGCTAATTCAAGTACAAAAAGACAGTGTAAGTATTTAAAAAAAAACTGTAAATTATAACACTGTCTTTACACTTTCTATTTAATAGTAGAAAATTGCCGGTGATATTTTCAAAACAAATTTATTGTTTCTAAAATACTTGTTGATTCACATGAAAGATTAATCATTTTATTGAAGGTACAGTCAAAAGCAATAATATGTATACATTGTCACGGCTCCTAAAATATGTAAACACCTTCGGCTCGAAAAAGAAGTGCTCAACGTGAAGAGCATAAAATTCTAACCACGAGTTCACATCATAAATAAATATACACTCATTGCTTCAATAACATGTATTCACGCGTTGATTCATATGATATACTCATCTTAAATTCCATTAAATTATATTTAACTTCCCCGGCAATAACATGTATCTCAACGGGCCTGCATAAATATGTATCCACTTTTGATGAAAACGTTCAAATTAGATATTTGATTTAATATCTATATAGAACCTTAGACAAAAAGAATACTGAACTGAAAAAAAAATTATAATACTCAAAATTGCATAGGTTTATATTGATATTTTGCTGGCACCGACTCTCAAAAATAACTTTTAGTAATTTGATGTTGTAAATCTATATCTATACTTCTATGCTAATATTATAAAGAAGTAAAGTTTGTGTGTTTGTTAGATTGTAAGGGGTAATCCCGGGATCTACTGAACCGATTTCACCAATACAAAGCTACGTTATTGTGGAGTGTCATAGGCTATATAGCATCCCGCTACAACGAATAGGAGCGGAGCAGTAATAGTAAATGTTTCTAAAACGGGAGAAAAAGTTATTCCTTTTGAGAGCTTCATTGCGTGTGTTGCGTAAATTTTTATAGTTTGGTAAAAATTATGTACTGCATAGTTGTTTCTCTTAAAAAAGTTCAATAAAAATTTTGCGCGCTAGCATGTGTCTATCTTTGGGTTGGTGCACAATAACCATGTTAATGGCAATCACTTTTTTTCTACAATAATGCCACGGGATACCTCTTTCATAAACGACATGGTTCTTAAAAAAATAAAACGGGAATACACGCGACGAGAAACCTCTCTCTCTCTCTCTCTCTCTCTCACACACGTAGTATTGAATATTAACGACGAGACGCTACGGGAGCAAAACGCAACGCGACGGGAGTAAATGCGACGGGAACAGGTAATACTCTCTCTTATGTGCGCAAACGAAGTTGCGCGGGTCAGCTAGTCTCTTATAAATTCAAAAGTAACTCTGTCTGTCTGTCTGTCTGTTACGCCTTTACGCCTAAACGGCTAGAGTGATTGAGATAAAATTTGGATATAGGGATAGTTTGAGACCCTGGGAAGGACATAGGCTACTTTTTAACCGACTGCGCAAAAGGAGGATTATGATTTTACGCGATAACGACTGCTACGCGGTCGAAGCCAAGGAACAGCTAGTATTTAATTAATACCAAAATCACCATTATGTGTCAAAATCAACATAATGTTTGAAGAGTTCCCTCAAGTCCCCATAAACCTTTTTTTTTTCAAGGAGAACTCCGCTTATGGACTACCCATGCTGGCGAGGCATGAGCTCGTGTGAGGGTCGCCCTGATCACGATAGCGCTGGGAATTCTCACTAAAACTCCTTGACACTGATCTGCCCCTGTGACGGTGTTTGAATTCACCAAAACACTGAAGTCCTCATAAACCTACCAATCGGAACTAAATTTTGAAAAAAAAAATACTAATCTGGAAATATATCTTTTTATAAAAAAAGTTTATTTCGGTGTGTAAATGACGGAGTTATGAAGTAAAAAACATTTAAAAAAAAAATCTCCTCTCAAATAAAACACATTCGGGTTTGCTATACCAAACAACCCGTGCAAGGTTTCAGATCGATTAACTAACACTAACATTATTATATGGCACTTTAAAGAAAACAAACAAACAAACTTTGCCATTTTTGTACGCATATATAAAAGCCCCACAAAGAATAATAAAAAAAATCTCTGAAAAAAGATCGGTGATATTCATATGGTTCGCGAAGGTGCCCGACCTTCAAACAGGAACAACCAGCATGCATTCGTTTCTCACAATTTTAAAGAATTTGTTTGTATACGCAGTTATGAAATTTTAGTTGTATACATATTATTGGTGGATACATTGTGTAATTATATTGATGCAAATTGTGCATACATAGTTGTGTTCCTTTCTTCCTCAATGAGTGTATATATATTTATGATGTAAACTCGTGGTTACAATTTTATGCTCTTCACGTTGAGCACTTTGTTTTCGAGCCGAAGGTGTTTACATATTTTCGGAGCCGTGACAATGTATACATATTATTGCTCGTGACTGTACTAATGAAAGAAAAATAAGTTTTTAATGAATGATGATGCTGTTGGGCGCAACAGCGCCAGATCCTCGTGGTGGGTCTGGACGTGGACACTCTCTCGCTCGAGACCATGGAGCGAGCCATGCTCTCCTGCGGGAGTAAGTGGGACTGCGCCGCCTCTTTCTGCGAGCAGGTTATGCTCGTGAAAGAGACGGCGGGGCGGGAACGGGAGAGAACTCTCCGACCCAAGTTCCGCAGTCGGCGGCCTGGGCGCCGTCAACGTGTCTTCGCCGAGGACTATCGGCCTCCATGACCGTGGGCCTGAGGACGGCGAGAGCGCTACTCACCGTCCTTACAGAAGCAGGCCCATGACGGCAGAGTGACGTGAAAAGTTCACGCACGCCCCCCCTTAGAAGCGGGATTACACCCGAAACCCCCAAAGACGCGGGATAGCACTTGAACCGCCCCCTGGGCGAGGCCGCAATTGTGGCCGTAGGTCTGTCAGAAGTCCTGGAACGTCCTTCCGAGGGCTTACTCGGGACTCCCAACCATGGGCTGTTGGGCGTTACGTGAGGTTTTTTAGTAGGTAGGAGTCCGGCATAGCACTCATGATGGATTTTATCTCACTGTTTACTTTTTTTTTGTTTAAAGTGAAGGAAAATCCTCACGGATGTAATGACGGACTCCTACCGACTAAAAAACCTCACTTAACGTCCAACAGTCTATGGTTGGGAGCCCCGGGTAAGCTCTCGGAAGGACGTCCCAGGACTCCCAACAGACCTACGGCCGCCACTGCGGTCTCGCCCAGGGGGAAGTTCGGGTGCTATCCCGCGTCTTTGAGGGGCTTCGGATGTGATCCCGCTTCCAAGGGGGGGCGTGCGTGAGTTCCTCACGTCACGCTGCCGTCATGAGCTTGCTTCTGTGTGTGACCCGCCCTCTCACCATCCTCAGGCCCTCGGCGAAGACACGTTTCACTCCACGGTTTCCTGGTCGAGCAGGGACCGCTGGACCTTGATTTCTCGCAGGCCTTTGGTCCTGCTCCAGCGCCTCCTTGCGCCATCTAAACAGTGACGCAAGAGCTCTCGCTTCCAGGTCCCATGGAGGGGTCCCGGCTAGGAGACATGCCGCCTCACCGGAGATCGTGCGGTATCCCCTTATCACCCTGATGGCCATCGTCCTCTGCGAGCTCAACAGTCTAGCCACATTGCTGGCCGTCAGGGTGCCACAGTGTATAATATTGCAGCTGTCATCGTTCCAATCTAGTTTTAACTTTTCAAATTGTATTATGTTCCAAATAAATAAATAAAATAAAAAAATAAATAAATGAATTACTTAAGTATTTTTGGTACAAGAAATTATCCACATGTAATCAATTAATTAATTAAATAAGAATCTATGCAATTCGATGCTTATGAGCCTCCGTTTGCAATTAATTTAGTTATTATTCTTCAATTAACTTGTAATATCTTAAGCCACGTACTGGTACTACAGTGGAAGTAAATTCAAGAAGAATTACTTTAATATATAAATTCTTCGACTGTAAAATGTAGTAATTAAAATAATTTTAGTTAATTCCTGATTTCTTTCCGTTTTTCCTTATAATGTATTTAAATTCCTACAAAATGAGATAAATGCAGAGTTTTACCCAATAAATCCATGGATCTATTCTACACGCACATTTTTTTTATGTAATACCTTGCTTTTATCATTAGCATGGTTTTCATTAAATTACTGAGCATTTATGGCAAATAAAGGTATTTTATCTGTTTTTTCATTTACAGGTAAAACCAGTTAAGTGCATGACCTAGGACAATAATAACTGATTTATTGCCTGATTTTCTGAAGAATGTGTTGCTTTAATTTAAATGAGATACAGTTGAATATTTTATTTATCATTTGGCATTAAAGTATTTTATAAAAAAAAATATTTTAATGATAGTTTTAAATCGATGAAACTTTCAAAGCTTATAATCTCAGTTCAAGGAAATGTGCAGTTAACATATTTTACCAGTAATCAGACGATATGGTACTTGTATATCAATTCAAATTTTAATTATAATGTGCATCATTACCGTAAAAGTGCCGTTCCAAATGCGTCCAAAAGCACCTTTAACTGTTCATCTGATTTTTGTGATAATGTATCAAGGAGTCCTTTTAGAAATCCACAAGTGTATTTTACTTTTTCTTCTTGCATAAAAGACACCAAACTTTTTCTAATAGGATGGTTCATAATAGCATTCATAACAGCATCTGGCATAGATGTTGTTTGTACTGTTGACGATGGTAATGATGTAACTGATGTAGCATCTGACGAAATAAAAGCACATTAATTTTATGAGCACAGATTCTAATCTGTCTGTTGATAAACATCGTATCATACAGAAAAAATATGAGTACCTACCTATTTGAATCGTCGCTTTCTTAATAAATGCAACTATCCGATCAACGCTATATCAGAATACCTTTCAATAACAATAAATTTTTACGCTATCGTACACGAATTTAATTGCGAAAATAAGATTTCGAACTTTAAAGTTACGAAAAAGTATCGTGGATATGCCCCAATTTGGACACCTCTTCACCATTCATTTGCATTTTATTGAAATCATGATTACTGCAATAACTGCTCAAAAAGAATCAGGCACAACTTAAATGAAATTTAAAAGCGAATCAATGTTTTTCAAAAGCTCAAAAGTTCTTGAAAAGCTTCAATTCTGCGCAATTGAAGCTTTTCTTTATGAAAAACTAGCTGTTCCCCACGGCTTTGTTCGCGTATAAGTCGTTATCGCGTAAAATCATAACCCTCCTTTTGCGCAGTCGATTAAAAAGAAGCCTATGTCCTTTTCAGGGCCTCGAACTATCTCAATACCAAATTTCATCTCAATCACTCCAGCCGTTTTGGCGGGAAAGCGTAACAGACAGACAAACAGTCAGAGTTACTTTCACATATATATTATTACTAGCTGACCCGCGCAACTTAGTTTGCGTGATAAATGAAGAATCGCTCGACCGATTTAATGCAAACTTCACATAAACCATCTACGAAATAGTTTGAACAAAGCCGGGGTACAAGAACGGGCTCTCCTATCCAAACCAAATGTTTACATTTGGTTTGGATAGGTGAGCCCGTTCTTGAGTTATAAAATTACAACGAAAAGTGGCATTGATTTTTATATAATTATATAGATAAGTAGGGAAGTACGGATAAAGTTGTAGTTCCGCTTATAATAAAAAATGTGGGTACCGAAAATAATTTTAAGAGTATCATTATACTTACGGGATGCTGGCTCATCAAAGGGCCATTCAGGTTCTAATCCTGGAAACTCCGGTACAATTCTTTCTATTGCTTTTGCTGGCCATATTTGCTGTTCTTTTGGTTGTCCTGTTATTGGAGCACTATTGGCGCTTGGGGAGTAATTTGGCTTGTGGATTATAACAGGTGTCGGTTGATATGCTGAAACCGCAGTTTTTTTCTACGTTTATTTTATTATACCACAGACAGAAAGTGGCTTCGTAGCCTATGGACCTTTGCAACATCAGAGGTGCTATATATAAAACATTACGGTGCATACTGCATACACGGTGCATGCATGGTAAGAATTCGTTTGAGTTGGGATTTATTGAAACTGGTAAAATGTTCCCGCTTGTTTTTGTTATCCTCCTGGTGCAATAAACACCAGGAGGTTATTTCAGAGGTGCACCGATTTGTCAGTGCGACCATCGCGATGACAAAGCGGGGCTGATTATATTGCCAAAGTGCATAATATCTACTCTGTTATTCAACTACGTGAACGCGGTCCTAGAAAATATGATGGAGCTGCCGCACCTACTTAGGAAACTCCAGGGGGTCGAGTCTGCTATTTTCCATCAAAAAGCCGGTCCAGTGCGATTCTATTACGACATTAGAGCGATTGGTCCTAAATCTGCTACTCGCGTAAATCTTGTCTATCGCCACTATAAAACATCGATAGAATATAAATAGAATCGCAAAAGCAGAGACAAAGGGCTTTATTTTGGTTGTTTTTATTTTTTAACCGACTTCAAAAAAGGAGGAGGTTACTCAATTCGAACGTATATATGTTTTTTTATTTTTTTTTTATGTTTGTTCGCGCAGAACTCCGTCGTTTATGGACCGATTTGAAAATTTTTTTCTTCGTTCGAAAATAGATAGTCCCAAGGTGGTCCCATTATTAGGAATTTAGGATCTGATGATGGCATCCTGGAGAAATCGAAGGAAACTTTTAAAAATTGTAGGGGCATCTAGGGCGTTTGTAAATTATTTTATTAAGGGCTTTAAAGTAGTACAACTTAATGAAGGTCTGGAGTCGATCTGATGATGGAGACGAAAGACAGTAGAGAGAATTCCCTAACGATACACAGCAGTTACCTTGTGTTTGGGCTTCATTAATTTGTACTGTCGAGAACTTTACAACTAGATAGATAGATTTTCAGTCAACACGTCACTAAAAATGGTGAAAAAAAAAATTTTTAACAAAAAAGAAACCGACTTCAAACAAAACTAAAAACTGAAAAATAAAATTTACTTAGCACAAAGTTAGTATACTCTGATTTATCAGATATCATTAAATATAATACTGAAGTCGGTGCCAATATGACTATGAGAGAGATTAATAATGCCTACCTAAGCCTACATAGTTTTACTGGGCACCGATTTCAGTATTATACACTCGAGAGCAATGAATCCGGGTCACTTAAAGAATGTTAAAAATCTCGGAAACTAAAAATGATAGGTTAATGCAATAAATTGTATTTAATAGACAATGTAATACTCCTTAAATGAAAGTAAAAAAAATATGAGTCACCATACATTTTATTAACACAAAATTACATAAAGAAAAAACTGCCGATCTCTCCTTAAAACAAAAATAGGAAACATGAAATTTTTGAACTTTATTACGATTTTCTTGAATTTTAATACTTCGTATTGCCTCCTCGTGCTTCCATTACTGCGTTTACGCGGTTTGGCATGCTGTACACCAAGTTCCTTATACGATTTTGGGGAATATTCTCCCATTCCTCTGTGAGAGCAATTTTGAGCTCACGAAGCGTGATTGGGGGAGGGTTTCGTTGTTTTACGCATCTGCCTAGCTCGTCCCAAGCATGCTCGATCGGGTTGATATCCGGGCTGCGCGCTGGCCACTCCATACGAGTAATGTTCATCTCTTGAAGGTAGTCATTCACAATCCTACCTGTATGAGGTCGGGCATTGTCATGCATAAATATAGCATCCTCACCTAAATTGACCATAAATGGACCAACGTGATCATTGAGGATTTCTTCCACATATCTTACGCTAGTTAAAGAGCCGTTTTCTATGATCACCAGCTCTGTGCGACTTTCAGAAGAAATTCCGGCCCACACAAGTACAGACCCACCACCGTAGGCTACTTTTTCTTCGATGCATGCTTGCTTGAATCTTTCCCCTGGTCTTCGATACACTCTGTGTCTTCCATCGTGCTTGTAGAGCATAAATTTTGATTCGTCGGAGAACATAACTTTTGACCAATCTTCAATACTCCAATTTACGTGGCTCTGGGCATACCTTAGTCTCGAAATACGATGCCCACGCTCCAGTTTAGGGCCGTTTGCAGGTCTAAGGGGTTTTAAGTTAGATTCAGCAAGCCGACGTCTTACTGTCCATGCACTTGGGTTACTTCCTCCGAGGCGTCGAAACTGATTGGTGAGTTCAGTTCCTGTGAGAAAGCGATTTCGAAGCATGGTGTTCACCAAGTATCGGTCTTCTCGTGCTGTGGTACACCTGGTTCTGCCCGTTCCTGGTCTGCGTAGGTTAGAACCAGTTTCTTCGTAACGTCGGAGAACTCTTTGTACTGTTGACAGCGACACACCGACAGTCCTGGCTGTATCGCGCTGACTCCGGCCGGTTTCCAGCATTGTAAGTATTCTGGTGCATTCTTCAGGCGTAAGCGACATAATTTCAGCTTGATTAATGAATATAGAGCACTATCAACATGGTTTATGTACCCACATAAATGACAGATTACAAACAAAAGCAACACCAAATGCTGTAATTTCGTAGTTCCATCTTCGAAAGTGACCCTTTTTCAAATTTGATTTTTTTATGATATAACTTTACAATAACTAAGAAGTTTTAATACCTTCATTTAAGGAGTATTACATTGTCTATTAAATACAATTTATTGCATTAACCTAGCATTTTTAGTTTCCGAGATTTTTAGGATTCTTTAAGTGACCCGGATTCATTGCTCTCGAGTGTATTTAATGATATCTGATAAATCAGAATATACTAACTTTGTGCTAAGTAAATTTTATTTTTCAGTTTTTAGTTTTGTTTGAAGTCGGTTTCTTTTTTGTTAAAATTTTTTTTTGTTTTGACTCTTGTCAGTCAGTACTAGTAGGTGTTTTTTAGGTTATTTACAAATTACCTACTTAAAAGAGACTTTTGTAGAGAATTACGATGTAAAATTGTGAACTTTACCTATAAACAAACGTGAACTTTATAAACGGCTTCAAAGCAAAGAGTGACAGTGTTATCCAGAAGAACTATCAATCAAATCAGCCTATCGCAGTCCACTGCTGGACGTAGGCCTTTGCCAATTTACGCCACAATTCACGGTCCTGCGCCTTCTGCATTCAGTCCCAGCCTACGACCTTTACCAGGGTCGTCGCTCCATCTAACGGGTGGTGCCTACCCCACGGTTGCCGAGACGCGGTTGGAAGAACTATATCCTAGAAATTTGAGACAAAACTCAAATGTAGAAAACTGGTCCAGCAATGAATTTCATTTCGAAGAAAGGGCTTTGGATGCTAAAATTCATAGAATAAACACAGGAGACTGTATATTTTCATATACATATATAACAGCAGTTTATTCAAGTCTTCTACAAATACATCTATACAGAAAAAATATTGAACAATAACCTCATGATAACTCAAGATTGTGAATAGTGAAAGTTTTTATCTACAAACAACTACTCTGTCATATGAAAGTTGGTTTTTAAATGGATTAACACTAGCGTAACTACTCAACGGACTTAAAAAGTTATTTCATCATTGTGAAATCACGGTATTCCACAGCAACTATGTGATATAGCCAAACAATCTCAATACAGACAGCTATATATACAAAAAAATTGTATTATTAGTATCTTTTTCTTCATTCAGTCTTTTCAAGAAGTGTAGGGACTGGCGAGTGCGTGTCCCTCTCGGAGACTTTGATAGGATAAAGAGTGAAAAACTGGAAGATGAAAGCGTAAGGAGTATGTATGTAGGCTTAGTCAGTAAAAGGCTTGCAAACGCGAGCCTTTCCGACTTAGATGTGGATGAATGCTGGAATATTATGAAAGAAAATATAGTGGATAGTGCAAAAGAAGCATGTGGGAGTGCAAAGAGACATGAACATTCGAAAGGTGATGCCTGGTGGGATGCAGATGTTCAATCCTGCGTAGCAAGAAAGAAGAAAGCGTGTTTGGATTATGTGTCATCTCATCATCTTGCCAGGATTTGGGATTGATGGTGCGCTTCTTCGTGCCGTGTAGTCTACATATGTGGGATGTACGGCATGTGTGCGGGTGGGCGGCAGCAGGTCTCCCTGGTAGAGGACAACGAATGCCAGGATAACTGTAAATAATGTAGTGCTGGAACAGGTAGAAAAGTTTATATATCTTGGATGTGCATTAAGCAGGGATGGACAGTACACCACTGATGTAGAAAGGAGGGTAACTGCGGGAAATAGAGTGAATGGAGTGTTAGGCAAACTTTTGGGTACCAAAACCCTAAGTCAAAAGGCCCAGCTCGCAGTACACAGTGCGGTGCTGATACCTACGCTAATGTATGGAAGCGGGAGTTAGGTATGGCAGGAAACGCATGAAAGTAGAATAAACGCGGTCGAGATGCGCGCGCTACACAAAATCTGCGGAGTAATGCTCGCAGATCGTGTTCGGAATGAAGATGTAAGAAAAAGAGTTGGTCTGGAAGAGAGTGTCGGTGTTAAAGTAAGGAAGGATGTCCTTCCTTAGTACGATGGTTCGGGCATGTGGAGCGAATGGGTGATGAAAGAATGACAAAACAGATATACAAAGCGAAAGTGGATGGACGTAGGAGTCGGGGAAGGCCACGACACACCTACCACGACCAAATTAATCGTGTCTTAGTTAAAGGTGGTGTCAAGAGCCGAAGGAACCGACGTGCATGCATGAAAAGAAAAATGAAAGTTGAAGAAGCAAGTGAGGTGTGTATGGACCGTGCCGTGTGGCGCTCGGTTCTTTCTGCCTACCCCGCAAGGGATTTGGCGTGAAGATAGTTAGTTAGTTAGTTAATTATAATGTCGATACATTCACGAGATAAATAGTCTTGACAGACAGACGATGAAACGTCTAACCAAGTATACTTTTTAAAATTCAAATACATTATTAAGTAACAAGTTTCTGCCTACCCCGCAAGGGATTTGGCGTGAAGGTAGATAGATGGATAGTATCTTTTTCATCATTGTTCTTTTACAGTAAAAAAGGATTATTCGTTCTTCATAATTCGCCTTGATGCGGTGGTGCATTCGGTAGTATAACCGATGGCCGCGCTGAGGCCCTGATTTTATTCTGGGGTCGGGTCGGGCCGAATATTCGTGTGATCCACAAAATGATGTTTCGGAGTTTGGGTGCTCGATAGTCCGTTTGTTGAGGAAGGTTTATAACATTACACTTCAACGAATAGGAGCAACTATGAATAAAGTTTCGAAAACGGGAAAATTTATTCCTTTTGAGAGTATACGTTGCGTGCGCTGAGTAAATATAATTAAAGTTACATAAAAATTGTGAATTGCGAAATTGTTCATTTTAAAGTTCTATAAAAATTCTCCTCCTATTTTTATAAGTAGTATAATACGGTCAATTTTTAAAAAAAGTAAAACTAAAAACCGAGTAAAACTATTCACACAAATATCTACTCCATTCTATTCATTGTTCGCCAGTGCGTTGTGATCCGCCCCTACTTGCGTTACTATCATAATCTGCCACCGACTGACGCGGCGCCGCGTGAATATTGCGCGCGATCTGTAGCAAAGGGGCGCGGGGGTAGCGGCAGTGAATCATGCGATTTGGTTAGGGTCAGGCAAGCTCTTAATAACACATAAACTTGTAGCTGATCTCAACCGAGTACTGGGCCGCATTTTCCAATGAGGACCCGAAAACCCGGTAGTTTTAGATTTCAATGTTAGCAAAACTCCGGCGGTGTCCGTCCGTCCTTTTCCGACTAATCTTCACAAGACTGTACAACTGCAGGCATCTGATTCTCTTTTATATTATATGCAATATTAAGAACCATGGTGTAGTAAAAAGGGGCGGGTACTGATGGGGGTGTTGCTCACGCAGTCAGGTCGTGAGTCTTTACGAGGTCCAGCAAAGGGTGTGCTTGTTCTGATCTGTCTGAGATTCACGTGATCCCGTATAGATACCTACATACCATGCGAGAAAGTGAACACATTGATAGCACGTCCTGCATGATTGGCCATATGGTACCCCAGCCGCTCATTGCCAACCCTAAGAAACATAGGGAACTACATTTTAGCGGGAAAACAGTTTAGCATTTGGTGCGAGTGTCACAAGTAAGAATTCGTTAGGAGCATCACAGCTTGCCATCCCGTCTTGAAGTGCATGTCATCGATATTTACATGGAGTCCGCAGATGATTGGGAAAGCATATCGGATGGAGGAAATTGCTGGGTTTTAAGAGGCCGATTTTATTCTTTCATTAGGGTTGCGGACCTCAAAGTCACTATATATTTAAGGGAAAATTTTTAAATGCACATCTATATAATTTTTCTGCACACTAGGTAACTCCAATAATTATCTGAATGCATACCAGAAATCTGAATGCTGTCCAAAAAAAACAATTGTTTAACTAAACGTCTTAAAATTCATGTGTTGAGTACTTTTGCATAGGAATACGAGTATACCTTTTATTATAAGCCAACTACTACCAATTCGCTCCTGCCAACACATTTCTCCATCCAAAGGTTGCCTGGCAGAAATTGCTTTAAGCAATAAGGCCGCCCATTGTATTGCTTCCTTTTGTATAAGTTTCTTATTTGTTATACTACTTTGGTATAAAGTATAAAATAAATAAATAAATAAATAAACATGTATACTACTTAAAAAACTAAAATTTTACACAAAACGAGATGACCTTTTTTTATCGAATTACACCAAAAATGTGGTTCGTACATTTTTGGTTTAAATTCGATAAAAAAGGTCATCTCGTTTTGTGTAAAATTTTATTTTAATTATTTGCTGAAAAAAAATACGAATTGCTTATCAAAAATACAGTAGACCCGCGGTAATCCGCCACCCCCTGTAATCCGACAGGACATAAGAGTAGGTACCTACCTACTTTTTGACGACCGTCACATAGTTGCTAGCGTAAACAATGCAATATTTAGCGGGTTACAACTAAAAAAAATGTTTTAGCTCGCTTTGACCACAATAAAATTATTTCTTAATGTTAAAGTTATTAAATATTTTTGGTGTTGTTTAATTTACCTAAATTTGACATCTGTGTGATTTGTAGGCACTTCAGAGATAAGAACACAGGAATATCATTTTTGTATGTGTAATTTGTCGGATTACAAGTTACTCTTTTGTAAAAAAAATCCAAACTATAGGGGGTCTTTGGCCAGCACTCTATAATCTGATAAATTGGATAGTCCGAGACTGCCCTGCAAAACGTTAGTCCGATTACCGCGGGTCTACTGTACTAACTTGCACTCTAAATTGTACAATCTTATATCGGAATAGGTTAGGTTAGGTTAGTCTTTAGGGTTTCGTAGCCAAATGGAAAAAACGAAACCCTTATAGATTCGTCATGTCTGTCTGTCCGTCCGTATGTCACAGGCACTTTTGTCCGAAACTATAAGGTCTATGTTATTGAAATTTGGTAAATAGATGGTATTCTGTGAACCGTATTAAGATTTTCATATTAAACTAGAAAAAAAGCAGTAAATTTTGGGTCCTCAAACTCAGAACTGAAACTCAAAACAAATTTTTCATAAAACCCTGGTATCTAAATAGGGATTAGGTGTCTTGCAGAAAAAATATTTTTTCTTTTTTACTTAAAATTTTAGCTTGTGTCCGGGTATGTATTCTTTTGTTGTCTACCTCGCCGGTGTCGAGTGGTGAGATCCGTATACACATATTCCTTTTATGTATCTATCTATATGTACTATGCTTTCTAAGCATTTCAATGTCGTTCATATCAATGCCCAAAGTATTCCGGCACATTTAACCTAAATGTTGGTCACGTTTGACTGTAAGAATATTCATGCTGTTTCAGAGTCATGGCTAAAAAAACGCCACACCTCTAGTGCATATTTCCTTCCCGTGTTTCAACTTATTAGAAATGATCGTACGAGTTGTCTCAGTGCGGGTGTTGCCATATATCTCCGATCATATATAAAACATACCATTATAAGTATGTCACAACAACCGCCTCCGACTAATGCCGGTAAACATTTGTTTCTGGAGGTTGAGCTCAGTTATATCAAAATCGGCGGTTATTATTCTCCTTCAAGGATCATAAATTACTTTTCCTCCTTCGAAACAATTTTATTGAATTTATTACCATGTTATAGTCATTTCATAACCATGGGAGATTTTAATATTTGCTTACTTAACAACGATTCTCGCTACTCCTCTCTTCTAAATATTATTAAATCCTGTAAAATAAAATAAATAAAATAAAATAAAATTTATTCCCTTTGAAATTTTTAAAAAAATTATTTAGGTTTGTCAAAATTTTTGTGACTCTACCGGGGGTTCGGAAATGCTACAGACTGAGAAGAACACCCCAAGAAACTCAGTCCGGTCCCTCTTAATTCATCTTAGTATCTAATACAGTTTTTTTTTAAATGTAGAAAGGAGCAATTCGTGTCACTGCCAGGCAGCCTTGTCTTCTAAAAAGTCTTTAATGCTATAATAAGCTTTCTGGCACAATTTAAGTTTTATTAGTTTTTTAAATTTATTAACTGACAAACCTGTTACGGCTGTCGGCAATGTATTGTACATTCGAATACAATTGCCCGCAAAAGAATTGCTTATTTTATTAAGCCTAAATCTAGGTACAGCCAATTTATTATTATTTCTTAAGTTTAGGTTATGGATATCACTATTTTTTATAAATTTACTATTATTTTTATGAGTATATAACAAGTTTTCATATATGTACTGTGAATACACAGTAAGGATGTTGATAGTCTTAAACTTTTCTCTTAATGACTCCCGAAACCCCATACCATAGATAGCCCGGACAGCCCTTTTCTGCAACACAAAGATACATTCGATGTCGGCAGCGTTACCCCATAATAGTATGCCATAGTTCATGACACTGTGGAAATAGCTAAAGTAGACAAGACGCGCTGTTCTAATGTCTGTCAGTTGTCGGATCTTTTTAACGGCATAGGCTGCAGAGCTCAGTCTGCCCGAGACTTTCTCGATATGAGGCCCCCACTGCAAGTTGGAGTCTAACTTTATGCCCAGAAAGACAGTTTCATCGACCAATTCTACTTGATCATCCCTAATCCTAATACTGGTGTTAACGAGCCTAACATTTGGCAAGGTGAATCTAATACATCGCACCTTTATTCATAAATTGAATTAACTTAAAATTTACGTTTTTTGAGTTTTTATCATAAAGCGAAATAATTTCGTCAAGAGAATACGTGCAGTCCAACAGCCGTCTCGATACTATGAAAATGACAGAGATAAATGATCACCTTTCTCTTTTTGACTAACGCGTGCGACAATGTTGATTCCGGTAAAGTGTACGAGTTCAGTTATGCGCCAGCGTTGTTCCAGGCAGGAGCTCAAATGATTTAATAAAAGTGAAACATACCAGAATAATTTATTATTTGAGTAACAGGTAATTTATTTTATGTACTATATTTTAATAAAAGACTGCATTTATTAAGACTTATTTCACTTTATGAGAAAACACCTTGTAATTTTGATTGATAATATTATGACTTAATTCTGTTTTGTATAAATCATATCACACCAAATATCACATAATTTCGAATTAGTGCAGTTTAATATTTAAATGTTAAAATTAAATTGGAGATATTAAGTTTTATTTCAGTTTTACTGTATATTTCACCAGAAACTTATTTATTTTTCTGTTTATTGCTGTTTAGTTTTAAATGTTTAATGTGTCAATTCCGTTTTGTTTATACTTATTTCACTATTTTACAAAAAATATAGGTAATAATAACTGAAAATTTGATGTGCTTTTAGAATGACCTCTTCAAGAACTCGAAGGATTTTAGGCTTGGTTGTTGAAAATACAAGGGAAGATAATAATAATACTAGTAGTGAACATGAAACAGAAGATTATAATTTAATTGAGAACGTAAACAATACAAGCAATAAGGATCACAAGGTGAGTAGTTTATCTATGTATTTTAGCAGATGAATGTCCACATAGACCTCCCGACCTCCTGAGTTTCGAACCTCCACGATCTTACGGGGATCCTCACGATTGTTTTAACTATACTATTGATAGATTTATAGTTATTATTATTGTTTTGTATTTAAGTGCCTATAATATTACAGTAGTAAACATCTGGTATTATTTATTATTGTTGCAGGACTCATCCTGCAACAATAATAAATAATACCAGATGTTGGTTAAATAATACCAACAATAATAAATAATAGTAGTCCTGTTAAGATAAAGGAGACGTCCACTCTAGAAGATATAAATAAAACAATCAAATCAGTCGTGGATAACTCGAATAAAATAATTGAATGGTCTGAACAAATAAGTTAGTTATGTAAACAAAGAATATAACACCTACTATTTATCTACTTTATATACTACTAGCTAATCCCCGCGGTTTCGCCCGCGTAGGGATGAAAATTGTGATTAGAGCCCGTGGCTTATTTTGATTTATATTTAAGCTATATTATTGTAAAATTTCCGAAATCCATTCAGTAGCTTTTGCGTGAAAAGCAAAAAACTTACTTGCTACACATGCTTACGTTTGTATATTCTTACAAACTTCCGCATTTAGAATATTAGTAGGATTTATTCGATTATTTAGATACTAATAATGTATATTTATATTAAATTATAATTATTATTTTACTTGCAGATACCGCATTTAGACACTCAGCCTACTCAAAGTCTGGTGCCTTATTATGATAGTGACATTACCTTGTCTGACAATGAGGATAATATTACCCAATACACAAAGACGACGGGGGCACAAAATAATGAAGAAAACCTAAATGCTCGTCAAAGTTCATCAAGATCATCATCCCAGAATTCGTCTTCCAGCTCATCATCTTCTAGTTTTTCAAGCTCATTGTCTGATTCATCGTCGTCAAGTTCTGAATCGAACAGTTCACGAGCAAAGCAACATACCAACTCACTTACTAAAAAAAATTGTATTATTGATGAAACAGATGATGACATTATAGAAAATACACCTCCAGACCAACAGCTGTCGCGTAAACAAGTAAGCGATTATTTTATACATAGTAAAAAATAAAAATAATTCCTGCTATGCTTATGAATTCGAAAATTCATGCCTCAGATTTCAAATCTAAGGCATGAATTTTCGAATTAAAGATCAAGCCTTCGTGCACGGCAGTCTTTTTGAATAATTGTATCTAATTCGGTACTTTTATTAATTTTATGTTTCTCTTTCAGCAATTGAACAATAATCCGAGGAAAAATTATTACACGTCTCCTATGTATACTGATGAAAGTGACATAGATTTAAGCGATACAGATCCCACATACTGCATAAGTCATGAACCTAGAAAAATTAGTTATTTTTTTGATCAATCACGCTCTTCTTCTACCAGTTCTTCAAATTCAATAAGGGCAACATCTACAGTGAAAAAAGGATGGAATGGAAACAAAATAAAACTAAACGAATGCGTAACAAGGGACAGGCATATATATCACAGTCAAAAACTCAGAAGCGTGTTTCATTTCGTCATCTCAAAGACCCTTGCACTGATAAGTGCAGACTTAAATGTACTACAAAAATTGATATAGAAGAAAGATATAAACTATTTAAGATATTTTGGGACTTAGGTGATTTAGTTAAGCAAAGAGCGTATATAAATGCGAGTATGGTTGATGTTCAGCCTCGATACAAATGTACTAATGCTGAAAGACCTAGGCACAACAATAAAGCGTTTCATTTTAAAATAAATGGCAAAATGATCAGAGTCTGTAAAAAGTTTTATAGGGCAACTTTGGATATCTCAGATCGTATGATATTTACTGTACAAAATAGAATTAAGGAAAATGATTTTTCATTTAAAGATTTAAGAGGAACACATCAAAATCATAAGACAATTGATTCAGAAATACGAGCTTCTGTTATAGAGCACATTAAATCTATTCCTAAGGTCGAATCTCATTATTTACGAGCTAGTTCATCAAAAGAATATATAGAAGGTAATAAAACTGTTAAAGATCTATATAATGATTTTAAAGAAAATAAAGAAAAAGAGAATAAATCAGCAGGTGCATACATTAACTACTATAAAATATTTAAAAATGAATTTAATCTGTCATTTTATCAACCAAAGAAAGATCAATGCGATCTATGTACTGCTTATTCTAACTCTAACGAAAATCAAAAAAAAGATATAGAAGATAAATATTCAAAACATATAGAAGAGAAGAATTATAGTAGAGTCGAGAAAGTTAATGACCGTAAAAAAGTAGATCAGAATCTAAGAGTTGCTGTGTATGATTTAGAGGCAGTGCTGCAGTGTCCAAAAGGTAATAGTTCCAGCTTTTACTATAAGTCTAAACTTAATTGTTATAATTTAACCATAACAGAATTAACGCCCAAGGAATCTAATGTAGCCTACAAAAATGTGCATTGCTATTTTTGGACAGAAAGTGATGCTAAACGTGGTGCGGTTGAGATCGGATCTTGTGTATGGGAGTATCTTAAAGATATAAGTGATGAAGATGGTGATAAAAAGGAAGTGATTTTTTATTCGGACAATTGCTGCGGGCAAAATAAAAATAAATATATAACATCACTTTATTTATATGCCGCTCAAATATTAAATATTAAAAGCATAACGCATAAGTTTTTAGTTAGAGGCCATACGCAAAATGAAGCAGATAGCGTTCATAGCCTTATCGAAAAAGAAATTAAAAAGAACTTAAAGTCAGGTCCAATTTATACGCCCGACCAGTACATTGCTTTGATTAGGAATTCTAAAAAGTCTCAACCCCCAATAATTGTGCATGAGATGAATTATGAATCATTTTATGATTTGAGATCATTACAAGAAGAATGGGGGTACAATTATACTATAAATACAGATGGAAAACAAGTTAGTTGGAACGAAATAAAAGTCTTAAAAATAACTAAAGATAACCCTACCTCATTTTTCTACAAAACATCATACAAGGATAAAGACTATACGGAAGTAAATACAAGAAATAAGAGAAAGAAAATGAAATTAACGACAGAAATAGCACTTCAAGGAGCCTATGTTAACAAACAAGAAATAAGTGAAAACAAAAAGAAAGATTTGAAGGAACTGATTTCTAAGGCATCAATCCCATCTTTTTATGCTGGATTTTATAACAATATTATACTTTAAATATTATAATATATTAAGTTACATTTTTGAACCAGATCTCATTTTTTTGATTTATGTGCTGATAATAAGCCAAATAGTCATGTTTACTTAGAATATTTTGTATTTTATTTTTGTTCACATTACAAATCATTTGTGAAGATTCTAAAAAGGTTTTTGTTTTGTTTCGATAGTTTTTTTTTATTATAATTATTACTTATGACTAATAAATACTACATTATAATACTGTTTTACTAAATTACCGTTTCCTTTTCTTATTAATAAAAATCAATAGTTTAATAGTAAAGCCATTTCCTTACTTTATTGAAAATAAACATGTTATGTTGACAAATTATATTAAAAAAAAGCAATAAGTAAGCATATTTTAACACAATATACATGTCTTTATTTCAATACTGCACCAATTTCGAATATTACATAACGACAAAATTTTAATAAAAAATGGCAACTTTTTAAATACTTCGGTAGCAAAAAACATATTCGAATGCATATTTTTGGAAAGAGTGAAATAAGTAGGAACGTTTTTTTAATGAACCTGTTAATTGGTTTGTTCGTTAAAATAATAGTAATTTTTTACCTTATCCTAATACTTTATTAGTTACCCTACAGATATCTTATTTTATAATCGACCAATTCTGTCTCTTTATTTTTTTATGATTTTTTGAAGTCATCAATTTCAACCAGCCAAACTTTAAATGCGATTTCTCACGAAACTAAAATTTTGAATTACTTCAGTTTAAGAATAAAGGTGCGACATTTTGTTTTAGTTTCATTCAACAATAAATTATTTGCGTTAAACCAGTGGACTACCCTAGAGAGGGCATTGTTTACTTCGTCAAGATTGCGTTGTCCACGTTCAACTTTAAATATTAAAGATGTGTCATCAGCAAACAAAACTACCTCGTGATCGTCTCTTATAAGGTGAGGGAGATCATTTATGTACACTAAAAATAGAAAAGGTCCCAGAATTGAACCCTGAGGCACCCCCATTGTTACAGCAGAACCATGTGACTGTTTACCATTTATAACTACTCTCTGTACTCTATCTCTTAGGTAAGAACTAATTAAATCCAAGGCCGTCCCCTGGATCCCATAATGATCAAGTTTTTGAATTAAAGTCTGATGCTGGACGCAATCAAAGGCCTTAGATAAGTCGCAGAATACACCATAAGCATCATACGACTCCTCCCAGGCCTCATATATACACTCTAATAATTTGATTCCAGCATCCGTGGTAGACCGACCGCGCGTGAAACCGAATTGTTTAGTATGGAATAGTTTATTTGTATTAAAATGATTTTGCATTTGATTAAGCATTACCTTTTCAAAGATTTTACTAAACGTGGGTAGTACAGAAATAGGACGAAAATTGGACGGATCCGAGGTGTTACCCGATTTAAACAGAGGAGTTATTTTACTAAACTTCATTAAGTCAGGAAACACACCACTATCAACACAATTATTAAATATTATTGATAATTCAGGGGCAACCATTTCAATTAACGAATTAACTAAATATACAGAAATTCCCCAGAGGTCAGCCGTTTTCTTAATATTTAAGGATTTAAAAGTTTTTATGATAGTGTGTATACTAATTTTACTGAATTTGAATATTTCATTACAGCAAGGAACATTTGCTTTTAACAAGGATTCTGCTATTGGGGTAGAAGAACCTAGGGCTCTGGTCAAATCTACTGGTATTCGAGAGAAAAAATGTTCAAATTCGTTAGCGACTTCGGCATCTGTTGTAATGATGTTACCATTTACTTTAAGTTTAAAATTATTATCATTTGATTTTGCTTGGCCTCTTTCTGCGTTAATTATTTTCCAAGTAGATTTAACTTTGTCTACACTATTGATAATTTTATTACTTATATACTTTCTTTTGGCCGCTAAGCAGTCTGCTTTAAACTTTTTTGAATAAGCTTTAACAAAATTTAGAAATTCATCTGTTCTATTAAGCTGTCTTTCTGAGTATAGTTCATACAGTTTTTGTCTACTTTTATGTATATCCTCAGTGGCCCATTCACTGAAGGCTGGCCTGTCACCGATTGTGACTTCCTTAGACTTGAATATGGAGTTGAACTCATTGTAAAAGGAATCAAAAAATAACTTATACATTACATTTGAATCTAAGCCAGTGTTTAAAAATGGAAGTTTATTGCAAAGTCCAACTCGCATACGTTCCAAGCGGTCACTAGTTACTGGTCTACATAATATTTTACGTCTTTTAACTTTTTCTCTTGTGATCTTGAGAGATGCTATTTGCCCAGTATGATCTGATTTTATCTTATTTATAATACTCTTACTTTCTGGCAACATATCACTGTATATATTGTCCAGACAAGTAGCTGTTGTATCACAATATCTAGTAGGCTCTAAAAATAAGTTAGTGAGATTGTGTGATTTAAATAAATTTAAGATATCATTGGTCTGACGTGTATTTATAAGTATATTAACATTAAAATCACCGCACACTATATATTTATATGATTTAAATAAATTTAAGATATCATTGGTCTGACGTGTATTTATAAGTATATTAACATTAAAATCACCGCACACTATACTATATACTTATTAGGTGTATATAGATAATATACACCTAATAAGGTGTTTATTAGTTTTTCCAAGTTTAAATAGCACTTTATCCATTACTTCCTCAAACTCACTAAAGGGTGAGACTCCAGGTTTATATACGCATACTACTATGAATTGCTCCAATTCTACGCACGATATTTCAACTGTACACTCTACAGAGAGGGACACAACATCTTTCCGTTCCTTATACTTTAACTTCTTATTTAATAAAATCAACGAACCCCCCGTGTTGTGTTGACCCTGCAGAACGCACTACCAACCCGGTGACTACTGAAGCTGAACATGAGCTCATACTCCTTACGCATATGTTCTGTAAGACAAACAATTTCAATATTTTCTGAGCTCATGAACAGCTCCAATTCAAACTCTTTGACCTGCGTTAATGTTGCTATATTATAATGCACCTGGCTGATATAATTTACATTTTTTAATTTAGTTTTGTTCGGAGGACAGTTTCCAATATAGTTATGATTTGCAATTAAATTCAACTCTATCAATTTACAATTTTGGCTAGAGGGTAAATCCTCTGTTGTCCCAGAAGTTAATTTAAATTACTTGGAACCGTTTCCAAAGTCCTAAATCTACTCTGCTCAAATAAAGCAGTTTTGTCAGCCAAGTTTTTGGCTATAGACTAAAAATAATTGAATAGCAAACTTGCTATTTGTCTTTTATAATAATTGGGTAGACAATACCTACCCTTGTGATTATTATAGACTTTATACTTGCTATGTGACAAGTTTGTGTCAAATACAGAATTAAAGTCAATTACATTGAATACAGTTTTTACATTACAGTAACTTATACATTCTGCCTCCGAATGTTACTCACCATTTTCCGTACTGTAAACCTACACTCATAGATCTTACTATAGTTTCTTCTACAGAACCAGTTGCTGATCATGGGCAGTACCCAGCGGAACAGTTCTCTTATCCCAACCTACTACTGTTATCTTATAAAATCCGTCCTCATAAGGCAAAGCCTAAAGTCCTCTTACGAGTACAGCGTAATTTTGTAGAATGAATCTTAACAGCCTGAGAGAAGACGCGGGCAATATTGACTGGACGCCGCTGGTTACCTCGGCATCAGTAGACGAACAGGTTTCCATTTATACAAAAAACAGTCAATTTGTACGACAAAGACACTCCTGTTCCGGCAGTTAAAATAAAACATCCACCGTCTCCATGGTTGACTGAAGAGATTAAAACATTAATTTCTAAGAAAGCTGCTGCAAAGTTTCGGTACAAAATTAATCCAAACGAATTAAATTTGCAGAAATACGTGTCAGCTCGGAATCGCTGCGGCAAGGCATTTAGGAAAGCACAACGCCAGTATATCCATAATTTAGTACAAAACAGCGAACCATCTAAGGTTTGAAATTGCCTAAAAACATTGGGGGTTGGCAAAACTCGACAAGAAGAAATTTCAAAAGATCTGAACGTCGAAGCTCTGAACCAGCATTTCACTGCCATGTCTAATTTTGATAAGAGTTTAAAGGCTCTCTCTCTCTTTCATCTATTCCAACTCCTAACCATTCACCTTTGGTTTTAATCTACTTGCTGCCTGTGATGTGAAGAGAAGCATTATGGCAATTACATCCAAAGCTGTTGGAAGTGACTGTACCGGCCACTTTTTACTACACCATGGTTCATAATGTTGCGATTAATATAAAAGAGAGATGCCTGCAGCTGTACAGTCTTGTAAAGGTTAGTCGGATAAGGACGGACGGACACGTCGGACACCGCCTGAGTTTTGCTCACATTGAAATCTAAAAGTACCGGGTTTTCGGGTCCTCATTGGAAAATGCGGCCCAGGTCTAGGTTGAGATTAGCCACAATGTGTAATTAAGGAAACATAAATGGGCTCTCCATTAATATACCTTCTTCTTGTTATTATATAACTGTGAACATACAAAAGGAGATGTAATCGATGGTGTCGAATAAGTAGATCTCTAAATTTATGTTCACGTGAGACTACTGGACTGTATATGAGAATTTAAGCTAAATATTCAAAAGACTACAATTCACACTATTAGGGGGGGTTATCGAGTTGCCGCGGAGAGAGTTGGTATTATTTAAGTACAACTCGAAATAATAAGGAGGGAAAGCCAGTGCTTTCAGGTCACAGGTCAGTACCTGTGATATCCTCGATCGATACCTATCCTTTTGTGGCTCAGGAGTTGCTGTCAACCTTCATTCAATCACTTGAGGTGGACGAGAGGCCCAATCCGATCCGAAACAAGTCTACAAAAAGTGGTCAAATCACAACACAAAATAATTGATTTCTAAGAGTAGCTCGCGTGTCGCCGCCATAGCTAACTAGTAGATACCATCTTCGAACGTTCACTTCGAGCAATGTCACTTTAAAAGATCATTCGACGCAATCTATTGCCATCTAACTTTGAAGGGAGTGCGGAAGGGAGATTGATATGGGAAGTGTGAATTAGTGCTGTCAATTGAGAAATCAATAAAATCACTCGCTACACCACCACTATTGAGCGGGAAAATACAAATCCTATAGGCGCAACCAGTTAGGGTTCCGTACCCTTAGGGTAAAAACGGGACCCTATTCATGAGACTTCGTCGTCCGCCTGTCTGTCTGTCTGTCCGTCACGAGGCTGTAACTCAAGACCTGTGATAGCTAGAGAGCTGAAATTTTCACAGATGATGAATTCTGTCATCGCTATAACAACAAATACTAAAATTAGAAAAAGAGGGGGGATGAAGGGGGCTCCCATACATTAAACGTGCTATTTAGCCGTTTTTTGGTGCAGAAGCCTCCCTGCGCTATCATCCAACTCGCACATGGCTGGTTTTTATTATTGACATGATATTAATTCAATGTTGTTTAGTATTTTGCATAATTCTATCTTTGTCAGTCTCAATCTGGAAACCTCGCCGGAGAATAATGGTATCAACGATTGGACCTAAAGTTATGGAGAGTTTTACAAATGTGTTAGTGAAACATAGTCAAAATCTTGTTAAAATCCTAGCGCGATGCAGTACTGGCAAGAAAATCGACGTGTTCCCTTTCTTAGCTGCTTATTCATTGGATTCAATTATTGGTAAGTAAGCACAAGATTTTTTGTTGGTTGTACCCATTCAGCATAATAATTACACTATTGTGTCTATGCTTGGTTAAAACATTAATTATTAAATTAATATTAATGTAGGTAATAAATATTAATGTAAAATGTTCTTAACAAAAATATATTATCTCTACTATTATTAAATTGTAAAAATAGCTGTGACGGTATAATTATTCAAGATGAATTTGAAAAAATAACTGTAATCGACTAGTTTAGGACTGAGTCCAAATATATATTTTTTTGTCTTCGTGTCTGTTTGTTTGTTTATTTGTTTGGGGTTGAAGCAAAATTCTGTAGCTTTATCATAATTATACCTTCTATCAGGATTTTGTAGGTATTTTTCCAACTTAAATATCGCTGTATGTTTCATCGAAATCGGTTCAGCGGAAATGATAATACGCTTGAACTATGTTTTACTAGAAGCCCTATGCACTAGACAGGTCAAAGTCTATAGGTTACTAGGTACTTATAAGTTAAAACCACCTCGCGAATGAAGTCGCGGGCAAAAGCTAGTACAATATATAAACATCAGAGATTTTTAAGTAAATAATTTTATTTAAAATTACATATTTTTATAATACCCACAGACCTGTAATTACACTATTGTGTATATGCTTGGTTAAACAATTTTTAATTACATAAATATGTTTATACCTAATTACATGAGTTCACAAGTTAAATTATAAAATTAATTCAAAACGTCAAAATGTACTTATACATAGATATAATATAACTTAATAATAATAATAATGCAAAATGGGCAAATATAAATTAATTATTATATTTAATGGGCTTGATGCAAAAGGCGGTTTTGCTGAGCACGGCGCGCATTGTGAGGAGATTCCTGTCTCTGGAGCCCTGACCACCGGTAGCTTGGTCCCTGTACCCGATGCCGGTGGGGAACTATTTTTTTATATTTTTAAATGTTTTTTTTATATGTATATTTAAAAATGTAAATTTATATGTTGTTTATATTTAATAAAGAGGAATAATAATAATAATAATAAATTTCCTTTTCGAGTCATCCACTTTTTGAGATCAACAAAAAATATCTCACAAGGTTATAGAAAAGCACACATCCGCAGGGCAGCTTGTGGCGAGCTGAATGTGCGTGGCTACACATCGGTCCCGATTCCTCAGAGTTTTGTTGCGCTCCTCGACCAGTTAGCATTTAATGGGCTAACGGGAGACAGTACTCCCGGGAGTGCAGCAAATCTCAACTATGGCTTGCCTTAATTGGCTGGTCAGAGGGAGGAAGCCAGAGCTTTATGCTCGGGGGTGGAAGTGTCATTTTCAAGGGCATAACTACGGGGAAACCCGCTCCGGGTCTGACCCGTGATGGTGAAACCGGCGCCGCACCGCTCGACACCCCTAGCCGCTCACACCGGTGTTGCCCTCTGTCGCCTTACAGGCTTAATGCCTTTGGCGATTGTATAGGGGGCCCATCTAGTGAGTTGGCGAGTCACCGTCTGCCAAAGTTTTAATATAATAATAGGTAGGTATATTGAAATGGCAGACGCCGTCTTCATCCATAGCCTAAGTTAACCAGACCATCTAACACCCATCACAATAGCCCATTACGTAGTTAGCATATTTTACAATAGTTAGCTCCCATTGCAGATGGTCCATTACCGTTCTTCTACATAAGGCGGATGTGGATTGTTTGCTGTGGGGGTCCCATTTCCCTTTAGATTAAAAGTCTCAAAGGGCCTCTGCATGTTGGACCTGTGTCCCCATGTAAGCCTACCAAAAGTCCGGGTGTCTTCGTAAGAAAAAAAAAAAGAAGATACCCGTGTGAAAGAGAGACATAATAATAATAACAGCTTTAATTAATTCCATACAATTCATAATGAAGTTCGTTCATCTTAATAAGATAATTATATAAAGTAAGATCGATTAGTTTATATTACATCTACAAAATAAAATAAATATCATTAAATTAAATTAAATAGGGTTCATTCAGCTTCATGCGATCATTATATAAAGTAAATAAGATAAAATCATTAATTAAATAAAATCTATACAATAGAATCAATAAGTTCATGCATCTTAATGAGATCATTGAATAAATTAAAATCGATTCATCATCTATAAAATAAAATCAAAATCATTATATAAAATTCATTCGGCTTCACGTAATCATTGTATAAAATAAGATAAAATAAGATAAAATCAATTCATAAAATAAGATCTCTACAATAAAATCAGTATCATTAAATAACATTTGAGTAATAAGCTATAATAATATAATAGTATTTCTTACAAATTTTCTTTAAATTGTATGGACCCCCTTAGGGTAAAAGCCTCCTCCAAGGCACTCCAATTCTCTCTGTTTTTTCCTATTTCTAGCCATTCTTTTCCTGCCACCGCTGCTATTTCATCTGCCCATCTGGCACATGGTCGGCCTCGCGCTCTGGAACCTCGTGGTCCAGACCATTTTACAGATCTTAGAGTCCATCTGTCATTATATCTGGCAATATGACCTGCCCACCTCCACTTTCTTTGCAGTGAGAAGATTAAGGCGTCAGTAACCCGGGTTTTCTCTCGTATGTCGACATTTTTCACCTTATCTCTTAGTTTTATTCCGAGGCAACTCCTTTCCATTTTTCTCTGGGTGGTCTGAATTTTATTTTTAGTTTTGAGATTGAACGTCCAAGTTTGACAACCATAGGTGAGGCAAGGCAATATCTCTGAATCCATCACTATCTTTTTAGAGGGCAGCGGCAGGTGTGATTTGAATATTTCTTTATGAGCCCAGTACTTTTTCCAGGAGATCGCCACTCTACGGTTTACTTCTTCTGAATTTCTTTCTTTGTTAAAGGATATCTGTTTTCCTAAGTAAACATATTTTTCCGCGAACTCGAGGAGGTTACTTCCTATTGAGATGATGGGCGTCCTATGGTGGTTTGTCATAACTTTGGTTTTTTCCATGTTCATTTCTAATCCCACCCCTAAACTGGCCAACTGTAGCTCGTTTATCATGTCGTTTATTTGTTTTGCAGACTCTGAGAATAGGACGATATTGTCGGCGAATCTAAGGTGGCTCAGGAAGTTTCCATTGATGTTAATACCCTTCTCAGGCCAGTCTAGGCTTTTCATTACTTCTTCTAGCACGGCTATAAAGAGTTTCGGGGAAATCGGGTCGCCTTGCCTGATGCCTCTATCTATACTAATCCTTGTACCAACTCTATCCAGCCTGACTCTACTTGAGCAGTGCGAATATATGTTTCTTAAAACATTTATATATTTTTCTGATATACCTTGTGTTTCTAATGCGTCCCAGATGCTTTTGTGTTTGATAGAGTCGAAAGCTTTTTTATAGTCTATGAAAGCTATATATAGCGGTTTCCGGAACTCTATGTATCCCTCTATCACTTGATCCACCACTTGAATGTGATCCACAGTGCTGAAACCACCTCTAAAACCTGCCTGTTCGATTGGTTGATGTATGTCAATGTCCAAGGATATTCTTTCAAGCAGACAAGAAGCAAAAAGTTTGTAGAGGCAAGACATGATACTAATTGGGCGATAATTTCCTATGTCCGCTGGATCGCCTTTTTTGTACACCAAGATAATTTGAGATTTAGTCCATAAGTGTGGTACAGTTTCTTCTCTTAATATTTTGTTCCAAAGAAGTGTGATCGGTCCCAGTAGTAGAGTCTTTGCGTGTTTTACACATTCGTTTGTGATGCCATCTGGGCCCGGGGTCTTTTCAGGCTTTAGCTTCATTATTTGTGTCAGGATTTCCGACTCTGTAAAATCTGGAATTATTGAGGTATTATTGAGCTGGTTGATCGTTTTTGTCCTTCCGAAAGAGTTCGGCTGGCTGTATAGCTTTGAATAAAATTCCGTGGCCATTTCTATGACGTCCAATCGTGATTTGCTTTTCGTAGAGCCAGACTGCAGTGATGGTATCCATTTCTGTGTTCTATTCAGTTCTTTGTAAGCCTTTTTGGTGGATCTAGATTTCTCCAGGTGTCGTTGTATAGTGTTTATTCGGTGAGTGTTGTAGCACTTTTTTATTTCTTTATTAGTTGCTTTGTACAATTCTTTCAAAGTTTCTTTGTCTTTTTTATTCAAGTTTTCCTTATTTTGTAATCTATTTCTCTCTTTCATAAGTTCTAGCGCCCTTGCTGACAAGATATTAGTTCCTCTTTTTCTTTCGGTATTTTTTAAACTTTTTAGTATTGATTCCACTATTTTTTGGCTGTATTTGTCAGCGTTGTAGTGCTCGTGTGATGTCATAAGTTCTGGTATGTATGTTTTTAAGTTTTCTAGATATGTTTCTTGTTCTTTTAAAGTTTTCAACCTTCTTGGAGTGTTACAAAAGTTTCGTCTACTCTTTCCCCCTGTAGTTTGGTTGATTGTGGCTCTCAGTAGTCTGTGATCTGATCCAAAGGGGAAAGACGCGACCACTGCGCACTTGGAGAATAGGTTAGATTTGTTGGTCATAATGTAGTCAATCTCGTTTCTTGTATTTTTATCTGGAGAGACCCATGTCCATCTATTTTTAGGCCTTGCTTTAAACATTGTGTTAACAATTTTTAAGTTGTATTCATATGCATACTGGATAAGTCTCTCTCCACGAATGCTCCTGTTGCCATAGCCGTGTTTGCCGGTGACTGTATGCTCATATTCTTTAGGTAACCCTATCTGAGCATTGAAATCTCCCATGCAAATTATATATTTTGTAGAGATAGAGTCATGAGCTTTGGCCAAGTCTTCATAGAAGTTGTCTATGTCTTCTTGAGATGAGCTTTCAATGGGCGCATATGCCTGTATTATTCCAAAGGGTGTATTTTTTAGGTCAATCTCTAGCACACATACTCTTTCTGATATTCCAGTGAATGCCTTAATATTTTCTTTGTATTTCTTTTTGACTAGAAAACCCACCCCGTATAGCCCTTTGGTTTGTCCTATGTAATAGAAGATGTAATTGTTGTCTTCTATTATATTCTCTCCCAATCTGCGGACCTCGCTTAATCCCAAAATATCGTGATTAATGTTTTTTAGTGCTTCTTTTAATTCGATAAGTTTTGATTCTGACAATAGTGTCCTGGCATTGAAAGTACAGATATATATATTACTCTTCTCTAATATTGATGAGTCTCTTGGAGGGTTTTGGTCGAGCTCTCCCGCGGTGACCGGCCGTACTGGGAGATAAGGTGAGACTAGAGGGCCCAATTTTGATTGCTATTTTTCATTTCGCTGTGTTAATTCCGTTTGACTTTTGGAGATATCTGTTTGAGTGTAAATTAGTTTCGGTTTTTGTAGCATATAGTCTTTCATGTTGCTTGATTTATTTTTCTTCGATGGTTGCTTATTACTGTGATGAGCAATTTGACTGCCAGAGCCCGATGCTTCGGGGGATTCGGATAGGTTTCTTTTGTTTAGCTGGTTGTGAGAAGTATGTTTGTTTCTGTTCAATACAATAAGTTTGTCATATCTAATAAAAGCAGTGTTGCCAGCCTCCTTTTCTTTTTGTAATTGTATTTGTAAGTCTTTGCGCTTTTTAAGGATATCTATTGGGTAATCTTCTTTAATATAGTAAGTAGTGCCCTGTAAAAGATTCTTATTTTTCAGTATTTTTACTTTGAGTCCCGTTGTAGTAAACGATATCACCACTGGTCTCACTTTTCCGTTCGCCTTTCCCAACCTCCTAACAGATTCGATATTGCTACTATCACATGAAATTTTAAAGTGAGTTTTTATTATATTTATTATACTTGATTCTAGTTCATGATAGTACTTTTCACTCTCTTCTACTCCGAACAAGACTATGTTTTTGCGTCTAATATGCCTTTCCAAACTGTTTATTTTTGTAACTTGTTCTTCCAATTTTTTCTCCAAAAGCTCATTTTTAAGTTCCAATGTATTAAATTTCTCGTTAATGTTGTTGTTTATAGTATTTTTGATGTCTTCTTTCATTTCTAACATATCTTGTTTTTGTTGCTTTAAGTCTTGTTGCATGTTTAATAACACAAGTTTTATTTCCTCCATGTTATTGTTTACGTTACTATTGGCGCACTCTATACCTTCTGTCAGGCTGGATTTGATCTGTCACTGTCGGTAATACAGACAAAACCCTCTGTTGTCAGTTACAGGAACTATTTGGTATGTTGTTGTTCGCTCTAAAGGTACAAGTTTTTGGTAGTAAGTGTTTGCAACGTAATCCGCCAGATGGCGGACCAGAACACATCGGAAATTTTCTGAGGTTTGCTGTGAAGAGTCTGTAGATGTCGTTACTGGTATTGAAATTTTTTAACAATGACTCATGAATTTGCACTTTGAGGTTATGACTTTTCGGTAATTTTATGTTTTAGCACTTTTCACTGTTTTGTTGTAATTAGTTCTTTAGCCCTTCTACGCAGTTGGAGTATTTTCGTATTCTGTATGTGTTTTTCCTGTATCCTGATGGTTTCTAAGGGCGGTTATTACCAGAGCGTATTTATCACTTTTCCACAAGAATTACCGATTATGAACTGAGTTCTATATATTTTCCGGGTTAAACTTTACACTGTAATTATATTTGATCACTTTTTTCACTTTTTTTTTTGCATTGTATTGTTTTTAATGTTAGTTTTATTACGAGCACGATGTCGACAGCGTCACTGTGGCGCCCTCTCTCTTAGATCCTCCTCTCATAATATAACTTAGTAGTAAATATTTATTGTTTAAAATTACAGAGAAACATAATTATTACATATCTATATTTACATTATAACTATCTAAACTAAACCTAAATAAGGCCCCCGTGGCATTGTGCCCAAAAGACTAGCAGCATTCCCCCTTTGAATAGCAATGCCTATTCGTTGAGCGAGAAAACTGCCAGCCCTTGGGTCACCAGTTGACTCCACAAGGCGCTTTTTCAAATTCTTGAAAAATTTTTGCGCATTGGGACCCCATGGACCTAGGGTCTTGACACCGACTGGACAAAAACGATACGATGAGTCGAGACCCTTATATTTATTAATTTTAATATTTTCAGCCGCTTCCGCTGCTGCACTGGCTTTTAATTTTGTTTTAGGAAGATGGGACGGGGCTAGAGTGTCAACACAAGTTGCATCCCACACCAGGACCCGACCCATCTCCCACGGTATCAAAGTTATACCATCCGGTCTCTTGCCATCGTCCCTGAAAACGCCGTTTGGCTCTAAGAGCGCAGGCACATTGGCGGTGGCAAGAGCACGGCGGATGATGTCATTCAGCGCAGCGTGGCGTGAGAAGCGGCCTGCGCTCTTTAAACATGAAAGACCATGATGTCCCAAAGTGTCAACGTTAAAACCGCAGGGGCATCGATGTGGAGCGCAAAGCTTGACGCCAAGTCTCGAACCAACTGAAATTCTTAGGATGTCCGGTTTCAAAAAGTTCCGGTGTTGGCTGTAGGGAAAGCTTTCAACCACTCACCGGATTCTTTTCTACTGAGCGCTAATAATCTGGCCCGATCCGGGCCTAAGCTAGCATTTAAAAAGGAGTCAAAGGTTAATTTTGACATAGCGTCGTCCCAGCTCCGTTGTAAATTTGGATGGGTGGGTAAATTTTGACCCGGAAAAGCCATTAGCCAAGCATTCTTGGCATCTGTAAGGCCAGTCGTCTAATAGTCTGTAAGACAATTCGTCAGAATTTTACCTACGAGACTCGACGTGGCATGTACAGATGACAAAAAGGCTGGCAAAGCCACACTAGAAATTTTGCGGATCCCTAGCCCACTATATTTAGTGGGAAGAGATGCCTGGGACCAAGATTGTTCGCTCAGTTGTATATTGAGAATTGATTCCAAAGAAGATCTGATTAGCGAATCAATAGAAAATAAATGACTTTGATGTTTCCAAAAAGGAGAACAGACAAGGATTTGGGAACAAACATACAAAATTTCAGAATTGTGATTGCGTAATGTGAACTAATAGAATGTAGCCGATCTACATTGGATTCAAATTTTGAAATTTTTTGTGCTATTAATTCGGGAATAGCATCTTCAAATATAGGGGACCCTAGGAGGTAAAGATTCTCTCTGCTAACAATTTTAATATTCGGACATAGGGAATTGAATTTTTCAACGAGTTCCGAATTGATGTGATTATTATGAATATATAATTCACACTTATTAAAATTTAATTCCTAACCAATTAAATGAAATTTATTTTTAATTTCTATAAGATCTGACAGAACAGAAACTGCATCACCTCCAAGAGTCCCGTCATCTAAATACCAGACGTTAAATTTTGACTTTAAATTTTGAATGATTTAATTAATTTAATTATTTTTAATTTGGAATGGCTAGGCTGAAAATGGCTGGTCCGAGGGGATCACCCTGCTGGCAACCGACTTCAGAAGAAAGTTCGTTGCATTTATACATTAATTTGGAAGGTTCGTGATAACAGTTAAGTAAATAGTTATAAATTTCAGGAACATTGCTTCTAATTTCTGACAGCAGAATGTCACGGTTTACCGAATTAAAAGCATTTTTGACATCAGTTTTCAGCAAAACCTCACACTCACCTTTATTAAGGTAGGTGCGTAAGGCGTGGACCGCCGCCTCACACCCACCTTTGGTACCAAACCCTAATTGAGTCGGTTCAAATTTTTGTTGTAATTTTGACAAGATGTATCGGACAGAAATTTTGGATGCTAAACGCCTAAAAGTGGACCCAACAGCAATAGGACAGACTCCTCCGTCTTTTTTAGTGAGAGCAATGAGATTAGCTCCATAGATAACAGGAGCGATCTCAGGGTTAATGTTACCAGAGAGCATGAGGTTTACTAATTTTGTTAAACAACCGATGAGGTGCTTACCTGCATCACCCACACAGTGAGAGGTTAGGTCTTTTAGGTGTTGTGGAGAAAGACCATCAAGACCAGCTGCTGATCCGACTTTAAAAGCATTAATCGCACTCACTGTGTCCTTATCCTGTGCAAGTAAACACACATCGGGTGATGTAGGCGGGTCCAGAACGTAGTCCGAGACTGGAGCTGAGGGATGTTTTGTCTGTAAAGATGTAAGGGTATCTGTTGTATCTGGAGACAGTACATCACTTGAAAACAGGAGACGTGCGGCTCCTTTTAAATCTCCGTCGCTAACTTTTGCTTCTACAAGCTTGTTAACATTATAAATCTTTTTGTTATAATTTCCAGTAAAACAGCAATTTTGAGTCGGAAGTGTGGGGTTAGAACAATTATTTTTAATTTTTTGTGTGAGAGATATAGTCTCGTCACTAAATTTAGCATGTAATACTTTATAAGGAAATAGCAAAAGATTTTGCCAATTTTCAATGCTATTACTATCCAAACACTGCGTTATAAATTGAGACAAAAGTGTAGCGACAGAGATCCTGGCACCACGAGAAATTCGTTTAACTAAACTCACATTATTTTTTAAAATACTCAAAAGGTGATGAAAAGGCGTGCCAGAAGGGTTACTATCAGATGGAATAGAAGCATGAGGTTGTGCGAAATTATCTGAAAGTAACGTTGTTGAGTTTTGGCTGGGGCATTTATGTAATTTTGATATATGTATACGAAGTCCTCGAGCACTTTTAAAAGATTTTAAACAAATGGAACAAGAAAAAGTATAAAGTGACGTACCATCTTCCGATTGCGTCAAGCTTTGCATTTACTTATTAGATATTATAAAACAGAAACTACAGAAACAAACACAAATAAAAATACAATAAAAATAATCTTGACGTTTGCGTTGACGCTCCTCCGCACGCGCCCGGCGCCCGGTGTGACAGACACACCGGGCGCCGGGCGCGTGCGGAGGAGCCAGAAAAACCAGAAATAATTTTCAGCCTGAAAAAATAACAAATAGGGTAAACCACCCAATTATTGGCACTTTTAGAATGAATTATTGGCACTTTAGTTAAGAGTATATTTCGAAAAATAAGGGAAACCTAGTTTATTCCAGTTCGGTGTTGCCCATTATGTAGTTGTAGGTATGCATTAAAAAGTAAAATAGCATTCTTTTTCTGTTAGAAATGGGCAAAATTACCTAAAGTGCCAATAATTGGAGGAGTGCCAACGATTGGGTGGTTTACCCTATAATTAGATAAATCGCATTTAGACTTAAATATTACTTAAACCCAAGCCTCAGGTGGGCCAAAATTATATTATTGTTATTTAAAACAATTATATAATTTTTGTTAGACCGGTTGACATAGTTGACGTTGACGTTGACTTAGTAGTATCAGACAAAAAACTAATTTATCTAAGACCAGCGGTCGTCATTCGGTATTACCCGCGCAGCTTCCGTGGGAATACGGGAATACAATAAAGCCTATGTCACCCAGGTACAGTGTAGCTTTCCAACATTGAAAGAATTTTTCAAATCAGTTCAGTAGTCACGGTGGTAGACTCCGAAACTACTGAACCAATTTGAAAAATTCTTCGATGCAGACAAACAACGCTATTTGATCCCAAAGTAAGCTTGGAATAACCTGCTTGTGTTATGGGTATCAGACCACGGATATTAATACTTATATACTTTTAAATACACACATATTATACTTAGAAACACCCAGACTCTTGAGACAAACATTTATGGGTCACACAAATATTTGTCTCCGGTGGGAATCGAACCCACGACCTCCAGCGCTACCGACCGCGCCACAGAATTCCAATAGTTCTCAAAGCTTTTTCTTAGACTCCTCTCGGTGTGAATAATAATGATGCATATCGGCAAGTGTGAAGTCTGCAGTGAATTATTAACGGATGGTGCAAATTCATCACGAGGTTACGGTGCACTGCGTGTCATGTAACCTCGTGATGAATTTGCACTGCGGTGGTGTCAACGAGTCCGGCTACAGGAGGCTGGGAGACCGTAAGCAATCATGGCGCTGCGTCAAATGTAAACAAGCAGGAAATATCATACCTGTCTCACCAATATCATCTCACCAATATGTCGGGGTCAGACTCCGCGGTTCTACGGGAGATACGTGAGCTGTCTTTGAGGTTTGCTACATTGGAGAATATAAAGGAAGAAATAGTTGCTTTGAGGAATGAATTCGTGGATCTCAAAACTTCCTTGAATAATCAATACAACGAAGTCATAAAGGACTTTACTGGCAAAATCAAGACCATTGAGCAACGCATGAGACATAACCCTTCAAAGCGACCAACTGAGTTCTACTGTCGAGGTACGAACAGATTCACCGAAACAAATTGCCATGAATACCTACCGTATGATGTAAGTTTTTGGCAGGGCAGAAAATGGTTGACTTTATCAAAAGCTTTAGAGAAGTCGGTACATACGGAGACAACCTGTCCGCTAACAGCAAATGACTGACAAAGATAGTTTTGTACTCGAGTAGGTTGGTAATGGTTGATCTGTTCTTAACAAAACCATGGTTTTGAGCCGATACAATGGGCTTGATATGAGTGTAAAGATGAACATAAACCACTGACTCAAATATTTTAGCGAAGCAAGAAAGGATGGTAATTGGCGGATAAGATTAAAAAACACCAGTATTCCAACTTCTGTAGGTTAGGTTAGAACTGTGACTACAACGTACGAGCCGAGCGAGCGAAGCAGGCTTTCCGTGGTAGCGGCCGGCGAAGTGCCAGATCCAAATTCCATGCAAAAACCTCATGCCAAATAAACAAAAATTGTGGCTACTTCCTGGCCCAAGGGAATTATAGACGTGATAGTATGTATGAGACCTTATTCTAAGCATTCCATGGATTCTCAGTGCGTGTGCCGGGTCCATAGCGTGGCACAGGAGGGAACACCCCGACGGCGTCTGGGACTTGCAATGCGCATAAACGATCACCTTCCACCGTCAGCAATGTTCCCTCCCCTGCCCAATCAGATTTGGTAAGATCCTTTCAATGCCGCTTTGGATTTTCGTTTTAGTAAAGAGCTTACTGAAGCTCTTGGCAATCCAAGGTCTTTAAATAAATTATACAGGGATTTAGATAGAATTCCCCTTGCTCCTACTTCTACGGCATAGAGTTTAACCACATAGCCATTTTTGGTTAACTCATTGGTCAAGCCAAAGTATTTATTTATCTTCATGGCGTGGTCCCTCGGTATGTTGGTCTCCCACGGCACCGTAAGCTCCACAAGCACCACACGCCTATGTATCCTTGAAAACAGGAATATGTCGGATCTTGATGGCGAGGCACATACATCCTCCGGGATTTTGTTGTGTTTTTCATACGTGTCTGCGAGTATGGTCCAATTGGCGGCAGCCCTTAAAACTGAATATGGCTTTTGAGGTACTTTCTTTGAACAGCCTTCCTTTACAAACGCAGGGTCATTTCTTAAGTTTGTGGTTAATCCCTTTTTCGCTCTAGCTACCGCCAAACTGACCGCCTCCCGTATGATTTCCAATACCCTATCATGTCGACGTGAGTAATGACCCCGGTCTAATAGCGTCCTACAACCCACCAGCAGGTGCCTAGCAGTTCCAATTGCTTCTCCACATGCATTACATGTTTTATCTGTGGCTGTCTGGGAGGGTCAACTGAAACGCGTTCAGATAGAAATTAAGCAAAGCCAGCCACCAGTCGTACAACAAGGTACGCCACTGCAAGGCCACAGCAGTTATGCTTATTTATTAATGCTTTTTTTTGTTTAACGTAAGGGAAAATCCTTATGGATGTTATGCCGGACTCCTACCGACTAAAAAACTTCACGTCACGCCCAACAGCCTGTGGTTGGGAGCCCCGGGGAAGCCCTCGGAAGGATGTCCCAGAACTCCCAACAGACCCACGGCCGCCATTGCGGCCTCGCCCAGGGGGTGGTTCGGGTGCTATCCCGTGTCTTTGGGGGGTTTCGGGTGTGATCCCGCTTCTAAGAGGGGGGGGGGGGGGGCGTGCGTGATTTGCTCACATCACGCTGCCGTCATGGGGCTATTTATTAATGCTAACTTTTTCATAATATTTAATTATAAAGTGAAAAATCAAATCAATGTTTAAAAATGGTTGCAATATCGCTCATTGATATCAGAGTTGCTAAGTAGCTAGATAGGTAGATGGCTCTGTGCCATACTCTTAAATGGCGTTTACAATAAGGCGAAGAATTTCAACTTGTATCAGTACGGCTCCCGTAGCTCATTTGCCTTGGATTAGGCAAAGGTTGCGGGTTCAAGTCCCGTCTGAGCCAAGATGTCTCTTTTTCACTTTATAATAAAATATTATGAAGAAAATAGTTCTGAATAAAAAAAAATTACAGTATTAATAAAAAACAACATAAAAACAAAATCACTCTTCGTAATCTTTTTTTTTATAACATTTTTATTCACACATTATTCCTAAGGTTGCCGGGTAGCCGGGTGTCGGGTACCCGGCGGCGAAGTGTATGGCATTGCCGGGCAAATTACGCCGGTACGTGCAACCCAGCACTTGTATGGGTACCCAGCAACTGGTACACGTACGCCAAATTACGCCGGTATGTTCCCATTGGGTCCCATTACAAGGAAACCAGAATCAAATGATGGCATCACAGAGAAATCGAAGAAAGCCTCCAAAAATTGTAGGGGCAACTAGTGCGTTTGTTAATTTTTTCATGAAGCACTAAGCATAAAGCACTGCAATTTAATAAAGGTCTGGAGTCAATCTGATGATGGAGCCGGAAGACAGTTGACGAAATTCCTTAACGATGTACAGCAGTTACCTTGTGTTTGTGCTTTATTAATTTGTACTGATAAGAACGTTACTCTTAAATATACAGGATGTTGATCTGCATTTGTGCATTACTTGCACACATGACTGTACTGCCTACACTCGTTGATATTTCGGGATAAATCGAGACACCTTTTTTTACACTTTTTTTTTCTGCTTAAATTCTTTTCTATTTGCTACGGGAACTCTACTGCTTATACTAAACCAATATTAAGTGAAAAAATGGGGCAGTAAAATTAAGTTCTTAATAATTATTAAATAAAATAAATTTAAAAAGCAACTCGTATGAATCGGTTCTAAATATTCTAATAATACTATTACCTACATAGGTACATTTTCACCGTTCATTCAAAACCGTTTCTTCTTTGCCTACAGTTTAGTAGGCACATACAAATGTGTAGGCATAGGCAAAGGAGGCCTGCGGGGCGGCGCGGCGCGTGTAAGTTACCCCTCCAACCCCCGCGCAGGAGCGAGCGGCTCAGGCGGCGCCTTTGATCGGTGAATTTGAAATTTTGAATTAATTAGTCGCTCGCCCGCGTTCAGCGTGAGTATAACCGCACGCGCCGATATCTACGTAACGTCCGTAACAACACCGGTAACGATGTCAGAGCGTTACAGTAACGTTGAGTTGGTGGAAATGGTGCGCCTTTACGCTATTTCTAATAATAACGTTGTTGATGCAATTCGCATGTTCAGGGAAATGTTTCCAGACCGACCAATACCATCTCGTCGCATGATGCTTGCCGCCACACAGCTCTTAAGGGATCATCGACAGTTCGAGGTTCCTCGACATGCACAAGGTCGTGGTACACAAGGCCTATCAGCTGATCGGCAAGAGCAGATTCTCAATTATTTTGAGGAAGAACCTCGAGCCAGTACGCGTGAAGCCGGTCGCCGTTTCGGTGTTCATCATACCACAGTGTGGAAGCTGCTGAATCGCGAACTAATGCATCCGTTACATTTCCGACGTGTTCAAGAGTTGCATCCGCAGGACAATAACGCTCGGACGGTTTATTGTCACTGGCTCCTTGAACATTAGGACGTGAACGTGACGTTTGTGGTCCGACGAATCATTGTTTACGCGCGTGGGCGTTTATAACGCCCACAATGAACATTGGTGGGCTCACCGACAACACAACCCACATGTTACTACGCGGGACTCGTTCCAGGTCCGGTTTAGTCTGAATGTGTGGGCTGGTATCATCGGTGATCATCTACTTGGCCCATATTTTATTGACGGTCGTTTGAACAGTGCTACATACTTGGTGCTACTCCGACATGTGATTAATGAGATGCTCGATGACATTCCACTCGCATTTCATAGGGACTTGTACTTCCAACAGGACGGTGCGCCACCTCACTATGGACGCCAAGTGCGCGAATATTTAAGTGAAGTGTTTGGTACGCAGTGGATAGGCCGTGGTGGACCGGTAGCCTGGCCGCCGCGTTCACCCGACCTAACGCCCTTAGACTTTTATTTGTGGGGAGATATAAAAAGACTTGTTTACAATGAAGACATTGTGAGTGTTACACAATTACGTGAAAGAATTGTTTTGGCATTTGAACAAATAAAAACAAATGTGCTAGTGCTTCGCAGCTTAAAACGCAACTTAGTGCGCCGCGCCAATCTGTGCATAGACACTGGGGGTGAGCATTTTGAACAATTATTGCGTGTTACATGATTTTGTAAATAGGTATTTAAGCTTTGATTCTCAATTAATTCTGTAAATAAGTTGATTTAAAATTTTTAACTACGCCAGAAATGCTTCATTTCAGAATACTTTTCTCATACCTAATTATTACTAACAGTACTTAATGTTTTTGTTTGCAATTGCATGATAAATAGCGTGTTTCTGCCGGTCCTAAGCCCTTGAAGTAGGAAGGAATCTTTTAAATCAACATAAACTCATCATCAAATCATTAATATCATATCAAAAAAGTACATAAAGGTCACCACTCTGTCAGCTGGAACTAAAAACTCATGAAACCTAATAACTAATGGCTCCTCTACACTGCCCGCAAAGTTCATAGGCGAAGTACTCTAGAAACTTTGTCTAAGTTCGAAAAAAGTGCGTCACTACACACTCAGTGGTGTCAGTAGCCTGCGCACGCACATTGCCGCCGTTTGTAATGAACAAAGAAATTTGTGTGGCAGAGTTTCCAGGAACAACATAATTTGCTCCTGACCACTGTTTGACGCTGATAATTGGATCACATACACCAAAGCACTAATTATAGCTTAAATCACGCGCCGGCAAAGCACCGGCACACACGATGTCGGCCAAGTAGTGTAGAGAGGTACTTCGTGAACGCACTTCCCGCATCTTTGGGCCCATTGACTGAGGCGCAAAAATCGACAGCAAATAAAGTCGCCTGAGGGGAGGTATAGTTTTTGACGAGGTAAGCCGAAGTGCCTCTTTACACTATCGTATTCATTTAACTTCGTTCAACTTCGCGGGCAGTGTAGAGGAGCCATGAGATGCGATACGTAGCCGCATTATCTAGGTACCTACTATTGTCTAGCTTTAAGCCCAGGCCACACCGCCAGCGGGCGGGCGAGCGAGCTAGGCGGGCGGGTGAAGTGAGATATTGAAGTTATGCAAACTACGCGACATTGCCGAGCTAAACTATGGGGTTTACACCAAAAACTACATACGGAAGGGCGAACCGGGTAGTGCGGATGAGACTAGACACGTGGACACTGCTATTCGAATGACAAGCGACGACTAGTCTGAGTACCCGAAACGGGGAGGACGGTAGTTAAGCTAGCGAAGCGGGTGCGCCTAACGACGAAAACGAGTAGCTTCGCTCGCATCAGCCACGTAGGTTATTCGGCAGCTCGCAGTGTGCCTAGCTCGCTCACCCGCCCGCTGGCAGTGTGACTTGCGCTTTAGCGTTGGCTCGGCGACGTAAACATTAAATACACGGGTGAAGATTTTTTCTTCGTAAATCATATTTCACTAAAAACAGGATTTTTGGGGTTTGGTTATCTACGTATGTTTGTGTTGCTTGCAATCGATAATATCTATAGTACACTACGCACTGAAGGAGGCTTGTGCACGACCAAATCAACAGCTTGTATATAAATTTAGTCTACTCGTTACTTAAAATAATAAAATAAAAAAAAAATAATAAAAATCAACCAACTTCTAAGTCAACAACTAGATACTTCAAAATAAATAAATCCCTTTTTTATATTTATCAGAATTTAATAAATACACTCATTTGCAAAAAAAACGGGCGGTTTTGATTTTCATTCATCTTTAAAAAGATACAATACCGAAAAGGTTTCAATCGTTTGTACACGTTACTGGCCGGTTTTAAAAATGCCGTGGTATTTAAAATAGTACGTTCTAAATTCAAATTTTCATTTGATGCTCATTTTTACAGAAAACCCCTTTTTATCCTACATTTTTGGCGCGAAGTTGCAGAAGTTAACATCGACTTTCACAACTTTTATTCAATTTTTATCGATTAATTTCACATCCTTGACTGTCAAAGCTTTATTTATTGCTGTTTGGCTGTGTCAAAAATGGTAGATAAAGTGGTAAAAGCTACCAAAATTATCGCTCTGCTTGAAGAGGGTTGCAGCCAATGTTTCGTGGCTAGGAGGCTAAATGTTAGTCGCTCGACGGTCCAAAGGACCTGGCAGCGATATCAGGAGACTGGTTCCGTCGAGAGAAGGCCTGGTTCTGGAAGAAAACCATGTACCCAACCACGGGATGATCGTTTTCTTGTGAGTCGCACATTGAGAAATCGCAAATCTTCGTATGTGGATCTTAAAAAAAACCTCCAAGAAGTAAGAAATGTGCATATTAGTCTATGGACGGTCAGGAGGAGGCTTCTCGCTGCCAATATACGCAGTCACCGCCCGGCCCGCGGCCCCAAATTACTCCGTGAGCACAGAATTCACAGGCTTAGGTTCGCTAGAAATTGTGAATCATGGACTCAAGAAGATTGGAATAGGGTTTTGTTCTCTGATGAAGCCAGGATATCTCTGTTCGGTAAAGATCGACGTCGGCGAGTGCTAAGAAGACAAGGAGAGCGCTTTGCAGATGCATGTTTCGAAGAAATCACACCTTATGGTGGGGGCTCTGTTATGTTTTGGGCAGGAATAAATTCAATGGAACGTACAGGGTTAGTCTTCATTGAAAACGGCTCACTGACTGGGCATCGATACATAACGGAAGTTCTAATTCCTCATGCACAACCCGCATTGGCCGCTCTAGGTCAAGACTCGATTTTTATGGACGACAATGCTCGCGCCCACCGATCTCGCGATGTTAATGCGTATGTGCAAGAGGTCGGCATTCGTCGTTTGGATTGGCCAGCTCGAAGTCCCGACCTGAATCCCATAGAACATATCTGGGACATTCTAAAACGGCGTGTGAGATCAGTACACCCGGCTCCGCAGACCATCAGAGAGCTGAAGAATGTGATTACTGCGGAGTGGGAACGTATTCCGCAAGCAAGTATCCGGGATATACTCGCTAGCATGCTCAGACGAATTCAAGCTGTGATTTTAGGTAGAGGGGGTCACACTCGATACTAAACATTTATCTGCTTTTACTTTATTAAAGAAAAACAAACAAAAAAACTTTTTTATTTTTACTTCATGAGCATATGCACTACTAGCGAACATACACTACTAGCGAGGTTTAGCATTATTTCCCATAAATTGTAACAAAATTTTATGAAATACTGATGAAAACGATTATTTTCTTATTAATTTACCAAATTGTGAGGAAAAACTACCTATAATTATTATCAAACAAAGCAATATTAACATTTGAAATGGTTCATTGCTTAGGTGCCCGTTTTTTTTGCAAATGAGTGTATAATATTGAAGTCGGTGCCAAATTAATACTTACTGCAATAGTTATCTTTTTTTTTTACGCGGGGACTGCTGGTTAGGCACTTCGCCGCCTTGTTTCGGGGGAACAAGACGACTTCGTGTGGGACTCACGGTCTGATATGCGGGACCGTCCTACCCACTAAACCCCGCGGTGTTCCGCCTCGCCTTAACCGGGTCACAGGATAGGCCGGTGGATAAATCACTGCGGCCCGGCAAAGGGTCGCCCCATTACGTAGGGACTCTCCACGGGGGGGACTTGATGGTCTGCCCCCTCCCTGAACTCCTAAAGGAGTTATAAGTTCAGATGGCGTCGTACCGCTCTCGGATGCCCCTCTGTAAGCAGAGGGGGTAGAGAACAGCCGAGAGGGTGGACGTATGGCGCCCGCAGATCGAAAAAAAAAAAAAAAAAAGACGTGTGGCACTCGGGGACTGCCGCGGTAAAGCTATTACATAGCATTTTTTGCCAACTATGCTAGTATAATTATTTCTATATAAGAATACTAGCTGATGCCCGCAGCTTCGCCTGCGTAAAATTTGTTACCGCGGGAAGTTATTCCCGGGATAAAAGGTAGCCTATGTGTTATTCCAGACTATAATGTATCTCCGTACCAAATTTCAGCCCGATCCGTTCAGCGGTTTGAGCGTGAAAGAGTAACAAACATCCACACTCACAAACTTTCGCATTTATAATATTAGTAAGAAGTAAGATTTTAAGGCCTATGTTCAACAAAGTAAAGTACCAAGTGCCTACTTGACTGTGGACATTTGGGCTTTTGGAATTTTGTTTTAGAACTTTTTAAGAAGAACAATTATTTTGTAATAAATTATTTTTATGTAACTTCAACCATTTACGCAGAGGCGCAACGGATACTCTTATAACGATTAAATGTTTTCCGTTTTCGAAACATTCCTCATTGCTGCACCACTCCTATTAATCTTCGCATTATGTTATGTAGCCTTAGCCACTATCAATAAATGTACCTACTTACTATCGAACAGTTTTTGAAAGCCTACCAGTAGTTTCAGCAAGGCTTGCCTTGGTATGATGTGATTCATGGTCCCTTTGCAGCGTGTGTCCAATCCAGCGCAGCAGCTACACTTCCGACGTTTGATCTGTTGGGGTCTCACTGCAGCGTTCCATTCCAATAGTCTTACGTTCGTGATGTTCTCGGGCCCATATGTACCGAGGATCCATTGGAGGCAGCGTTTGACGAAGACTTATAGCTGGTAGCTGGTGCGAAATGTCTTTACTTTAGTGACCTTCCATGTCTCGCATCCGTATAGCAGTTAGCAGTACAGTTTTAACGTTTACTTTGTTTTGAGTTTCACTCTTCGTGTCTATTTTCGCAACTGCCTACGGGGCGCAGCTGTGTAAAGGTTATTCTGGCCTTGGCGAGACTCGAAATGATGTAGGGTACTCTTCTATTCCATCAGTTTCTGACACGACACTCCCGAGGTACGTGAATTAGTGCCTCCACCACATCTCTTGCGTCTGTCGATTTTAATTTCAGTCCAGCCATTCGCTGCCTCATCCTGCTCGTTGTCCTGCACGTTGTCCTGCAGACATGCATGACGGCGTGTGTGTGCCTCAGCAGGCACAGGACATCGGCATCATTAATATCCTCCAGGATATCAGTATAGGCCCTATTCTATGCCGCGCCGATTGTTCTTTGCGGTATTCAGCATTATACCATCTATTTTCTATGGATGGTTGTTAACTATCCTGTTATCTTCATAACGATCCTCTAAGGTAGGTACAGTATGTATTTTCAAAAGAGTTTGTGAACTCTATTTTTAATTTCTTTTTCAGAATATTGATGACATTTGATTGATGTCATTTTATACACGTTACGTCTACTACATTGATACATGTAATAAAATTCTAACACGCCGGTGTTTGTATGTAAATTGTTTATACTGAGGAAAATTCTATACTGAGGAATAGTTTTAACCATTAAGCTCTATTTTGATATAGCATACAGGGCAGATTTACACGCTACTTGATGAGTATGATTAATAAATACCTCTAATTTCATAGACCTTGTGTGACGTAAACAAAGTTGCGAGGGTCAGCTAGTTAAAAGATAAAACAATAGGTTTCTTCTTTCTACTTAAAAACTATTTTTACAAATTTTATGGTAATAATAGACATTCTTCGGAATATGCATGTATGGTATTGTTGTGACTTTTATGACACGTTTAAAGTACATAGGTATGGGATAGATGGCGCTCGCGGCTACGTCAGCGTGAAATTTTCTTCCCGCTTCCCATGGGAACGTACTCCCGGGTTTAGTTATCTTTATAGCAGTATTATATATAAATTAACAAAACAAAAAATGATACTGCATTGGTGATAATAATAATAAAATGTATGTATATACAGTACTCACTCATTTTCTTTCACTATTTTTCGTGACTTTCTACATTAATAAATGCACTTTGTTTATTTATATTTAAAACACTTTTTACACAAATTATACGAGTACAGTTCACTGTTGTACATAGATGATGAATACCTATACACCTATAGTCGAATTTTTATTTAGACGAAGTAAATTGACAGCAACTAATGTAATTGACAGCATCGAAATTGTCATTTCACATTAAGAACTCTAAATTCGACCAACACTCTTAATTCAACTTTGGTCGAGTGGTTAAGACGCGGATCGGTACGCAGAAGGCGCAAGATCGATTCTGGGTACAAGCATCAATTTTTGGATTATTTGACATAATAATAATAATATATAACGACTGCAGAGTTCACAATTGACGTAAACAAAAAAATTATGAATTGCTAGACTAGACTAGATACACGAACGTGGCCGAAGGTAGCCGAGAGTGTGACTCGTTTTCGTGACACAATTTCTGGATTCGGTCTCCACGCAAGGCCCGCGATAGAAGCTATGCAATAGCTTAAAAAAGGCAGCCCCGGAACAAGGGGGAGGTGCCTACCGCTGTTTGATCATCGTGGGCGAGGTCCCCCGACCACCGCCCACGATACAAGGAACTAGTCGGGCGCGCCCCCGACTAGTTCCTTGAGTCCACGCCGCCATGCGGCGCCCCCGAACGGGACGGGCGGCGGGGCGGGAGCGTCTGACGAGCACGCTCCCGAACTCGCAACTCCTCTCGTTTAGCCGCCATCACCTCGCTGGCAAACGAGGCAACGGCGGCCCAGCACGATTGGCTGCCGACCATGACTCGCACCACAGCCGGCAGCGACAGGTCCCTGCCGATAATGCCCGATATACGCGGCCCATCCCACGCCGCACACTCGGCGAGAGTGTGCTCCGCCGAATACTGCAAAAGTAAATAATTACCACAATAGGTACAGATATTCCGTGCCTAAATACTTATAATAGCTTCTGTTATTATTAGAGAGTTGTATAATACCTACCTAACCTATAGTTTTACTTGGCACTGACTTCAAATTTTATTTATAAAAATACGTATTTATTCATTTCTTTTAGTATTAATTTTTAACTTTCACGCGGGCGAAGCCGCTGGCAGAAGCTAGTTAGAAATTAATACGACCCGGTCTTGTTTTTATTATTTTTAATTAAAAAAACCGACTTGAAATTTTATAGTCAGCTAGATAAACTTTGCGAATGTCGTGAGGTAAAACTGCTTAGGTATCTTAAGGCTGCAATGTTCGACCTTGACAAATCCTAAGGCTATTCGAACGATTGCAGCGTACGCTTTTGCCGGATTTCATTCGATTCTAATACATTATATTTCTGTTACAAAATCTGAGGGATTTAAAAAAAATCAAGACGTAAAATATTGTTTTAAAGACCTATATCTATTTTATGACAAGTTTTTATGAGAATTAAACTCATTTATTTAGATAAAAAAAGTTAATGTACTTTTTTTTGTTAAGATTTTAGCAATAATTATCATTTTTCGAGAGCGATTTCGATCGAACAAAGTATTCCTAATCGTGTTTTGATACGTTAAAAAAGCAAGAGTATCTAATAAATTACAATAATATAGTTTTATCAGATCAAATCGAAGAATATTTCCTAGTATAAAGTTCACCCCAAGATGAGTCTTTTTCGAACATACAAGCCTTAAATAATACATATTGTAGTCAGCTAGATAACCTTTGCGAATATCGTGAGGCGGAACTGCTCAGGTATTTTAAATAATACATATTGTGGAAAAGTACAAGTGAAGTCTTTTATGTGCAGCAAGTTCCATCAAAGACCATCAATCATAGGTATATACATATCTTATATTGAATAATTTAATAGTTTAAAAAACTAAAAAACCATTCAGCAAACCCTTTCATTTAATACCCATATCATGGGGGTGCATTTCAAATAAACAATCCGCCGTCTGTCACGTGATTATTTTTTTCATATCCCATTCAGCAAACCCTTTCATTTAATACCCATATCATGGGGGTGCATTTCAAATAAACAATCCGCCGTCTTGGATGTCCGCCATGTTGGATTTAAGTCACGTGACTATTTTTTCCGTATTCCTGACAGTAAACCCTTTCATTTGATACCCATATCATAGGGTTGGATTTCAAACAGCCAGTCCGCCATTTTGGGGAGGCCGCCATATTGGATTTGTAATGACGTTTTTTTGCTAGTCATGTATTGTTATCAGAACTCAGAGCGTGTGCAAAATTTCAGCCTGATCGAAGGATGGGAAGTGGGTCAAATTCACATTCCAAGATTTTCTTACGTACATAGTTACAAGTGAAGCTAATAAAAGCGTGTTAAAATGAATCGCAAAATGTGTTGGTAAGCGCATAACTTCAGAACGGGTGGACCGATTTTACTAATTCATTTTTTATAGTGTAAGGTATTGTCAGGAGAAGGTTCTTATGGAAGAAAAAATATTGTATTACCACGGGAACGGGAACTACGCGGGTGAAACCGCGTGACGTCCTCTAGTTTATAATAAAATTGTAACAGGTCGCTGTTTTATAGTAATTGTACTATCTTTTTTTTTTATATTTAGCACGCCGAATTGACGTCGCCACCAGCCTAATGGAAAGCCGTCGTGCATCTAGCGATTGGGGGCCACTTTTGACAGTGGTCCTCAAGTTGGCGGCCCTGTGATGTGCCTCTTCACGCTCCTCTTAAAGAACCCGGGATTGTAAGATGAGGTTGAAAGTTTTTTCCTGATCCTGGTAACACACTCTCGGCTTAATGATACCCAAGGGTTTGATTTTAGTGCCGTCATAAAATTTGAGAACAGTCTCGTTCTTCAAAATGCCGAAATGAGAAAAATACCTATCGTAAGTACTTTTACTGACACATGCGATGGCCGTGCCAGTATCTATCTCCATTCTTATTACGGTTTGATCTATAAGAATTGGAATACTCACTGCGTTATAATCGTTTAGGCACAAGTGGTGAAGGTGCTCTTCTATATCTCCGTCGTCTTCCTCGTCAGTGCCACAGCCGACCTCCCCAAAATGGAAACCTCGGGTCCCGCCAGCGCCGTGCACTTGCTCACGACGACTCCGTGTGCCAGCTGTGGCCCACTCCGGGCAAACTCCCCGCAGGTGCCCTGTGCGCTGACACTTGCTGCACACATACTGCTTGAAACGACAGTGTGCCTCGTTATGGTCTCGCGCTCTGCACGCACTGCAACCGGCCGATCCGCTGCCGCCCGTACTCATGCCGCTGCGCTGCTCCGCACCGAGCCGCGGCGCACTCGCTGGTGCCCCCGCGGGCGCTGCGCCCCGGCCACGCCCGCGCATTTGTGTAGTGCCGCCGCGTCGCGCACGCTTTGATGCAAGGAAATGCACTGCCTGCGGCTGTACTGATGTTGAGTTGGAATTCGTATGCTCCGCTGCTCCCCCGCCCTCCACCGCCGTCGCGTCCCTCTCTGCGGCCTCTAGCGAAGTGGCGAGCTTCACAGCTTGTGCGAACGTAAAACTGTCACTCTCTGCGAACAATCTCTGCCTCGTGACGTCACTTTTAATTCCGCAAACCAATTGATCCCTCAAATTTTCGTTTAAGTTCGCTTCGAATTTGCAGTGCCTGGACAATCTTTTCACCTCTTTTCAAGAGGGTGCCGGTTGTAGGTACTCACGTAATAAAGTAACCGCCGCATCGTACGTGAGAGTGGAGGGTACCGCCGGACTTGCCAAGTTGACCAATACTTCGTACGCTTTATCACCCATCACTGCAATTAGTGTCGGTAATTGTTTCTCCTTGTTGACGTCGTTCACTTTAAAGTACATGTTCAACCGGTCTACATAAGATGACCACGTCCCCTTCTTTTCCGTAGTTCCATGGGACGTTCCATTGATGGGACGATGGAAAAAAATCATTTAACCGTGGTTCCATTTGCTGTGGAACCACCGAAAATAGTTTTTTACTCCACTACAGGTTTTCTGTGATACCGTTAAATTATAGAGTTGTGCAGGATCGTTATGACACGAATTCTATTTAATTTACTTTAAAAATTTAATTTAAATTACTTTACAAAATCTTTGATGAGACCACGGTATAGCGGTATCGAATAAATAGATAATGCAACCTCTTTACGTGATTGTGGTTATTGATATCATTTAAAATGTGTGTCATGTTATGTCATTTTTCGCATGCATTTTCCCCTTTCCCGTGGCACTACCGCTTGGCACTACCAGTAGTGTCACGGGAAATAATATTTCCCGTGGCACTACCTACTAGCAAATGGTTGCTAAAACAAATCAAGGTCGCCAAAACAAATGAAGATAGCTAAAACAAATGAAGATAGCTAAAACAAATGAAGATCGAAAAAACAAATGAAGCTCGAAAAACATATGCAGATCAATAAAATAAAAGACTATAAGCAAGTTGATAAGGTCAAAAATTACTTGCAGACATATTTTACAATCTAGACGTGATTGCCATTCAAAAAAATAGGTGCAAGTAAATCTCGACTTTTTTTTTATACTACTTAGGTGGCAGACAAGCTTACGGCCCACCGGAAGGTTGGTAACCGTAGCCTATAGACGCTTGCAACACCAGAGGTGCTACACACGCGCTGCCGACCCGGGCGCAGGTTGTGACGACCCACAGTTGAAATTTTTCAAGCCGCCCGTAAGGCCTTCAACTTGGCTTAACGACTGTCATTTTACTGACAACCGGGACCAACAGCTTATCGTGCCTTCCGAAGCACGGAAACGCTCGTAAATAAATGTCACAAAGTGGTCCACGTGGTGGTCACCCATCCATATCCGGCCATAGTAAATGTTGCTTACTGCAGTGATCGTTTACAGAACGCTGAGTCCGCGGGGCCACGAGCGCTTCAATTTTCCTTAATGACACTTCTCTAAAAACGTGCTTTTAGGCATCTATAGACGTCACTGATCACAAATATATAAAAAAACAAATAGATATTATGCATGTTCATAAGGTCGAGAATTGTTTGCACATATTTTTTGAATGGTAATCGCATCTAGATCACAAAAAATAGGTGCAAGCAGATTTCAACCTTATGAGCATGCCTAATATCTATTTGTTTTTTTTTATATATTCGTGATCAGTGATATCTATAGACGCCGAAAACCACATATTTAGAGAAGTGTCATTAAAGTCGAAAATTGCTTGCACCTATTTTTAGAATGGTAATCGCGTCTAGATTATAAAATATGGCTGCAAGTAATTTTCGACCTTATCAACTTGCTTATAGTCGTTTGTTTTATTGATCTGCATATGTTTTTCGATCTTCATTTGTTTTTTCGATCTTCATTTGGTTTATCGATCGTCATTTATTTTATCGACCTTCATTTGTTTTACCGATCAACATTGTTTCACTGATCATTGGTTTTACCGATCTTCATTTGTTATAGCGATCTTCATTTGTTTAACTGATCTTTATATTGAAATTTATATATCGTTACGTCTCTATTAATGGTATCACAGAAAACTTGTAGCAGCGTAAAAACTATTTTCGGTGGTTTCACAGCAAAAGGAACTACGGTTAAATGACTTTTTTCCATCGTCCCATCAATGGAACTTCCCATGGAACTACGGAAAAGAAGGGACCACGTCCCCGTCTTCACATCAAATGGACCAATCACATCAAATGGAATATGACTGGCAACCCTGCCTACAGTGACTTGATCTCAGATTAATTTAAATTTAATTTAGAAATAAAACCCACTATTTATAACATTTTGAAATAAGTGTAATGTTTTAACCGTGAGATAATAAGTGTACGAAACAGTAAAATGACTCACGAAAGTTTATAAGATAATCAATAGTGATCAGTGATACAAATCAACGATAAACTTCTAACTCGCTCAATGCTATTTTTTTGTGTGTTTAGAAAAGTGCTAAAGCATATTATATGAAAAGAATCGAACAATACGACTCAAATTTACCAATGGTGCGCCGATAATACTGTCGTGAATATATAATTGTTTATTGTCAATGAAAAAATCTACCTCCATTTTATTCAAATCTCGCTGTCTTTAAATGTAAACAATACAATGCTACCAATTCAAAAGTATTGAAGCGCGTTCCAGTCACAACCATATATAACCATAGACTTTAAACATTACTTCTGTTTTGAAACCGAGTCTTTTGAGATTGATGCTGCCAGCTAAGTAAAGAGAAAAAAATTAATAAAAAATCAGTATAAAAATGGATTCTGATGGAAATAATATAACATATCGCAAGCTGATCAGAGTCAACTCCTTTGAAAATGTTGTTGACGTGACGAGCGAGAGTATTGAGTCTGATAAGTTGGATGCAACCATCAGGAGTATACCTAATGAAAGTCTTCTTATTGATGCGGAATATATAAACGAACTCCAGGAACGAATAAAATCGTTAAATAGTGAATTGCTGAGCGCTCACACCGAGATAGAAAACTTAAGTTCTGAAAATACCCGCCTCAAGGCGGATTTGCAAAATTCAGTAAAATTGAATGACACGTACAAGAAAATTTGCTCAACTCCTGTTAGAATTAATATGACACCAAAATCGCATAATAAGAAAACGCAGCAGCAATCTAACATCAATAATACTTATAGGAAAATTTGTCCAACTCCTACTAGCTCCATGACACAAAATTCTAGTAACAATCAAACGTATCAGCAATCTATCATACGACATGCAAGTCTCGATAACCATTTAATGAAAAATAAAATTGAACCGAAAGTGGGTGATCACTGTTTAGAAATGGTATCACCAGTAGTAAAGGTGAATGAAATCAAAAAAAGGAAAATAATAATTTTATCGGATCAACAAGGGTACAGAATCCGAAGTATCCTTCAAAAACTTGTAGGTGAAACGTTTATAGTAAAAGTTTATTGGAAACCAGGAGCCCAAATCCAGAACGTCTTATCGGCTACAGAAGAGATAAGTACATTAGGAAAATCTGACTTTGTTATTATACTAGGAGGCATTAATGATAAACAGCCTAATGATTTATTATTTCATTTAAGACAATTTTTGACAAACACCTGTAATACAAATGTTTTAATTTCAGAAGTACCATATAATAATTGCCTTAACGAACAAAAGTTGAATTATGAATTTTTAAGGATCTTTCAGGAACGGTAAGGATGACTTAGTTCACCAGAGTTCGTTGACGAAAGTCCTTACTTGTGAGGGTCGGATGCGTTGGGAGTTACTGGCGAATATTAAAAGCGGTGATTAATTGAACAAGTGTTTTATTCGAATTAACCCCGGAACTGAACCTCGCGTGTCGAGTAGTGCGCAGTAACTGGCTCGACTCAGTCATACATCGCGCTTCCATACAAAACTGCTTACTTGCAATCTTTCATACTACAGAGTTCCTACACTACACCCCCCAATTTTTCACAAGAAAAATTATAAATTTTTCATTACATAAATCAAACACAAAACTAAATTAACAGTTCACATACAAAGTAACATAATACGTACAATCAGCATTGATTAATTCATGTTAAACCGTTAGCACAACAACACTGTGTCACATTACATTACATTACACTCTTTGTTGCTGAGTTTGTACCGGACGTTGAGCCACCGGTTGAGCATTCGATACTTTTATAAACATCTTCTTCATACACTGCCTTATGCGATAACGCCCGTATACAATTACTGCAATGAGAATAATCAGCCCCATGCAACATGCTATGGCTAGCATGGTGGTATTATATTTGCTCATTTCAGCCTGTACCGCTCCATTCTGAGCAATAATAACTTCTTCCTTGCTATAAGATTTGCCCATTTTGAAAAAAATGCACATAAATTTTAGGAGATGTGACTTTCACCAATTGCAATGGTATTCTAATGCCTTAAAAACAAACTCGACTAGTACTTGTTATAAAATATGGCATGATTTACAAATTTCGTAAGACTATAACTACTTATAGAGGTTGCAAAATTGACATTTTATAAAATAAACTATTGACAAGGGCGAAAAATGCATAATTGCGAAACCTAATTACAACTGTTGCCAACCCACTAGGTATAATTCTCTTACTCGATTACAAAATGTGTGCTACCACTGTATTTTGTACAATATGGTAGCAAACAATATCTCTTAAAATTAACTCTTAATACTAATTCTCTTTCATACTTTTACTACTGGTAGTAACCATGGTGTCCCGCTCTGCTATAATCAATTATTCACCCCCTTAGGAGCCCACTGCGTACACCATGATTACGCCGAACAACTCTTTCATTCATCACTACACATATACCTCCTCGTTTATTCCTGTGGCTTAATTAACAATCAAATCTTACTGGCATTTTAACAGAGCGCCCACTTCTTGTTGTCCTACTACAGGTATGCGGTATGTTATCAACATTTTAATTTGTTATCAACATTATCAACATTCGATTGCGTCCAGCATCAGACTTTAATTCAAAAACTTGATCATTATGGAATCCGGGGGACGGCCTTGGATTTAATTAGTTCTTACCTTAGAGATAGAGTACAGAGAGTAGTTATAAATGGTAAACAGTCAAATGGTTCTGCTGTAACAATGGGGGTGCCTCAGGGTTCAATTCTGGGACCTTTTCTATTTTTAGTGTACATAAATGATCTCCCTCACCTTATAAGAGACGATCACGAGGTAGTTTTGTTTGCTGATGACACATCTTTAATATTTAAAGTTGAACGTGGACAACGCGATCTTGACGAAGTAAACAATGCCCTCTCTAGGGTAGTCCACTGGTTTAACGCTAATAATTTATTGTTAAACGAAACTAAAACAAAATGTATTAGATTCACCTTGCCAAATGTTAGGCTCGTTAACACCAGTATTAAGATTAGGGATGATCAAGTAGAATTGGTCGATGAAACTGTCTTTCTGGGCATAAAGTTAGACTCCAACTTGCAGTGGGGGCCTCATATCGGGAGAGTCTCGGGCAGACTGAGCTCTGCAGCCTATGCCGTTAAAAAGATCCGACAACTGACAGACATTAGAACAGCGCGTCTTGTCTACTTTAGCTACTTCCACAGTGTCATGACCTATGGCATACTATTATGGGGTAACGCTGCCGACATCGAATGTATCTTTGTGTTGCAGAAAAGGGCTGTCCGGGCTATCTATGGTATGGGGTTTCGGGAGTCATTAAGAGAAAAGTTTAAGGATATCAACATCCTTACTGTGTATTCACAGTACATATATGAAAACTTATTATATACTCATAAAAATAACAGTAAATTTATTAAAAATAGTGATATCCATAACCTAAACTTAAGAAATAAGAATAAATTGGCTGTACCTAGATTTAGGCTTAATAAAATAAGCAATTCTTTTGCGGGCAATTGTATTCGAATGTACAATACATTGCCGACAGCCATAACAGGTTTGTCAGTTAATAAATTTAAAAAACTAGTAAAACTTAAATTGTACCAGAAAGCTTATTATAGCATTAAAGACTTTCTAGAAGACAAGACTGCCTGGCAGTGACACGAATTGCTCCTTTCTACATTTAAAAAACAAAACTGTATTAGATACTAAGATGAATAAGAGGGACCGGACTGAGTTTCTTGGGGTGTTCTTCTCAGTCTGTAGCATTTCCGAACCCCCGGTAGAGTCACAAAAATTTTGACAAACCTAAATAATTTTTTAAAAATTTCAAAGGGAATAAATTTTATTTTATTTTATTTTATTTATTTTATTTTTACATTTTTTTCTATAGGTTTACTGTTTACATTGTTTTGCGGTCTGTTACAATAATCATCCTCACCCTGATCTGTTGCCTGTTCGCTTAATATAAATGCAGGTTTTAACCTGTCGATAGATATATTAACGGTCCTATTGGGCAACTGCACTGTGTATACTTTACCTTTTCTCTCTAAGACACGATAGGGTCCTTCATAGGGTGCTGTGAGCGGTCTGCGAACGGCATCTATTCTTATAAAAACGTACTTACATTTAGCTAACTCGTTGTGCACGAAAATGGTGCGTGAATCGCGTACTTCTCGGGATACCGGCTTTAACCTACTTATATTATGCCTTAATTGATCTAAATACTCGTTATCTGTTACTGTCCGATTTTCTGAGATATAAAAATCTCCGGGTAACCGGATAGTTTGCCCATACATATACTCAGCCGGACTTACTCCATTGTCGCTCCTGGTGACTGTACGTAAACCTAACAACACCGTAGGCAGCTCGTCATACCATGACGTATTGTCTGACAAACGGGCTGTAATTGCACACTTCATTACTCTGTGTATTCTTTCTAAAACTCCGTTTGACTGCGGCCTGTACGGGGTTGTCCTATTTCTCTTAATACCTAAGGTTTTAAGCAATTGGGTAAATAAATTACTTTCAAATTGCCTGCCTTGGTCACTAGTCAACCTCTCGGGGACTCCAAAACGGGATATCCAATTATCATAAAATACCCTTGCAATAACTTCTGCGGTTATTTCGCGTACTGGAATGGCTTCCGGCCACCTTGTAAATCTATCTATCATCGTAACAATGTACCTAAAACCGTCTTTAGTCGTAGGCAACGGCCCTACAATATCAATGTGCACGTGCGATAAGCGCTCAGCTTCTGGGAATTGCTGACATTCTGATATGGTGTGTCTACTTATTTTTGACTTTTGACACTGTATGCATGTTCTTGCCCATTGCCCAATATCGCGGTTCATTCCCGGCCAAAAGAATCGTTTTGCAATCATTTTGCGTGTTGTTCTAATCCCGGGATGACTAATTTCATGAATGGTTTTATAAGCTACTTTCCTAAAGCTCTCAGGTACATAGGGTCTGCACGTACTACCAGAATTCTCACAATAAATCATTTTATCGCTACTTGGAATGAGAAATTTCTTTAGAGAAATGTTGTCATTCCTTTCGCTTAGCAACTGCTTTAATTCCGAATCTAATTCTTGTGCCAAAGCTAGTTCCGAGTAATCTATGCTCGTCGGGCATTGTATCGTCTCAATTCGCGATAACGCATCCGCTACCTTGTTGCTATCGGCCTTGACATACCTAATATCCGTTGAGAACTCACTTATAAACAATAGCTGCCTTGTTCGTCTCGGCGTTTCGCTGTTACTCTCAACTTTACTAAAAGCATACACTAATGGTTTGTGGTCCGTATAAATAATTAATTCCCTGCCTTCGAATAATGGCCTAAAATGTTTTATAGCCATAAAAATTGCTGTTAACTCTCTGTCGTACGTGGAATATTTCTGCTGCGCTGTTGTGAATTTTTTAGAAAAATAGCCTAAAGGTGACCATTTATTATCAATCAACTGTTGTAAGACTCCCCCTGCGCATTTGTCCGACGCATCTGTCATTAAAGACAGTGGGACACTCGGTTCTGGATGAGACAACAAAACAGCATTTTTTAAGCTGGTTTTGCACTTCTCGAATGCTTCGAGAGATTCGGGAGTCCACTCTATTTTGGTCTTATCCTTTTTCTTCGCGCCCTTTAAAAAATTGTTGAGAGTAATCTGATACGCCGTGGCATTCGGTATACTAGCCCTATAAAAATTAACCATACCTAAAAATGTTCTTAGCTTGTCCACGGTATCCGGTCTAGGGTATTCCAAGACGGCATTTACCTTCTGTTGCAAAGGTCTTATACCGCTGGTGGACACCTCGTAACCCAAAAATTCTATATTGGATTGCCCAAAAACACACTTAGCTAAATTAATTGTGATACCATATTTTTTTAACCGTTCGAAAACCATACGTAAATGCTTCCTGTGCGTCTCTATATCATCGCTGGCTATTATTACATCGTCGATGAAACTAAATAAAAAGTCTAGACCTTTTAACACGTCGTTATTCATAAATCTAGTAAAAGTCTGACTTGCTGAGCGGAGTCCAAAGTTGAGCCGTAAGTACTCCCATAAACCGAATGGAGTAATTACTGCCGTCTTTTCTATATCTTCGGGGGCTACTTTAACATAATGGTATGCTCTATTAATATCAATTTTACTGAAAATTTTCTTACCTGCCAAAATATAGGTGAAATCATGCAGCCTCGGGACAGGGTATCTATCCGGCTTGGTGATGGCGTTGAGACGCCTATAGTCGCCAACCGGTCGTATTGATCCATCCTTCTTAGCCACGATGTGAAGAGGACTCGCCCACTCACTCTTCGACGGCCTGATAATGCCCATCTCTTGCATTATCTGAAACTCACGTTTTACCTTATGATACCTGTCCGGGGGTAGAGGTCTGGCTCGTGCGTGTACCGGTTTCCCTGTCGTTTCAATATGATGGTACACGTCATTCTCCGAGACACGGTCCAAATCCTTGAAAGTTGCCGGTTTGGTAATTACTGAAAATTCTGACAACAAATCATGGAAAAGGTGATTATTGCAAATTGAACTGACCGATGACTCATTACAATTTACAATTTTTCCAGAAGTTAACCGCTTGGTTGACCTATCTATAAGTTTCCGTGAGCTTATATCTACTAACAAATCATGATGTTCTAAAAAATCGGCTCCTAAAATAGCTTGATTCACATCTGCTATAATAAAGGTCCAACGGTATGACCTACGTAACCCTAAGTTAAGATCTAACACTTTAGTTCCATATGTTCTAATTTCACTGTTATTTGCCGCGTATAGCCTAAAACTAGAGCACTCACCCGATAACTTCACTTTTCGCGAAACTGGTAAAACCGAAACATTCGCACCAGTGTCCACTAAAAACGCTAAGCCTTGCTGACGATCGTATACGCTAAGTCGGTGGTTCTTCCCGGGTACAACCTCTTCCACCCTTACAGATTGTACCCTTACTCGTTTCCCGATGGTGCTGACGCCTTTTTGCTCCATGCGCACGGCCTTTCACATTCTCTAGCTCTATGCCGATACCTAAAGTGATGCTTGCACAGCCAATCTGGGTCTCCCGGTTTTCTTGACCTTGTCATCCGATTCCGCCCACTGTACCCTTGTCCGCGACCTTGATATGGGGTACGACGGTTTCTATTAACCTCTTCTCTCAGAGCGGCCACTTCTAGGTTCAACTGTTTCATGGTTGATACTAAATCCGCTGCTGGCATTTGCGCACTTCCGCCTGCGCCTTGGCTGATTTCCGCAACCTCGCCTCCTCGTATGGTCTCCATGACTCTGTCCGCCATGTCCGATAAAAATTCTAGAGATTGATCTTGACTCACCGTTAATGTAGTTCTCACTGCCGTCGGCAACCGCGCGACCCATAGGTTTTTAAGGGTCTCCTCAGATGTTTTTGAACTTCTACCTAATTCCTTCATTTTACGAAGCAGTTGCGAAGGTTTCTGCGTACCTAGTTCCATCTCCCCCAGTAATCTCTGGAACTGCCTCTCCGCACTTTCCTCGTAAACTTTCAACAAGCGATCTTTTATTGCGTCATACTTTTTTTCACTGGGAGGATTTAACAGTATGTCACTCACCTGCTGTAATGCTTCTCGGCCCATTTTTGCTACCACTACATTATACTTTGACTCATCACCCTGTTTCTGTGGTGCCAATATGCTCTCTAGCTGCGCGAACCATAAACGAGGCATGTCTGTCCAAAATTCGGGTATTTTTGTAGACAGCGTAATTGCAGCGAGTTCCACCGCATTTTCATTTTTCTGCTCCGATTTCGTTTCGTAATCAGCATAGCCTGCAGCTTCCATTGTGTATGACTGGCTGCACGGCCTCGAGAAAATACGAATTGAAAAAAAATGAATAAAATGCAAAAAAAATGAACTCTTCAACGCGTGACCTTCAACGCGACACCGGAAAAAACACGAACGCGACCCGACACTTTACCGCGCTCGACCAACACACCCGCGACCCACACGCACTTCAATGTCCTTTGACGGGGTCACCACTTTAAGGATCTTTCAGGAACGGTAAGGATGACTTAGTTCACCAGAGTTCGTTGACGAAAGTCCTTACTTGTGAGGGTCGGATGCGTTGGGAGTTACTGGCGAATATTAAAAGCGGTGATTAATTGAACAAGTGTTTTATTCGAATTAACCCCGGAACTGAACCTCGCGTGTCGAGTAGTGCGCAGTAACTGGCTCGACTCAGTCATACATCGCGCTTCCATACAAAACTGCTTACTTGCAATCTTTCATACTACAGAGTCCCTACAAATTAAAATTTTTATGTTGTAAGTTTGCTAGTTGTAAGTTTATTGACATGAACTATTGCGAGTTTTTACCTAGGCACGGTTCTATGGTGCTTCATAAATGTAAATTTCTTCTCAAAGAAATGCTTCACATTGACTATAAATTAAAATACAAATTATATTTGGATAATCATATTACTGACAAACCAGGGCATGATACAATTATCTTAAGGGACCAATGCACTCAAACAGATCGAATTATTGATTGTGTGAATAATGAATCTACACCGGAAAAATCTACCGATTTTTTTCGTTCACAATAACCATAAGCATAACAGTATTTATATTTTTCATCAGAATTTAGATGGTTTAGCGTCGAAATCAAGTTCTTTAATGGTCCACCTCGATTCCCTTAAAACTGATATAGGTAGTAGTATAGATGTTCTATGTATAACTGAACACAACATTATAGATTCTGACAAGATATCACTAAAATTAGAAAACTATAATTTTGGATCGGTGTATTGTAGAAATTATCGCCCTATAGCACTCGTGCCAGTTATTTCAAAAATTTTTGAGAAGGTGATACATAACTGTGTCTACAAATATTTTGAATATCAAAATTTGTTTTGTACTGAACAAGTAGGGTTTAGAAAAAATAAATCCATCGATATGGCAATATACAGTTTTTTGTCCAAAGTATTGACTAACTTAGATAGGGGAAACCTGGTGTGCGCGTTATTTATGGATTTAACAAAGGCCTTTGATTGTGTTGACCACAAAGTGTTATTAAAGAAGTTATACGCTTATGGAGTCAGAGGGAATGCCTACGATTTAATAAAATCATATCTGAGCAATAGGACTCAAGTAACCCAAATTACAAGATTGTGCAAAACATCAAAGAAAGTCGTTGAATACACATCAACGTGTAGAAAGGTCACATTTAGTGTTCCACAAGGCAGTGTACTTGGTCCACTACTGTTCATAATATATATTAATGACCTCCCGAAAGCAACAAATTATGATACAGTCCTATTTGCTGATGACAGTACTATAGTTTTTACTGGAAATAATGAATTGCTGTTGGAGCAAGAAGTGAATATAACATTGTGTAAAACTATACATTGGCTGACTTTAAACAATTTGAATATAAATATTGACAAAACTAATTTTATGATATTTAGGAATAGAATAAATAAATTTTCAAATATTGACATTAATTATTTTAACAAAAAAATTGCAGAAGTAGACACATCAAAATTTTTGGGACTCAATATTGATAATAATCTACGTTGGAAAAACCATATAGAATTGTTATGTAAGAAAGTATATTCATTTTCATATGCACTTTACATGCTGAGAAAATCAGCCAGTCAAACAGCTGTTCTGACAGCCTATTATGGTTATGTTGCACCTCTCTTAAGGTATGGTATCATGTTTTGGGGCAATTCAACTGATAACGAGGCAGCATTCATAGCTCAAAAGAGATGTGTAAGGTCTATATGTCATTTAAAACCGAGAGATAGCTGTAAACCTTGCTTCTTACAGTTAAAAATTTTGACATTACCATGTATATATATTCTGGAAGTGCTGCTATTTGTTCGGAAAAATATGAATTTATTTACTACATTAAATAGTAAAAGAAAAAAACTAACTTTAAGCCTACCAAGAAACAAGACTACTCTAATGAATAGTAGTTTCTTATGTATGGCACCGCGAATCTTCAATAAATTGCCGATAAGAATTAAGGAGATAGCAGAGGTACATACATTTAAGAAAGAAGTTAAGACAATTTTATTAAGAAAATGTTATTACACGGTTAATGACTATTTAAATGACAAAGCACTGGAGGTGAAATAAATTTTAATCATGAATTTGACATTGTTTTTGTGTTACGTTATTTGTGAATGGACTAAAATAGTTGTATGAAATTGTTTGACTGAGCAATAGCGATATCTAGACTTTGGACATGTTATAATATTATGTAATTTTGAAATAACTGTAAAATTAATAGTACTTAATAGTCATTGTAATCGTCATATAATTAAATAACATTATTGCATGCCAATCTGGCTGATATATGGTGGAACCTAAACCGATAATTTGTAACATCATTGTATGTACCTATATATCGCAATAAAATTGAATTGAATTGAATTGAATTGAATTTTGCCTATTGACATCTTTTTGTTTTTTTATTATAGCTGGTTGTAACTTTTGCACTTATATATGTTTATCCTCGTCGTCAATATCCTGTTCTATCACGAGAGAATAGGGAATTCGCAGATGTAATGAGAACACTGTTTGCTGTAGCACGGTATATTTCCAACTGTCATTCTTTACAAGACAACTATGTACCTACCTACATATTATACTATGGATACATTACAGTAATGTAATAAAAGTGACGCATGACCTATTTTTAACTATGATTGATGGTAAAGTAGCACAAGTTCTAACAGACACTAGCTCAAGCGCATCTTGTACTGTTTGTGGTGCTACTTCTCGACAGATGAACGACTTAGAGGGTGTTAGAGCTCGTGACGTCAATGAAAATTCATTTCAATACGGGCTTTCTACATTGCATGCTTGGATCAGGAGTATGGATATGATTTTACACATTTCCTACAACCTGTCTTTTCAAAAATGGTCAGCTGTTACTCCTGAAAATAAAAAAGACAAGAGTGACAAGAAAAAGCTAGTGCAAAATCAGTTTAGAGAGGTACTTGGCTTGCACATCGACAAACCTCGACAAGGATCTGGAAACAGCAATGATGGAAACACAGCTCGAAGATTTTTTCAGAGTTATTCATGCTCTGCAGATATTACAGGTGTTGACGTAGAACTTATAAAACGTATGTATATTATATTGCAAACGATGTCATCTGGAATGGCTATTGATTCCAAAATATTTGGAGGATATGCCTTTGCAACAGCCCAACTATAATATAATACAATTGGTATTATATGCCTTCTTCAGTGCACAAGATTCTGATACATGGCGAAAAAATAATTGATTACTATGCAATATTGCCGACCGGCCAATTATCCGAAGACGCACAAGAATCCAGAAACAAAGATCATAAAAAAATCAGACATCATCACTCTAGAAAATGTTCAAGAGTGGCTACTAATGAAGATGTGTTTCATGGCTTGTTGTACACTTCTGATCCATATATTTCGAGTTAAAGAAATACTTCGGAAACAATATATCGAGAGAACTATTCGACGAAGCCAAAGCTCTCCTTGCTGTCAATATTTAAGAAGTTACCTTATTAAGTACTTACCTATTTATTAGTTTTTAATGTTTGAAATTATATTTATGTACAATACGCGATACATATATGTATATGCGATTTCGTATAAGTAAAATTAAAAAAATCAAATACTGTATGCGTTTTCTAAGTTAATTTTTTTCTTCTCTATTATTAAGTTAAATATAAAAAATAATCAAAATCAGTTTTATTATATATAATCTATATATATGTGGGAAACGGAATGTGATTTGAGTGAACAGGATGAATGAATGAGAGAGAGTGAACGGTTCATATTAGATGTAAGATCGGGGAGTTGGAAATTGGGAATTGTTGAAGACGGTTGTACGAAGTGTTTTTTAAAGTTATTAAAAGTATATTTTAACATCAAGTGTTAAATCATTTACCACAATCCCACAGTTTTGGGGGCTCGTCCGGGATTGTGCGTAAGTGCTAAAAAGACGAAGATTGCGAAAGTTTGAAAACGACGCAACGAGTTCGAGTACGTGAGTACCCACTTAAATTTGTATTATCATCAATATCAATATCAATCAATATCAATACATATAATAAAATCGTAACAGGTCGCTGTCTGTACATGGAAGATAAATAAGAAAAAATATTGTAGGGGGGCTTTATGAACGCAATAGAACCCAAAACAATGATTTTTAGAATTTTTGTCTGTTTGTCTGTATGTCTGTATGTCTGTATGTCTGTTTGTCTGTACAGTTGTGCACGCTAATCTCAGTAACCGCTCAACCGATTGCAATGCGGTTTTTTTTATTGTATTGAGGTTTGCTCCAGTTAACATTTAGCGTTTGTTTTATGTAAATCGGTTTAGAAATAAAAGAGTTATAACACTTTTAAGAATCAGATATTTTGAAAATTTTAATTGTAGGGGTTTCTTTGAATGTGAGTGAACCTAAACTGGCGTGTTGGCTTAATCATAAAAGAGCTTAATGATTAAGACTATTTTTAAACAATTCAGTCCGCGCCGAAGGCGTGGACTGAATTGTTTTAAAATAGACTTAATCATTAAGCTCTTTTATGATTAAGCAAACAGGGCAGTTTCAGACGCTGCTTGATGACTCTGATGAAGAAATACCTTTCCTTTCATACACCTTATGTGACGTAAACGAAGTTGCGGGCTCAGCTAGTATATTATATGTTAAATCATTTACCACAATCCCACATATATTCAAGAATATACGGTCAAAATTACAGCTAATTTGAATGAAAACAAACAGAGATACAGAGTTTTGAGACGAAACATACGCAACTTTCCCATAGTGCGCCCCTCCGACGGACGGCCAGAATAGCTCCCATGTAGCGTACTATCATCCGCATAACAATGAATACACCCAAGGGGCAGCATGTCATTGATATGCAAAAGAAAGAGAGTTAAGGACAATACCGATCCCTGTGGTACTCCGGCATTTACCTGCAAAAAGCAGGAAGCCTGACCATCACAGAGAACCCGCATACGTCGCCCATGCAGGAAGCTGGCCAACCAGCGGCACAACTGAGGCGATAAACCATAATATGCCGGCAGCTTTAAGCTAATAGCGGCTTTAGCGATGTCTAGGCCAATAGCCAGAGATTCGCCGTGCCTCTCCATAGCCTCACCCCAGGTGTGTGTTATGTACGCCAGGAGGTCACCCGTTGATCGTTTCGGCCTAAAGCCATATTGACGATAGCTAATTAACGAGTGATCCTCCAGGTAGCGCATAAGTGGTTTGTTGATAATTAGCTCGAACACCTTGCAAATGACGGTGTTTACTGCTATGGGGCGATAGTTAGCCGGTTTTATACTAAATTACACAGTGACAGAAAGTCGTTTAGAAGCCTAAGCTTTTTACTTTGAAGGAACGGAACAGAGCTTGTATTAACAGAAGTATTGCAGCTAGCGAAGTAGTAATCTGTAGTATTAAAATCTCCATTGAACAAGAAATTGTCCGCTGGATGAACATTAAGCATTAAGTGTTGGCAATGAGCATAAAAAATATTCATGCTGTCACAACTTAGGTCAGGAGGCAAGTAACAGACACATATATTTAGTCGAGGGACACAACGCGCCCACCGGGATCAACTGAAATCCAGCCATCCACCATATCACTTTCCCATGATGCCTGACGGACAACTTGTTACTCTTTTTAGCAGCCAAGAGAACTCCACCCCCTCTTCATTGGTAGAAGAAGAATCTTCGCGATCTCTTCTAAAAAGATTGTAACGAGCGTCAACAATTTCTCCATCAGACACTCTTGCATTAAGTTTTGTTTCCGTCAGGCATATGATATCATAGTTGGTATTTAACAAGTTTAATCCAAATTCAGACAATTTACCTCGCATCCTAACATAGTATAATTTATACTGAACACTGTTAAGGTTATAATATTAATCAACATAAAAAAAACAATATTTAATGTAGGTAAAAATATATGAAAATAAAGGGATAAGTTATATTAAGCCGATAAATTATTTAAGTTTTCTAAGCGTATCTATGTTTTTCACTAACATAGCAGGATTTGTTTCACCATTGCGAATCTAAATTTGGCCATAACGTACCAAAACAAATTTATAGTTCATAGAACATTTGGTAGTTCTTGACATTTTCCACAACTATGGGTGGTGGTTGTGGAGGTTTTTTCGTTCTTCTGTGCTTTTTCATTGGAGCAGATGGTATAGAATAGCGGGGAGGGTGTCCAGATCAATTTCCTTTTTATTTTACGATTTTTTATACGTACCCACTCGGTTTCTTTAGCAAGTACTTCCTCGTTGGTCTCTTATTGGACCGGCGCTTGAGTGGAACTTGGAATCTCCATGTAAATCAACCAAATCATATAAACATAAAGCTACAGAATTAAACCATTTTTGAAATTTAGGACACAAGCCTATTGTATTGATATTCAATGAAATAGCTGCGTCAGCACCTAGCTCGAACCCAAAAACAAATTTGCGCGAGGCAGCGGTGACACGACCGTTCGCTGCGAATTTCGAACACACAGCACACCTTAGGCGAGGCCGCAGTGGTAGCCGTAGGTCTTTTTTAAGTCCTGGGGTATCCTTTCGAGGGCTTACCCGGGGACTCTCAACCATAGACTGTTAGGTAGGATACGTATGGTTTTTATTCGGTAGGAGTCCGGCATAGCATCCATGTAGGATTTTCCTCCACGGTAAAAAAAGAGGACGTCACACGGTTTAACCCGCGTAGCTACCGTTCCCGTAGGAATACGGGAATAAAATGTAGCCTATGTTCACCGGGACGAGTGTAGCTTCCCAACAGTGAAAGAATTTTTTAAATCGGTGCAGTAGTTTCGGAGCCTATTTGATGCAAACAATCAAACAAACAATGCTGTGTTGTATGTGTGGCGTCTCGCGGATGAACCATGTAATAATTGTTTGCATCCGGGGTAGCCTGCATATCACACAAGCTGCAAGAGAAGCAGTGACAGTGGTATAGGTTCACTTTAAAAATACCCTGATGCATAGGGAACAAGTCTCTGGTCATACCGCCTTCTCTTGGCCGCGGCAAGAGACACAGACCTAAGAAGTCATGAATGAGCGCCATTCGCCTCACTGCAAGCGATGGTAAAGATCGAGCGAAGAGCACGTGTAGAGCAAGACTCCGGACCTCGAAATTTGAAAAAACAAAGGATCTTGCCGTCTTGTGATGGGTTAACAATGATGTCTTTAATAACTAAAAAATATATTTTACAGAATCTACAAGTGGAATCGATTTTAAAATTCAAGAAAATCATCACCATCCTCTTCTAGAAGCCTTAATCGAACTTTTCGCTTTGATTAGTGAGAGAATATTTCACGTCTGGTTGCATCCTGATTGGCTCTTCAGATTGTTCCCACAGTACAAAAGACATCAGGAATGTATACGATACCTGCAAGACTTTGGCAATAAGGTACTTATAATTTTGTCACTTTTAAAATTATTTATTTTGCACAATTTGAGTCACATTGGCTTCTTGGGTCTGACGGGGAATCCTACCTTACGTTTGCCGAGTCGTGCTCACTTTAAAAGGTTTACTAATGTTTGCCATAATTTAAAATGCCATAATTTCATATGCCATACTGGTATTTGCCATAATTTCATTAGAAATAACGCTTCAGTTGGCATAATCGTAAAATGACATAAAATGACTTTCACTAATTCCAATGGTCATAATCGATCAAGTGTCATAATAATTTAAATCCATAAATTTATTTGCCATAATTTTCGTTTTTAATAATGCCATTTTCCATAACTTTTATTCACCATAATATACTTCTAGGTGGTTTAAAAAAAAACCACGAATACTAAGGTGGGAGCTCCGATTCGCTTCGCTCCCGCCCTAGTCTTCTAACCTAACCTATTCGAGTCGGATTGCACTGAGTCGGGGTGCTGGAACAATAATTAATTTCGACCTAACAATAGTATGTATTATTTTCATAATTATATTAAATTTTGATTATGTCAAGAGCCGATTATGAGATTTGTTACTTATGGAAACTAATTATGTGTTATAGAAAGTCATTTTATGGCAAATAAAAGTTATCACTGTTGAGTTGTTAAGGCAAACGTTATTAGTATAAATGATAATAGTGCAAGTAAATATTATGATCGGGGATGATTATGGCAAACAATATTAGTGCAAATTTATTTATGCAAAAAGAGAGAAGACCATTTAAAACTAGTCTGCCTGATCACCAGCGATGAGTCTTTCGATAGATATGACCAGCTCATCACCACTTTAACGCTAAAGAGTTCTGGAATGGTGACTGTGACTCGGCAAACGTAAGTGCCCAGTCAGGTGAACTAACGATCTAGAAAAGGCGGCAGATAGGTACTAATTGGTCAGGACAGGACAGGACCGTCTGCTAAGGCGAATATTTGGAACAGCTGGTGCGATATGCTATTTTAATTGAGTATAGTTTTATTGTAAATACATTAATTTAATGTATTCATATATGATTTGATTTTATTCAAAGGCAATCGAAAAGAGAAGAGATGAAATAGCTTCTACTGAATTAATGGATTATGAGGAAAATGGTAAGTTTTGCAAACACATAACCTAGTAAATCTGAACCGTTGATTTTAAACTGTAAAATAGTGTTCACAGCCACCAGTCACAGTGTATTTGACATTTATGTCATCAATATTTAGTTATTTTTTGACGCGGGGAACGCACTTACGCGCCGTCATCCCAGCCGCGGGAGCAGCTGGGACGATGTGTGGGACCGTTCTACCCACTAAACCCCCCGGTGTTCCTCCTCACCCTATTAACCTAGAGCCAGCTAGGGGCACCTCGTAAATTCAAAGCTCTTTTTGGGGCAGCCCCCTGTATCATATTTCAGCCAGATCCGTTCGCATCAAAATCGGTTCAGCGGAAATGATAATACAGCTTGACCTACGTTTTACTAGAAGCCCTATGCATTCAACAGGTCAAAGTTGTTAAGTTATTAGTCAAATTCACCCCGCGAACGAAGTTTCGGCCAAAAGTCAGTCAGTCAATGGACAGTCCTCCAGCCACATAAAGTCCTTTTTGGTGCCGAGAGCGAGCTCCGTCGATATGCATAAGCATCTGGCCTCTGCAGCGATTAGGCACGGTACACGGATATGTACCTCAAAGGGGTTGGACCCTTAAAATCTAGCGACATGCGGCCAATCGCCTGCATCCTCTGTGTTCCGCTGGTCGTACCGGCTACCCGGTCCACCGGCACCAGAACACTGAGGACGAGAGAGTGTATCTGCACCTGCGCAACTGCTTGTCCACTGAAATATATTCACGCGCAGATAACTCCCGCATGTTTTATGGTCAATGAGCGAAAGCCCTATGGCGATGGAGCGCCGATGGTGGGGGAGTGGATAGGTGTGTCCGAACCTTAGTTGGCATCTGCACGTGGGCGGTCTTCTGGTGATAGTCGTTTTGTGTCCCGACTGAGGCGGGGGACCAGGTCGGCAGCTCAATTGACAACAAAGCAGCCGTATTTAGGGAGCGCTCTGCTTTCCCCAATCCGGGGAGGGGCCTAGAAAAGGTGGCCTATACATAGTCTGTCTCTTTTTAAAGCGGGTGGCAAACCACGGTCACATGTTCACCATCATTATGCGGTAGAACAATGAACAACTTATTATAATGAATGTTCAGTATCGGAATTATTTTTATATGTCCAATGTACAGACACGACCAATTTACAATTTTATATTAAGTATATTGATAGACATGATAGACATAGTTATAAATCTATACATATAATAAAATGATAGAAAAGTCAAAACTGTACATTGGAAATATTTAAAAAAAAAACTCGCTGGGTGTTCAACATAAGATACCGAAGCCGAAAATATAGTAAAAATTTTTTTTGTCTGTTTGTCTGTTTGCTTTGCTTTGTCCGGAAGGATCTCGAAAAGTACTCAATGGATTTGATTCAAATTTTGTACAAATATTAGCTAGGGGTAGGGTCTTAAAATAGGCTACATATTATCACGCTACATATCCTAGGGGCTAAGCAGAGAGCAATCAAATTGGCATTATTTCATAATTTTCACGCGTACGAAGTCGCGGGCAACAGCTAGTAATAAATATAAATATTCACGGACATTTCACACAACGCTATCTGATCCCAAAGTAAGCTAGGAATAACCTGCTTGAGTATATGATTGCAGTTCATGGCCTCTTACCCTCTCATACGTTTCCGACTCGCGAGAACCGTTGTTTAGATCATGTTATGGTTAAAACTGACTTAAAAACACTACAATTGTATTCGACACCTGTATAACCGATCATAAACCTCCACTCATAAGCTTTAACTGTGAAGGATTACCCATTTCAACTAAAATGGGGCGAACTGTTGTCAACTACCCTGCCATCATTTTCAGTATTTATTCTGCGGACTTTAATGACATTTTGTGCTCTGGGGATGCGAGCGTGGCTACTGAGCTTCTATTGTCAAGTATTGGCGATATCATTAGGGTTAACTCAAGGGAGGCCTGTGTCACCTCAAAACGTAGAATAATTAAACCATGGATTACTACTGGCTTACTGCGTAGCATTCGCAACAGAGACAACATGTTCCGTAAGTTAAAGAGAAACCCTAATGATTATATTCTTAGAGTGACATATAAAAGGTATCGAAATTTTTGCAGTAAACTCTTCAAGAACCCGAAGATTATGTTTGAAAAAACTGAATTACTTAAAGCTAAAAACAACCCAAAGGCTATGTGGAATACGGTTAAAAATATAATCTATACGCACCGCAATGTAATTTCTCCTAAGGAACTGTTCTCCTAAGGAACAACAGCGTCAATAAGTTCTTTGCTAACGTCGGAAATCAATTGGCTTCTAAATTTACTTCTATTTCCCCTATTTATTCGGATGAACATATGACCGTAAAGCCGTGTAACTCCCTTGTGCTTCTACCGAATGACGAAAAAGAGGTAAAAAAGTCTATTCTTGAACTTCGAGCTGATGCTGCACATGGATGGGATGGCATTACTCCAAAATTACTGAAAGCTTGTATGCCTGTGCTAGTACCGGTAATCACCCACATCTGTAATCTTTCCCTGTCCACGGGTTGCTTTCCTATCTTAATTAAAAAAGCTGTAGTTCACCCGATTTTCAAGGGTGGTGATAGACAGAGTGTCAATTGTTATAGACCAATATCAGTCCTACCAGCCATATCGAAAGTTATTAACAATCGATTGGTACATTTTTTGGAATCGCATCATCTATTGGCTTCTAACCAATATGGTTTTAGAAAGGAAAAATCCACAGAAGATGCCATAACCTCACTGATAGATCATGTTGTTACTTATTTGGATGAGCAATCGAAGTGTCTAGGTATACCTACACTATACAGGGTGGAATTTTGTAATGCCACCTGAAGGGGAAGTACTCTTAATACTGTAGGTAGATAGAAATTTTTTCTCAAAGAAACATTCCTTCATTTTTGAAAAGAAAGAAAACTGCATTTAATGTTTTCTAAAAATTCGCTTGCCGCACCCGGTAATCGAACTGACTAAAATCTGTAAAAGTTGCACCCTGTACTTTTATTGCATCGATCGTTAGGGTCAATTATAAGGATGACATCTCTCTAACAAATTTCATAAATTACATGTTGCAATTACAAAACACAATTGAAAGGAAAACAATGAAATCTTAAATTATTTTAATTATTTACGAAAAAAAATGGTAAACTAACTAGGTAATTAATTGCTCGAAATGGGCTCTATTTTCTTGGATACACAAATTTATTCTTCTAACGAATTCATTTCTTGTAACCTTTAATAACGCGTTGTGGTAAATGTTACAAATTGTATTCTGAACTTTAACTCTCAACTCGTTTACATACTCATAAGATTTAATGTAAGTAAATTAGATTTTTTATATCCCCACAGAAAAAAAATCTAAAGGGGTGTGATCAAAGACTTCTATAAAATAAAATAAAAAATAAAATAAAATTTATTCCCTTTGAAATTTTTAAAAAAATTATTTAGGTTTGTCAAAATTTTTGTGACTCTACCGGGGGTTCGGAAATACTACAGACTGAGAAGAACACCCCAAGAAACTCAGTCTGGTCCCTACTCTTCTAGTATCTTAGTATCTAATACAGTTTTTTTTAATGTAGAAAGGAGCAATTCGTGTCACTGCCAGGCAGCCTTGTCTTCTAGAAAGTCTTTAATGCTATAATAAGCTTTCTGGCACAATTTAAGTTTTATTAGTTTTTTAAATTTATTAACTGACAAACCTGTTATGGCTGTCGGCAATGTATTGTACATTCGAATACAATTGCCCGCAAAAGAATTGCTTATTTTATTAAGCCTAAATCTAGGTACAGCCAATTTATTCTTATTTCTTAAGTTTAGATTATGGATATCACTATTTTTAATAAATTTACTGTTATTTTTATGAGTATATAATAAGTTTTCATATATGTACTGTGAATACACAGTAAGTATGTTGATATCCTTAAACTTTTCTCTTAATGACTCCCGAATCCCCATACCATAGATAGCCCGGACAGCCCTTTTCTGCAACACAAAGATAGATTCGATGTCGGCAGCGTTACCCCATAATAGTATGCCATAGGTCATGACACTGTGAAAATAGCTAAAGTAGACAAGACGCGCTGTTCTAATGTCTGTCAGTTGTCGGATCTTTTTAACGGCATAGGCTGCAGAGCTCAGTCTGCCCGAGACTTTCTCGATATGAGGCCCCCACTGCAAGTTGGAGTCTAACTTTATGCCCAGAAAGACAGTTTCATCAACCAATTCTACTTGATCATCCCTAATCTTAATACTGGTGTTAACGAGCCTAACATTTGGCAAGGTGAATCTAATACATTTTGTTTTAGTTTCATTTAACAATAAATTATTTGCGTTAAACCAGTGGACTACCCTAGAGAGGGCATTGTTTACTTCGTCAAGATCGCGTTGTCCACGTTCAACTTTAAATATTAAAGATGTGTCATCAGCAAACAAAACTACCTCGTGATCGTCTCTTATAAGGTGAGGGAGATCATTTATGTACACTAAAAATAGAAAAGGTCCCAGAATTGAACCCTGAGGCACCCCCATTGTTACAGCAGAACCATGTGACTGTTTACCATTTATAACTACTTTCTGTACTCTATCTCTTAGGTAAGAACTAATTAAATCCAAGGCCGTCCCCTGGATCCCATAATGATCAAGTTTTTTAATTAAAGTCTGATGCTGGACGCAATCGAAGGCCTTAGATAGGTCGCAGAATACACCATAAGCATCATACGACTCCTCCCAGGCCTCATATATATACTCTAATAATTTGATTCCAGCATCCGTGGTAGACCGACCGCGCGTGAAACCGAATTGTTTAGTATGGAATAGTTTATTTGTATTAAAATGATTTTGCATTTGATTAAGCATTACCTTTTCAAAGATTTTACTAAACGTGGGTAGTACAGAAATAGGACGAAAATTGGACGGATCCGAGGTGCTACCCGATTTAAACAGAGGAGTTATTTTACTAAACTTCATTAAGTCAGGAAACACACCACTATCAACACAATTATTAAATATTATTGATAATTCAGGAGCAACCATTTCAATTAACGAATTAACTAAATGTACAGAAATTCCCCAGAGGTCAGCCGTTTTCTTAATATTTAAAGATTTAAAAGTTTTTATGATAGTGTGTAAACTAATTTTACTGAATTTGAATATTTCATTACAGCAAGGAAAATTTGCTTTCAACAAGGATTCTGCTATTGGGGTAGAAGAACCTAGGGCTCTGGTCAAATCTACTGGAATACGAGAAAAAAATTGTTCAAATTCGTTAGCGACTTCGGCATCTGTTGTAATTATGTTACCATTTACTTTAAGTTTAAAATTATTATCATTTGATTTTGCTTCGCCTCTTTCTGCGTTAATTATTTTCCAAGTAGATTTAACTTTGTCTACACTATTGATAATTTTATTACTTATATACTTTCTTTTGGCCGCTAAGCAGTCTGCTTTAAACTTTTTTGAATAAGTTTTAACATAATTTAGAAATTCATCTGTTCTATTAAGCTGTCTTTCTGAGTATAGTTCATACAGTTTTAATCTACTTTTATGTATATCCTCAGTGGCCCATTCACTGAAGACTGGCCTGTCACCGATTGTGACTTCCTTAGACTTGAATATGGAGTTGAACTCATTGTAAAAGGAATCAAAAAATAACTTATAACTTACATTTGGATCTAAGCCAGTGTCTAAAAATGGAAGTTTATTGCAAAGTCCAACTCGCATACGTTCCAAGCGGTCACCAGTTACTGGTCTACATAATATTTTACGTCTTTTAACTTTTTCTCTTGTGATCTTGAAAGATGCTATTTGCCCAGTATGATCTGATTTTATCTTATTTATAATACTCTTACTTTCTGGCAACATATCACTGTATATATTGTCCAGACAAGTAGCTGTTGTATCACAATATCTAGTAGGCTCTAAAAATAAGTTAGTGAGATTGTGTGATTTAAATAAATTTAAGATATCATTGGTCTGACGCGTATTTATAAGTATATTAACATTAAAATCACCGCACACTATTAGGTGTTTATTAGTTTTTCCAAGTTTAAATAGCACTTTATCCATTACTTCCTCAAACTCACAAAAGGGTGAGACTCCAGGTTTATATACGCATACTACTATGAATTGCTCCAATTCTACGCATGATATTTCAACTGTACACTCTACAGAGAGGGACACAACATCTTTCCGTTCCTTATACTTTAATTTCTTATTTAATAAAATCAACGAACCCCCCCGTGTTGTGTTGACCCTGCAGAACGCACTACCAACCCGGTGACTACTGAAACTGAACATGAGCTCATACTCCTTACGCATATGCTCTGTAAGACAAACAATTTCAATATTTTCTGAGCTCATGAACAGCTCCAATTCAAACTCTTTGACCTGCGTTAATGTTGCAATATTATAATGCACCAGGCTGATATAATTTACATTTTTTAATTTAGTTTTGTTCGGAGGACAGTTTCCGATATAGTTATGGTTTGCAATTAAATTCAACTCTATCAATTTACAATTTTGGCTAGAGGGTAATTCCTCTGTTGTCCCAGAAGTTAATTTAAATTACTTGGAACAGATTCCAAAGTCCTACATCTACTCTGCTCAAATAAAGCAGTTTTGTCAGCCAAGTTTTTGGCTAAAGAGTAAAAATAACTGAATAGCAAACTTGCTATTTGTCTTTTATAATAATTGGGTAGACAATACCTACCCTTGTGATTATTATAGACTTTATACTTGCTATGTGACAAATTTGTGTCAAATACAGAATTAAAGTCAATTACATTAAATTTATTATTATACTGACTTATTAAGTTTAAACGTAAATTCATCTTATATCTAAATGAATTTTCCGAATCTGGCACACCTTTTATAAATGGAAGTGTGAACATTACAACTTGTATGGCATTTAAGTTTAAGATGTAATTCATGCATAGAGACAAATCATCATTGCTAATTTTGCCCCTGTTTGCACAGAAAATTATTATTTTACTGTTAGCGTCAAATTTATATTCTATTATCTTTTGCATAATATCACTTAATGAAGCACCCGGATAGCAATTATTAATAACCGAGTAATAACTTGAATTTAAGTTTTGTTTTAAAAATGAACTAAGATTGGTACCAATATCATCACTAAATACAATTAATTTAGTACAACTATTACTATTATTTACACTGTCACACAATATATCCACTGATGTACTGGGTGAGCACATGGTAATGGGAGCTAGGGGCTCAGCGGTAACCGGTTCGCCCTGAGCCTCCACCGGCTCAATTGCTTTAGGGCAGTTAATATTGCATGAGTGGTCATTTAGGAAACAATTAAGGCGCTCAGTGTTATCATTTGATGTTTTGAGTACCTTATCTATGGTTAAAGAACATTTAGTAAAGTCCTTAAGGGACCATTCATATTTTTTAGTCATATATTGTAGCTCAAATTGCAAACTTTGTATTTTTGATTCTAATTTTTGTGTGTCAGTGCAATATTTTAAATGGCTTTGTTCCAGCTCTAACATTGACAATTTAGCTTGTTCTCTAAATTTTAAACAAGAACCTATATTTTTACACTTCTTGATTAACATTTTATGCAGTTTTAATTGCTTTTTTGATTTTTGTATAAACTTTTTAATTCTAAGATATTTTTTTAGTTTATTTCTGCTGCAAAACAAAACCGACTTGTCCTGTTGATATGGACTGTCACCTGTAAGATCTATAGTAGTCAAGTCCAGGTTTTGAGAATTTGAAGAAGGAATAAACTGCGGGATACCACTCATTAACTCACTATAAAGATTATCAGTTTGTTTAGCAGTAACTTTCTCAGCAGCTTCTTCCAGGTGTGAGATCTGTCCCTGGGCATCCCTTAGCTCCTGTTCCAGAAAGGTAGTCCTCCTCAAAGTTTTCTCATACTCGTCACTGCACTCTTGGAACCTATCTACTATTGACTGAAGGTGGTCCCGCTCCGCAACAATGTCATCATAACTAACATGAAGTTTTGATAATTCGCATTTTAATTTTTTTGTGTCATTCAAAGCGTTTATCAATAAGTTTTCATTCTCTTCTCTTTCCTTCTCCAACTGTTCACAGAGCTCTGTTTTACATTTAAGCTCCAGCAACACCAACTGAAGTTTGGTTTCCTCCTGCTGGCGGCCGAGAGCTCTGCGACTACGGGTATTCATATTATTAATAAGAAAGTGCAATTAAACGCGAATTATATTGATGATGGAGCTCTTTGTACAGTTTATGGTAAGAAGTAACAAGGTTATGTATGTACCGGCAATAAAATTATACTTAATATTTTTATGTACTTACGCAAATACACCGACCGTCGTCAACGTCGAGTAAACGCTTATACAAGTATAATAATTCTACTCACGAGAAACAGTCGATTTAGTATGTATTTACGTGAAAAAGAAAACATTCAACATTCGAAAAAACCGGGTACCTGACTCGTCACTTTTTACACCAAAATACACGGACAGAACACTTTTATTAAATTATCTGACTATTTTAGGACACTATTAATGTGATGATATTGGTTTTAGTTGGTTTAAAATTGTTTAAATACTAATTATCTAATTAATTTTAAAAATATTTTTAGAGAGCTAAAATTTTTGACAGTTCGATTGTGTTGCCAGACTCGAAAAAAAAAAACTGAGGTAGACGCGCCGTACTCTAACAAACGAGATTTCAAAAGCAATCCTCAAATACACACATTAATAAGACTACACTCACTTATAAATATTTTTTACGTAATTGTCATCACACACAATAGCAATATACAAATACAAAAAGAGAAGGTGTATGGACTCCGATTGCAAGTCGAGCACCTACTCTCGAAGTTTTGACTCACAACAGTGCGAGCAACGCTGCTAATTAGCTCAGTTTATAGGTTTCAAAAATCGGTGCGTAGAGCATGTCTACCTCAGTTTATATAGAAGTCTTTGGGTGTGATCTGTTAGTTTACCATTTTTTGTAAATAATGAAAATAATTTAAGATTTTATTATTTTCCTTTCATTTAATTTATGAAGTTTGTTAGAGAGATTTCGTCCTTATAATTGACCCTAACGATCGATGCAATAAAAGTACAGGGTGCAACTTTTACAGATTTTAGTCGGTTCGATTACCGGGTGCGGCAAGCGAATTTTTAAAAATCAACGAATGCAGTTTTCTTTCTTTTTAAAAATTAAGGAATGTTTTCTTTGAGTAAAATTTTCTATCTACAGTATTAAGAGTGCTTCCCCTTCAGGTGGCAGTGTCTATTCCACACCTCTTGTCTAAACTGGAAGATATTGGCGTCTGGGGCCACACACATGACCTCTTATAGATTATCTTAGTGGTCGCTCACAATTCGTCAAAATAAACGATACTACCAGCGACGCAGAATTATTATGTTTCGGTGTGCCCCAGGGTTCTATTCTTGGGCCAACAATATTTTTGGTGTATGTGAACGGCCTTTGCAAGTTACCTCTCAGAAACTGCTCCATTTTCACCTATGCAGATGATACGGCACTTTTGGTACACGGTACCGACTGGCCTGATACCTTAAGCTGTGCGGAGGAGTGCCTGAGAACTGTGATGAAATGGCTATCAAATAACCTACTTAGAGTGAATTTTTCAAAAACTGTAGCTATTCCGTTTTATTTGAAATCTGATCCCTCATATGACTTTCACAGTCTTAGAGCTCATACTTGTTTTTCCAACAACTCTTCCTCTCTTTGATTCTGTCCACAAATATCAAGTACTGACAATAACGTGGGTGGCTCAAAAAACTCGTAGATCACGCCGGCAATACAGAGTGTGCTGCATTCAGAAGTCGAGAACTGCTTTTGCTCAGCGCCATTTCCGTGTTATTGGAAGTCACGTGTATAATGCAATAAATAGCATGTGCAAAATCTACCCTCTTTGCAGACAGAAATGCAAAAAAATTGTGTCTAAATGGTTACAGACAAAGACACCGAGAATCTATTACCGGTATCCACTCTCTGATGCCCGGTCAACGATATTAAATAATACTCGCCACTAATATTAGGTGCTTACACATCAAATTGGCGTTTTTCGTACTGGCCACTTTAATTACGATTTTCTCCTCTTTGGTAAGGAATTCCAAATTCAAATTTTCCCAGCTATTTACTCATGTATTTATCCTTCGATGACCGTCATTCATTTGTTTTTTTCTTCTGTTTTTTTCTGTTTGCGTCACTCATTTTACAAAATGGAAAACTTAAAATATCGCATTATTTACGAGTACGAGTTCCGCCGTGGCACTAGTGCTGCGGAAACGACTAGAAGGGTGAATGATGTGTATGGCGGTCATGTTGCAAAAGAAAACACAGTTCGTTTTTGGTTCCAACGTTTTCGTTCAGGAAATGTCGACCTGCAGAACAAGCCCCGTGGACGGCCTGAGACTCAAGTTGATAATGAAGTATTGAAGGCTATTGTGGAAGCGGATCCATCGCAAACCACGTCCGAGTTAGCTGCAGGCTGCGGTGTTAGTGATAAAACTGTTTTAATTCACTTGAAGCAAATTGGGAAGATTAAAAAGCTTGAAAGGTGGGTACCTCACGAATTGACTGAAGCAAACCGGCAAAAGCGCGTCGACTGCTGCGTTACATTACTGAACCGGCACAATAATGAAAGTATTTTAAACCGAATCATTACCTGTGACGAAAAATGGATTCTTTACGATAATCGAAAGCGCTCAGCGCAATGGTTGGATCCTGGCCAGCCAGCCAAATCCTGCCCCAAGCGAAAATTAACCCCAAAAAAGTTACTTGTAAGCGTTTGGTGGACTAGTGCCGGTATTGTTCATTACAGTTTTCTCAAATCTGGCCAGACTATTACGGCTGATGTCTATTGTCAGCAATTGCAAACCATGATGGAAAAGCTAGCGGCTAAACAACCTAGGCTGGTCAATCGCTCCACGCCACTGCTGCTTCACGACAACGCTAGACCACACACTGCACAACAGACGGCTACCAAATTAGAAGAGCTTCAATTGGAATGTCTAAAACATCCTCCGTACTCCCCGGATCTTGCTCCAACAGATTACCATTTTTTTCGAAATTTGGACAACTTCTTGCAAGGGAAAAAATTCAACTCTGATGGGGCAGTCCAAATCGCCTTCACAGATTTTATTGATTCCCGTCCGACTGGTTTTTTTAGTAAAGGGATCAATGAACTACCTATGAGATGGCAAAAATGCATAGAAAACAATGGTTCATACTTTGATTAATTAAATATATTATATTTAAAAATATTCGACTTTTTGTTCCTCCTATACAAAACGCCAATTTCATATGTAAGCACCTAATAATACTCACACACAAATCTACGTCTCACAAACCAAATATCAATACATACTCGCATACACCATCACTCAAACACACGCACACACTTTTTCATACTCTTAATGGTAGGTAATATTCGTAATATGTATGTTTTAAATACAATTCTCATTGCATGTTGTGAATCATGTTATGTGAGACTCCTGGTACCCATAACACAAGTTAAATCTTACCGTGAGTACCAGTGTTCAAAAAAAAAACACTAACTTTTAAATGTCTATCCTAAGCATATTATGTACGAAAAAATCTGAGTGTTTATTGTACAACCGTTAGATATCAAATAAATTATTATTCCTCTTTATGAAAATAAGTTAAGAAAGAAAGAAAGAAAATGTATTTATTCTAAGCCCAACAATTGTATAAATATAAGCATAAAAAAAAACAAACAAACTGAGATACTTATTACTACTAACTTACATGTTTATGATAAACTTACAAAACTATTCTAAAAAACACACAATATTTAATATTCTTATAAAAATAATAGAACATCCTATTGAAAAAAAAAAACAAAAAAACAAAAAATAAATTGATAAATATAATATGATGGGCCTGAAAGGGTTGCCACCTCAGCATAATGCTAAACGTCACAAGTTGTTGTGACGTGCAGCGCTGGTTTTCAGGTGGCACCTCTGAATGTACACATTTAAAAATATAAAAAAATAGTATCCTACCGGCATCGGGTACAGGGACCAAGCTACCGGTGGTCAGGGCTCCAGAGACAGGAATCGCCTCACAATATGTGCCGTGCTTAGCAAAACCACCTTCTGCATCAAACCCTTGACCCAACTGCCTAACGCGAGCCTCTTTAAAAAAAACCTATTATTATTATATCTGTCTTGGGCTTTTGATTGCGTCCAACATGAAATATTAATCAGGAAATTACATCATTATGACATAAGGAGCAAGGCTCTTGATCATCTTACTTCATATTTGAACAATAGAATTCAGTAGGTCGATGTTAATGGTACACGCTCAGAGGGATTGGTAGTTACGAGTATGGGCGTCCCGCAGGGTTCAATACTCAGGCCATTTTTATTCCATACATATTTTAATGACCTACCCTTTTACGTGGGGGACAACAACAGGATTTTTTTGTTTGCAGATGATACTTCTTTGATTTTCAAAGTTAAAAGAATAGATAACTATGACGATGTCAACAACGCAATCATGAAAGTGGTTCATTGGTTTTACACTAACAATCTTAGACTGAATGATAATATGACAAAAATGCTAAAATCAGCAAAAGGGGAGATTACGGGGGGCTGCCATATATATACCAAACGTGAATGTTTGCGTTTTTAAGGTTCCGTAGCCAAATGGCAAAAACGGAACCCTTATAGATTCGTCATGTCTGTCTCCGTCCGTGTGTCACAGCCACTTTTCTCCGAAACTATAAGGCCTATGCTGTTGAAAATTGGTAAGTAGATGTATTCTGTGAACCGCATCAATATTTTTTATTTAAAACTAGAAAAAAAGCATTTAATTTTGGGGGTCCCCATACTCCCTGAAACTCAAAAATTTTTTTTCATCAAACCCATACTATATGTATCTATAGATAGGTCTTTAAAAATGCTATTGAGGTTTGTAATATTTTTTTTTTCTAAAGTGAATAATTTGCGCAAGAGACACTTCCAAAGTGGAAAAATGTGTCCCCCCCCTTTTTTTTTAACGTGAGGGAAAATCCTCGTAGGATGCTATGCCGGACTCTTACCGACCAAAAAAACCTCACGTAACGCCCAACAGCCTATGGTTGAGAGCCCCGGGTAAGCCCTCAGGAAGGATGTCCCCCCCCCCCCCCCTCTAACTTCTAAACTAAGAGAATGCTAAATCTAAAAAAAATATGTAATCTACATTGCAATAAAATCTACCAACGAAAATTGGTTTGTACGAAATCGAGCTGGTAGTTTTTTTAATACGTCATAAACCGCAATTTTCACCGAAAAAAATCACTACCACTGCGAACGTGTTAAAACATGAATGAAAGTTACAACGAACTACAAGAACTTTTATATTATGTTACTTGCTGCTACGGAACCCTTCATGGGCGAGTTCAACTCGCACTTGGCCGGTTTTTTGGTACGGTACCTTCTGTGCTCAAGTCCGAATTGCACTTGACCGTTCTTTTTCTAGTTACCTATTGCCCTCTAAATAATACAGTTTTATTTAACTGTGTTCTTAAAGTCTGTCGGTTAAATTTCAAAATCTTACTTTTGTGCTTCAATCTGAGTTGAAAATAATTTTCGATGACACCTTTCATTAGCAAATACCTATTAGTACTTGACTTGAAGGACCAGGTAATGGCTCCATCAACGGAGACAAAATGTCTCTATTTACGTACGAACAAGGTTTTCTGTTTTTTAATTGAATCTGTAAACAACAAAATAATTTGTGGTATACTATCAATCATTTACTTCTATTCACTAATAGTAACCAACATCCAGGTACAGAATCTCATTCTTACAGGTACAAATGAAGTGGGCACACAATCTTTCATTAGATCACGTCGACCTTTTTTCTGTGGGAAACATTTCGATTTAAAATGTTTACTGCAAATTTTAGAGTACTTCTTTGGAGTCCATCCGCCTCTATCTATAATCCGCAACCATTTTTCACGCACCAACAGATTCCTTGGAAACCTGAAAAACAGTTTGCGTATTATTTAATGCGTTAGAATGCAGCTTGATACTTTTCATTCCGGTAATATTTTCCCACAGGAATCGAGAACGGGTACTAAAGTTAAGGCGAGCGAAGCGGCAAGTATCATCTAGTTTATTATAAATCAACCCCGAATGACTTTGTAGCAGTATGTTACTATAATGACCAATCGACATCCTTATCGATACCTACCCATGACTATTTTATTGTAAACAATCCTTTTATATTCTGCCTTGTATATCCTCCAAATGGTTATATATTAAAATACCAGAAATCAAAATGCCTTTACTTAAAATGCATTAGACCAAAATACCCGAATTCGAAATACCTTAACATTCAAAATACCTTATTTCAGTACACCTTACCGTAAAATGTCTAAATTTAAAATACAAATAATTATTATATCAGAATTCAAAATACAAATTTTCAAATATCCTTAATTTAAAATACCGAAAATAGAATACAATGTGTCACTGTCACTCACACGTTTTGTTATTTGGCTTTAACTTATTTACACCCCCCCTCCCCCTCTCTAAGTGAAGCCGCAGTTATAGCCGTAGGTCTGTTGGGGTCCTTGGGTATCCTTCTTAGGGCGTACCCGGGGCTCCCAACTGTAGGCTGTTATGTGGGATACGTGTGGTTTTTAGTCGGTAGGAGTCCGGCATAGTATTCATGTAGGATTTACCTCATGTGAAAACACTTTGATTCAGAGTTACAAAAGTACTACAGTGGGCTAACGAAAAATAAAAAAAAAATAACCACGAAGGCTAAGGCGGGAGCTCCGCTTCGCTTCGCTCCCGCCTTAGTCTTCTAACCTAACCTATCCGAGTCGGGATACTCTGAGTCGGGGTGTTAACCATTCACAGATATATAGCATCCATGTAGGATTTAAGTCATGTTAAAAAAAAGGTATTTTGTGTTTGAACATTTTAGGATAAGGTATTTGATAAATTTATTTTTTGGGTTTCGGTTATTCGACCGTAAGGCATTTTAAATTATTTATATTATAAATATTTGCCTTTTGAATATTGATATTTCGATTTCGGGTATTTTGGGCTACGATATTTTGAGATAAGGCATTATAATTTCTGGTATTGTGACGGTATACCCCTCCAAATATTCATTTACACATTAAATATTCTGATAGGAATGAAGGAAAATTCATAATCTACGTTTTCAGTGGGTTTTTTTAGTAAAATTTTTAAATAAATTGCCAAAATATGTAAATCAAAAAAGCAATGAACAAAGTCTTAATTTACCTGTAAAACGAGTATTTGTTTGGGTTAAAGTTGTGAGAAGTATCACAATCACACACTGCACACGACACCATCGTTGAAAATATAAAATTTTCTATTATAATCATAATATCACTACAGATTGTTGAATTTTATGAATAACATAGAGCCGCCAAGTGCTCCACAGGATTTAAAGATTCAAAATACTGACATATGAGTACACAATTTGCTTTCTCTTTTCCTCTTGAGCCAAGTGTTCTGGATAATGAGGTCTCGCTCGCACGCTTTGTATATCTATTGAGAGTAGCGAAAAATCCTAAATCTATGATTTTAAAATAAAAAATAAATGTATTGGGATGCATAATTATTGCTCTTTACACGTATACATCATATTGTCAAGTCCAGTGGATACCACGTTTGTTAATCTTTGGTTAGTTCATTAAGGCAGGCAGGAATTCGCAGTTCATTCGCAGGATTACATCATTTTGTATGATTAAACTAGTACATTTCATTGTATTTGTATATATAAATTAGCACACAACAGCCATCACGCATTTGTCGATCCCTTTTGAGCGAAGTACCTAAATATCAATACATATTTGTCGCTGGGTTTATTGATATGGTGCAACTCTACTCGCACACAGTGTTACATTTTTGCCAGCGAAAATAAGAACACAAAGTATCGATGACATTTTTGTCATAGTGTGTTGCATATTATTGTAGTGAGACGTGATGTTTTATTGTGTGCGTTTGTAAATACATGAGGTAGTTAACCTATGTAGTAAATTTTCTATTTGTTTGTGTTTACCTCTTCACCCTCTATGACTAGCAGAATATTTTTGTATGCGGGCGGTTCACAAAAGGCTAGTCCGGTGTTAGATGGTCTAAGGTTCCGTAGTTTCGGAGCTTATTCAATACAAACAAACAATCAAATCTTTCCTCCTTAAATATTTTTGATGGAATTTTGTTTTATTTCAGTCAAAGTTACAAATACGTTTCTGAATGTTTTGATCAAGTTATCTGGCGGTGAGAATGGTTTCACGAATGTAGAGCTGCGCGAAGAAATAGGAGTTATGGTGCTGGCTGCCACCGATACTACCGCTATAACGGTGTCAAGCACTCTGATGTTCTTGTCTAAATACCCTGAAATTCAGGAAAAGGTGTATGAAGAGTAAGTTTTAGTCATAGTTAGGCTAATTTAGATTGTTTTTTTTTACTGAAGAGTGTTTCAATACGTACATAAGAATACGAGCTGTATGAGATCGGCTTTACGTTGAGCGTGCCTGTGGGGTCGTTTTTCGAAAATTAGCTGAGCGCTACTGTGTGCTAATATACGATTGATCCTTAGAGTAAACATTAGCTTACAAACATGTTTCCTATATAATCTAGAGTATACGTAACAACGTATACTCTAGGAGTCATCCTATATTGTAATAGTGCCTACTATAAATGCAACTAAAACAATAACTACTTATAACTGAAGCATGTTTTACTTTCAAAGTATAACAATTCAGTACAAGTAGAAAAGGCGACGCTGCATAACGACTTTCACCCATTTATTAACCAAGGTGAGGGTGGCAAAATGTGCCTAAGGGCCAAGTGTGCCTACCACAAATATCTCGAAAACGATCTATTGGATTCTTGTAATGACATTTTACGTCAATGCTACAAACTAAATTATGGATAGGTAGTCTTTGATACTAGTCACACACAGATGGCTTGAGCCATGTGAGGATGACACACGCGCCACTTAATTTTGTTATTTAATACATTTAAGTTGTGGTAAGTGTTGAGCAGAGATGACCATGACGTAAATCTCAACAAATTGAAGTTTTACTGGCATACGAGTAAAATAAGTGCACAATTTAAATATTTAGCATTAGGATTTCAAATTTTTATCTCTTCTATTTAGTAAATTTTATATATTTTTTTGCAACTTAAATATTCTAACCTTAATTTTATAGTTGGGAAAGCGCGCCATACTGACTTTTGTATGGCGCACTTTGCCGCAATCCAGAGAATACAAACCTTTTAAAATGTGTCTTTTTAACCCCTGACGGAAACCCGGACGGGGTGTTATAAGTTTGACGTGTGTATGTGTGTGTGTGTGTGTGTGTGTGTGTGTGTGTGTGTGTGTTTGTAAGTCTGTCCGTGGCATCGTAGCTCCCAAACGGATGAACCGATTTGGATTCTGTTTCTTTTGTTTGAAAGATGGGTTAGGGGAGAGTGTTCTTAGCTATGTTTTATAAAGATTGGTTAAGCCATTTCAAAGCTATGAGGGGTGAAAGTGGTGATGAAAAAATGAATGTGTTCAAATATAACGCGTACTCCTATACATATGCCATATATGTTGGGTGGTTGAGCGAGTCGCCACAATACGGGATCTAGTAGTGACATTTGACTCAGGTTTAAATTTTCACGATCATATCAAAAACACCTGTAAGGCTGCTAATAAATCGTTGGGATTTATAATCCGAACATCTTATCGGATTGATAATATCCTGGCCACAAAGCTACTGTACAATGCTTATGTCCGTAGTAAACTGGAATACAATGCTACTGTTTGGAACCCACATGAAAAATTATACATTTTGATGACTGAGAGAATACAGCGCAAGTTCACTAGATATTTATATAAGCGCACATACGGCTACTAGCCCTTTCTATATCCCTCTCTGTTCGTTTCTGGAATGGTTGGTTTGGATACCCTGGAATTAAGGCGCAACTTTACCCACATTATGCACTACTATCTGTTAATGACCAATAAGATAGATAACCCGTCTGTAAACGAGTGCATATATTTCTTTGTACCAGACAACTATATGCGTGGCTCAGGACGCCGACAACATCGGCTACTGGTAACGCCACCATCTTGGCGCTTGCCACAGGCCGCTACTAGTCCCACTGCAAGAGCTATAGAGTTGATTAATGGCCTGTTACGTACAAATTCAGATGTAGATTTCTTCGTTGATAGGGTAAATGAAATGGCGATTAATGTTATTAAATATTTAAATGAATTAATGAAATGATTTGGAATTTAATTTTAATAGGATTGTCCATACTATAATTGTGTGCTAACTTTGTACTAATGAATATTAATTGCACTGACATTATAACACAATGATGTAACTCACCAACTTGCTCAGAGAGAGATTGCAAATTACTCTATCCCAGGGCGCCTTTCTTCAGAGTTTCCAGTGTGCGTGCAAAGGGTAGGCTAGGGCTCTCACGAAAACAGCCAGGTAGGGTGTACACACATATATTTATATAGTACACAGTACACTACAGAGACAATGAGATTACATAGATACAGAAAGCACAGACATACATAAGAATATTACGGGTTTACGTACTAATAGTACAGCACTACACTAAATCAGCGTGAGGAAGTAACTTAGGCGGCTAGATTACACGTATAAGTATGCTGACAAGTACTGGCCTGCAGTGTGAGCGGAGAGTGGCCGTGGCTGAAGGTAATGCCAGGTGTATGAAGACTGCAGGTTCCTCTTAAGTCACCTCGCTCGTGTAGTCCACGTGTTATTGGGTGTATTACAAATGTGGCTGTTCTATTTTTTCCCGTAATAAAAAACCCTGTCATGAAAGAAACGACAAATTAAGATACTGACTGCGCGGCAGACGAAAATCGACCCGCTTTGCAAATAGTTAATTGAAACTTACCAGAATCTGGGTAAGAATAGGTGAAATCCAGGTTAAATTTCTTAACAAGTCCTCAGGTTCCAACTTATAACCTCTAAAGAAAAATTGAGGTGTGCTACTCAGAGTTATTTCAAAATTCACTGCTGCTTATAGGATGGTAAAAGAGGCTTGGAACTTTATAGCAGTGCTATTTATACCCTCACTATCGAATACTCTAGAAAAAACCTTTCCTAAACCAGTTTGCTACGCAATTCCTGCGTCCATGCACAAAAAACTCATAGACTAACCTCCGTTTCCTTGAGAGACTGTTGCCACAGCAAAAAAAAACAATGAATCGATCATGGCGCTCTCACACGCTCAATTATTATTGACAAGCCTAAGACCAGACTTGCTACACATAGAAAATAAATGTTACAACATTAAAATTTTAAAAGTTAAATAAGGTGAATTGTACTATACTGACATTATACAATGTAACATTAATTAAATAACTAATTAAATTAATTTAATTTAAATTGGCATTATAATTCCTGACATTCTATTATTTATTATTCGTGAAATTGACATTATATCTAATATTATTATTATAATGAAAACATGTAGTGTAATTGAATTGAATGAATTGATATTGGGAATGATAACTGTATTATAAATTACCTATAATATATGTATTTTGAGTCAATATTGAACTTATAAAAAGTAGAGGCTGTTTTGGCTAGGTAGTTCATAGACATAAAAAATGCTAAGGGTGACAGTATGTGACTGAACTGAATCCAATCAAATCAAATTAAGATTGTATAAATTGATTAAGTACCTAATTACTGACGAATTTGTGTAACATTTGTGTAACATTTGTGTAACATGTAAGCGTTTTGGTTCCTACTGTAAGCTTATCTTGTTCTTTATATGTAAATAAATAAATAAATAAATAAATAACCGTGTTGGGTATCAAATGAAAGATCATAACTTATACATCACGATACCGCAAGTTTTATGAAAATCGGTTCTGCCATTTGAAAGATATGAGGAGTGGAATGTATTTCTAATTCTGTGACCACACTCCGCGCAATTCGCATTAGCTCTGAATAATTGTTGATAGGCTATACGTATGTTGATATTAAGTAATGAATTAGCTATTATACTTAAGTTTCCCCTATAAAAAGCATGAAATAAAAAAAAAATAAAAATTTAAAAAACCCCCGACTCACAAGAAAAGAACAATAAAAAAACCTGTAAAAAGCAAAAAAATAACTATTAGAGTATGACCTATCTACCCTAAGTATTGAACCTCTATTATTATTATAGGTAGCTATATTATTTACGTATTCATATTTTTATTAAGAGTCCGTCTGACGCCAAATAGACTATTAACTTGATCTAGATCTCAGGACTCGTGACGTCTAATGAATTAAAATTTGAACACAAGACAACTTCAGTTCACGAGCTAAAAATGCTCTAGGCTAGAAACACGATTACTAATAAATTCCTCGATAGATTTTTGTGTTGAAAATACCTCGATTTCGTGAGATTTTAAGCTAGATCTCATAAGTTTTAAGTTGTTTTTATAATATACAATATTTATAAGAAAAACAATAGTAAAATCTTCAATTGCACTAGACCACTTTTTTCATATTGGTTATAGTTTTATTTATAATTAATTTATTTCGTTAAAAACGCACAAAAACCGATCGCATCTCTCTCTTTCTTGCGCGCTAAAATGTGTATCTTCTATCTTCTTTTAACGATTTGGCGTCTGGTGGGCTCTTAACTAACAGTTGGCGTGGGCGCAACAGTGCCAGGTCCTCGTAGTGGGTCTGGACGTGGACACTCTCTCGCTCGAGGCCATGGTGCGAGCCATGCTCTCCAGTGGGAGTAAGCGGGATTGCGCCGCCTCTTTGTGCGAGCAGGTCATGCTCGTGAAGGAAGCGGGTAAGGGAGAGGACTCTCCCTCCCGAGTTCCGCAGTCGGCGCCGCCGACGTGTCTTCGCCGAGGACTATCGGCCTCCATGACCGGGGGTCTGAGGACCCATGACGGCAACGTGACGAGACGTGAGCAACCCACGCACGCCCCCCCCCCCCCCTTAGAAGCGGGACCACACCCGAAACCCCCCTCAGACGCGGGATAGCACCCGAACCACCCCCTGGGCCAGGCCGCAATGGCGGCCTAAGGTCTGTTGGTAGTCCTGGGACATCCTTCCGAGGGCTTCCCCGGGGCTACCAACCATAGGCTGTTGGGCGTTACATGAGGTTTTTTAGTCGGTAGGAGTCCGGCATAACATCCATGAGGATTTTCCCTCACGTTAAACAAAAGAAAAGCCGAAATCAGGTTTGAAGGTCATAGGTTCTTCCATATTGGGGCTAAGAAAAAGAACTTAATGTTATGCGTTTAGTTACTATTTTTTAACCCCCGGCGGAAACCCGGAAGGGGTGTTTAACCCCCGACGGAAACCCGGAAGGGGTGTTATAAGTTTGACGTGTGTGTCTGTGTGTGTGTGTGTGTGTGTGTGTGTGTGTGTGTGTGTGTGTGTGTGTGTGTGTGTAAGTCTGTCTGTGGCATCGTAGCTCCCAAACGGATGAACCGATTTTGATTCTATTTCTTTTGTTTGAAAGATGGGTTAGGGGAGAGTGTTCTTAGCTATGTTTTATAAAAATCGGTTAAGCCATTTCAAAGCTATGAGGGGTGAAAGTGGTGATGAAAAATGTAATGTGTTCAAATATACCCGTGTTGGGTATCAAATGAAAGGTCATATCTTATACATCACGATACCGCAAGTTTTATGAAAATCGGTTAAGCCATTCGAAAGATATGAGGAGTGGAATGTATTGCTAATTCTGTAACCACACTCCGCGCAATTCGCATTAGCTCTGAATAATTGTTGATAGACTATTCGTCATTATTGACATTAAAAACCCCTATGAAAAGCAAAAAATAAAAAATTAAATTAAAAATTTAGAAAACCCCCGACTCACAAAAAAAGAACAATAAAAAACCTGTAAAAAGTAAAAAAATAACTATTATATTTTGACCTATATACCCTAAGTATTGAACCTCTATTATTATTATAGGTAGCTATATTATTTACCTATTTATATTTTTAACTAACAGTTGGTCTCGTCGGGGGGACCGCTCACCTAATCATAACCTAACCGTACGTCTGTCTCTGTTTAGGTATAGAGCGGTCCCCCCGACGAGACCAACTGTTAGTTAAAAATATAGCTACCTATAATAATAATACAGGTTCAATACTTAGGTTAGATAGGTCATAATATAATAGTAATTTTTTTACTTTTTACTGGTTTTTTATTGTTCTTTTTTTTATAATATTAAGTGGTGGTTTTTATTCGGATGCTTATAATTGCGTTTCATTAATACTGGGCGCACTTACCCGATTTGACGGCAAAGTGCGCCTGGCGTCATAGCTTTTTAATTTCGTGCAAAAGAACGTTATTTAAAATGCAGATTCTTATGTCATAACATTGCATATAGTTGTAAATAATCATAGATCCTTAAGATTTCACTACAAGAGCCAATGAACGCAAGATATCTTGCACCAAAGACGTAGTAACTATTTAGTAATCTGTGACCAAAGTCAACTATGCAAAATGTATGGCGCACTGTGCTACCCTTACTTCAATTGAAACATATTTGCTTATAACAAATTTCATAGATGAATTAACACACCTATGATAGCTTGACTATCGAAAAGTGTGATAGATTATGGTCGCTCTTGAGATCGTTTCTCTGTCAAACTATGGCATAGAACCTTGTAACGCTTAGTCAGCAAACAGGCTACGTACTGGAAATTGTTTTGTCACAAGTGGTCGTGTGGACTGTGAGAGTAACCTTCAATTTGCAACATGTCGATTAATAAAAATAAATAAATGGTTTAAAAAACCCTAGAAAAATACGCTTTTATAATGCACGAAAAAAGCAAAAATAAATTATGGATCGTTCAAGTTGCCTCTATTTCTAGGCTGAAGTGTAAACTATGTGCTTTTAGTTATAATATTTGATTGCAAAAGCGTGGGGCACTGGGACAGGAAAGACTTTCCTGGCGGAAGCTGCATGATGTCTTGTCAGATTAAGGATAAGGTCACATTTATAAAAGCGTGTTTTTCTCGTGTTTTTAAACTATTAATTTACATTGTCACGCTATTATATATCTAGTGTGACTTTTACTATTATTAATATAATTTTATATTTCGGAAATGTATTAACGATGATAGGCTTTAATTGAAATGCATAACACACTTACTTGAAAAGTAAAGTAGTTAATCACGCCTACGCATTTTCAACACCCACTTTTGCCAGTTTTTGAGCAAACCTATTACCGTTACGGATCTCTATTAGATAATTCATAGGTAGATCCTTAAAGTGTCGGCATTCCGAGAAATTTAGTACAATATGTAGTAATCATGTAATAAGAATACAAACGCATATATCCCCAAGCGGGTTATCAAAGGTAACCAAAGATATCTTGTTCTCGAACAAGAACTCTACATTTTGCCACTGTTAACGTATTCCCCTCATGTATCTACTTAATTGCCTGAAAGAAGAGGCGTTCCCTTTGGCAGCATAAACATTATGCTCATGCAGCTTTCATTTAGCATTTTTATTATAAAAGGATTAGTATTAATAGGAATTTGCTTACAAAAAAGTCTTTCTTGTTCTAGCGCCCCACGCTTTTACAATCAAATATTATATATAACTAAAAGCACATAGTTTACACTTCAGCCTAGAAATAGAGGCAACTTGAACGATCCATAATTTATTTTTGCTTTTTTCGTGCATTATAAAAGCGTATTTTTCTAGGGTTTTTTAAACCATTTATTTATTTTATACTTTTTAGCCACAACATTTATACCTACCTTTACTAGCTGTTCCCTGCGGCTTCTTCGGCGTAGAAGTTGTTATCGCATAAAATCATTCCCCTTCTTTTGCGCAGTCAGTTAAAAAGTAGCCTATGTCCTTCCCTTAAACTATCTTTATAACAAATTTCATCAAAATTGGTTCAGTGGTTTAGGCGTGAAAACGTAACAGACAGACAGACAGAGTTACTTTCGCATTTATAATATTAGTAGGGATTTCTGTATTACATGGTGTTTTGTCTGAGTTCGACTTATGTGAAAATATTTCATTATTACTCTAATACACATACATTTTATGCAGGTACCCGGTTACCTATCATAATAACTAAAGTTGTTTCAACTATTTTCAAAACAACTACGGTTGATTCACCTATGTTCATTACGCATATTGGTCGACTCGACTACTCGTTAATTCACATAATTTCGAATAAACTATAATTATTTGAACTAATGGACGATTAATATAATGTTTATTTAAGATATTGGACATGTTGACTACGTTTGAAATACCTAATGCTAAAGACGATTATTTATGTTCCCGATTCCACCCGTTTATTTAAAAAGGTATAGTCAAGTGTAACTACCGAAAATATTATTTCCAAGTGAGTGGAAGGCAAACTACAAAACAAAAAAAATAACCACGAAGGCTAAGAGACTTAGACTTCTAACCTAACCTATCCGAGTCGGGGTACTCTGAGTCGGGGTGTTAATCATTCACTTATAGTGGTTAACACCTCGACTCGGATAGGTTAGGTTAGAAGGCTAAGGCGGGAGCGAAGCGGAGCGGAGCTCCCGCCTTAGCCTTCGTGGTTATTTTTTTGTTTTGTAGTTTGCCTTCCACTCACTTGGAAATAATATTTTCGGTAGTTAGACTTAACCGTACTTTATTAAAAAAAAACTTAAACAGTGAATTTTCGGATATTTGAAATTTTGAATAATATTTTTCGGGAAAACAACAGTCCGGTCTTATAGATTTTAAACTTATGCATTATGATACGTACCCCTGAGTACTGAGACTCGTAATCGTACAATAAACTCGTAGGCGAATTGATTATTATGTATTTCATACATAGTTCAATCAATCTTAGCACAGTTAATTGTAGTTGAATAAATCGTAGGTGAATCGTCCATTATTTGTTTCGACCAGTAGTTATAACAAAAATAGGTGAAACGATCTTTAGGTGTTTTAATCAGTAGTTAATTTGACCGTAGTTGTTTTGAAAATAGTTGAAACCACTTTAGTTATTATGATAGGTAACCAGGTACCCATGTCAATATTTACACTCAAAATTAACTTTAATAAATAATAATAATAATAATAAATATTCACGGACATCTCACACAACGCTATCTGATCCCAAAGTGAGCTAGGAATAACCTGCTTGTGTTATGGGTATCAGACCACGGATATTAATATTTATATACTTAATATATAACAAGTTTGTTATAGCCAACCCTAATCGTGGTTAAAGTTCATTACAAGACTTTTCTAACAAATCCAAACACAGATATAATACGGTATTCCATCACGAAGTTCCAGTGCATATCTTCCCGCCCATCATCAGATCAGTTCGATAGTACCATATTATTATATTGTCATCAGAACTACATACAGCTGACAATTTTCGTGACCCTACGATCCTTGGAAGCTGGTTAAATTAGCTACCTTAGATTCCACTTGTTTTCAGAAACTATTTTCCGGCTCCATTATCATATCAGTTTGATAGTACCATATTATTGTATTGTCATTAGAACTACATACAGCTGCCAATTTTCATGACGCTACGATCCTTGGAAGCTGGTTAAATTAGCTACCTTAGATTCCACTTTTTCCATCGAAGTTTCAGTGCCTATCTTCCGGCTCCATCATCATATCAGTTTGACAGTACCATATTATTGTATTGTCATCAGAACTACATACATCTGCCAATTTTCATGACGCTACGATCCTTGGAAGCTGGTTAAATTAGCTACCTTAGATTCCACTTTTTCCATCGAAGTTTCAGTGCCTATCTTCCGGCTCCATCATCATATCAGTTTGACAGTACTATATTATTGTATTGTCATCAGAACTACATACATCTGCCAATTTTCATGACGCTACGATCCTTGGAAGCTGGTTAAATTAGCTACCTTAGATTCCACTTTTTCCATCGAAGTTTCAGTGCCTATCTTCCGGCTCCATCATCATATCAGTTTGACAGTACTATATTATTGTATTGTCATCAGAACTACATACATCTGCCAATTTTCATGACGCTACGATCCTTGGAAGATGGTTAAATTAGTGTCCTTAGATTCCATTACATTGTTAGTTACATACACGACGACCTAATAAAAGCGTATTAAAAAGAACAATATTTTTTGTTGACAGTAAAATGGGGAAGGGACGTCCCACGAGTACCTAGTGCCCGCCAGAAATCACGACGCTATTAATACGTTTCAATTAAATTCTCTTTAAGTATTTTATTTTAATTTTACAGGTTATTCGAAGTATTTGGTGACACCAATAATTATCCGCCAGTCAAAGAAGATATTAAAAAATTAACGTATATGGAACAAGTGATCAAAGAAACATTGCGATTATTGCCGCCAGTGCCCATTATAGTAAGAAAAGTCCTGAAAGATCTTAAACTACGTAAGTCATTTTAACCGACTTTAAAAAGTAGGAGATATCTTAATTTTACCTTGGTATATTATTGTTCATGTATGTTTTGTATATCATCGCACGTAACGTCGTCGTGAACTGATTCAAATATGTTTTGTTGGAAAGTAGATGTTCCCAAGATGGTCCTATCTACTTTCCACTTTTTTAGTGTTCCATACCCAAAAGGTATTATCGGGATCCTCTGTCCTTCAGCTTTCTGTCACCAGGCTGTCAATGATGTATTTCTGTTGCCGCTGTAACAACAAATACTAAAAGTGGAAAAAATAAAGAGATATGGGGAGTCCCCCACCAAACGTGATATTTTTGCGGTTTTTGGTATGGATCCATCCGTGCGCGAGTCCAACTCGCACTTGGCCGGTTTTTTTATATTTGGAAAACCTCATTTACGATATGCCGGACTCCCCTATCTTCTAAATCACACGGTGCCCTGCAACTGCCTACGGCACCTTGAACACCTCAATGTTATCTGAAATCATATAATGGGTCGATTCCTTTCAGCATCCGGTCGAGTGTTGCCTGCTGGATCCGGCGTCGTATGTTCAATATGGGGAACCCACAGAGATCCCAAATACTGGGGCTCAAATGCGGAGCACTTTGACCCCGACAGATTTGAACCAGAACGATTCAATATAAAGCATGATTGCAGCTTTATGCCATTCAGTAATGGACCGAGAAATTGTATTGGCAAGTATTTGTGATCACTTTAATACACTCGAGAGCAATGAATCCGGGTCACTTAAAGAATCCTAAAAATCTCGGAAACTAAAAATGCTAGGTTAATGCAATAAATTGTATTTAATAGACAATGTAATACTCCTTAAATGAAGGTATTAAAACTTCTTAGTTATTGTAAAGTTATATCATAAAAAAATCAAATTTGAAAAAGGGCCACTTTCGAAGATGGAACTACGAAATTACAGCATTTGGTGTTGCTTTTGTTTGTAATCTGTCATTTATGTGGGTACATAAACCATGTTGATAGTGCTCTATATTCATTAATCAAGCTGAAATTATGTCGCTTACGCCTGAAGAATGCACCAGAATACTTACAATGCTGGAAACCGGCCGGAGTCAGCGCGATACAGCCAGGACTGTCGGTGTGTCGCTGTCAACAGTACAAAGAGTTCTCCGACGTTACGAAGAAACTGGTTCTAACCTACGCAGACCAGGAACGGGCAGAACCAGGTGTACCACAGCACGAGAAGACCGATACTTGGTGAACACCATGCTTCGAAATCGCTTTCTCACAGGAACTGAACTCACCAATCAGTTTCGACGCCTCGGAGGAAGTAACCCAAGTGCATGGACAGTAAGACGTCGGCTTGCTGAATCTAACTTAAAACCCCTTAGACCTGCAAACGGCCCTAAACTGGAGCGTGGGCATCGTATTTCGAGACTAAGGTATGCCCAGAGCCACGTAAATTGGAGTATTGAAGATTGGTCAAAAGTTATGTTCTCCGACGAATCAAAATTTATGCTCTACAAGCACGATGGAAGACACAGAGTGTATCGAAGACCAGGGGAAAGATTCAAGCAAGCATGCATCGAAGAAAAAGTAGCCTACGGTGGTGGGTCTGTACTTGTGTGGGCCGGAATTTCTTCTGAAAGTCGCACAGAGCTGGTGATCATAGAAAACGGCTCTTCAACTAGCGTAAGATATGTGGAAGAAATCCTCAATGATCACGTTGGTCCATTTATGGTCAATTTAGGTGAGGATGCTATATTTATGCATGACAATGCCCGACCTCATACAGGTATGATTGTGAATGACTACCTTCAAGAGATGAACATTACTCGTATGGAGTGGCCAGCGCGCAGCCCGGATATCAACCCGATCGAGCATGCTTGGGACGAGCTAGGCAGATGCGTAAAACAACGAAACCCTCCCCCAATCACGCTTCGTGAGCTCAAAATTGCTCTCACAGAGGAATGGGAGAATATTCCCCAAAATCGTATAAGGAACTTGGTGTACAGCATGCCAAACCGCGTAAACGCAGTAATGGAAGCACGAGGAGGCAATACGAAGTATTAAAATTCAAGAAAATCGTAATAAAGTTCAAAAATTTCATGTTTCCTATTTTTGTTTTAAGGAGAGATCAGCAGTTTTTTCTTTATGTAATTTTGTGTTAATAAAATGTATGGTGACTCATATTTTTTTTACTTTCATTTAAGGAGTATTACATTGTCTATTAAATACAATTTATTGCATTAACCTATCATTTTTAGTTTCCGAGATTTTTAACATTCTTTAAGTGACCCGGATTCATTGCTCTCGAGTGTATTATGTATCATACCAGCTTGTGCATATAAATAAAATAACGTAAAGGGTACCTACCTATTTTGATTTAGAATTAATTAACTAAAATTATTCTGTCCACTTTTAACTCGGAATTATATCATAGAAGTATAGTTTAGTGTAGGCGCTTCTTTGTTGGGCATGACCTAACACGACTACCACGAAATGAATGCGTCCGTATACGCATTAATTTTCTTTTCATGTAAGGCGGCGTAGATTAACAAATACTAACCTAACCTAACATAGCCATCATCTGTACAGAGACAAAAGTTTTGTTACTGTTTTCCTGTTCTTCTTCCTGGCTGTATGTAGTCAGGTAACCTGGTGTTCCCACGAAAGAAAATCCCAGGGACCTTAACTAGCCCTGGTCGCCGGGCATCGGCAACCTCTGGGGCCTCTGCTTTTATGGAGACCACTTGTTTTGCATCGAAGCGCCTTTCCGATGCTAGATCACGAAGCGCCACCACCTTGAGCCTGCCTCTGCTATGACGACAGCTTTACCTCAGCAGACTATCTTTTTTTTTAATACGCATTTATTAGGTCATCGTGTATGTAACTAACAATGAATGGAATCTAAGGAAACTAATTTAACCATCTTCCAAGGATCGTAGCGTCATGAAAATTGTTTATATTAAGTTGCTGAATTGACGCCAGTCATATAATGGGAAACCATGTCGACATCTAGTGATTGGGGGTAATTGTCATAGTCCGTACGATTTCTGACAGTGATCCTCAAGTTGGCGGCACTTTACACGCTCCGCTTATAGCACTAAGCGGAGCGTGTAAAGGCACATCATGGTACCTGGGGTTGTAAAAGAAGGGAAATACGTGCGCTGGAAAGTTGTTTAAAGTTTTCATAGTTCGACAGAAGAACGATCTTTCGATTTGATCAGGTTTGGTAAAGATTATTTTCACTGTAATGAAGTAGCACCTCTGCCCGGCTCGCGTTGTTCTTGATTAAGTCAGAGAGTGTGAGATCAGGTGTAAGATCTCTTCAGAGCACTCGTCGTGTAGACTTGGTAGAATGCAGCTAAAGACGCTATCACTTCACTGCCACAACGGCTCGAGGTTCCCGTCACTTCAAAACAATCAATAACTCGAACAACAACAACAACGTCTATGCATAGCGTCAAGCGCGTCTTTTTTCTTTTTATTATTTCGACATGTCAAAATTTTAAGTGTTATATAAGGGGTCCGTTCACACAGACCGGCTCGGAGAGCATCGGCGCGCACTTTTGTTTTCACACAGATCGGATCGTATACGCTCGGAGCTGGTCGGATGCACTCGCAGCCGGTCGGATACCCTCGCAGCCGGTCGGATGCACTCGCAGCTGGTCGGATGCGCTCGCAGTCGGGTGGATTCACTACAAAGGCAGTACCAGTAGGTATCCACGCAGTCCAAGTTTTGTTTTCGGTGTTAACGTATGCTTTTCGGAACATGCTTTTAAATAGCTCCGATGAAGAAATATATTGAGTTTTCATCAGTGATGTTTTCGTATAAGTACACACAACTGTTCTGTTTAAATTGTGCTATCAAAATGGCGGTCGGTGTGGGGCGGCGCGCATGCAATCGGAGCCGATGGAGCGGGAAAGAGCACGCAATCGCAGCCGATCGGCTGCGCGAGCGATAGAGCATGCAATTGGAGCCGATCGGCTGCGCGAGCAAGAAAGAGCATGAAATCGGAGCCGAACGGCTGCGCAAACGAGAAAAAGTACGCGTTTGGAGCCGGACAGCTCCTCTTATTATTTCACACCAAGCGCGTTCAAGCATTCTTAATGACAAAAGCAGTGCACATGCAAAAATAAACCTTACTTCAAATACTAAAAACTCTTTTTTCAACGTGATAAAAATCTGCTCTCCTCTCCGAGCCGGTCTGTGTGTACGGACCCTAAAGAGGGAACATGGGCTCAGAGAAATTTGCAAATTTGTGAATTATGTCTATATATTTTAATTTATTGAGTTTCCGTAACCTTAATGTCTTTCGACATTTTGCCATTATCTCTTCCGAGAATATCAGTATTTTCTCAATTTTTATATTGTCACAGAAAACACATTTTACTAGTTCTTTTTCACTCCACATTGTTAAATATTAATGAAAAATAATATACAGCAGCACTGTAATTATTTGAGAGATCCTAGAGACACGAGGTATCTGCATGAACACTCACAAATGCTTTTAAAGTGGCTTTTACATTGGGATTACAGAACCCTTCTAGCTACAAACCAATTTTAGTAACAGTAAAGCTGATCGCACATTTGTCAGCACCGTACACGCCGCACGCACCGAACGCGCCGCATTTCCTGATAGCCTCGCACGTACAAGCCGTACGTACGTAAGCAAATCTTTGGTATTACTAACAATTTTTGCAGTTTCTTTAACCTTTGGTGTGAAACGGTACAGTGAGTGGTATTGTGACATTGAGATAGGAAGAAATTGTTGTAGTAGCCTGCTTATAGGCAGAGTAAAAGGAAAATGAAATTCGAAGAAATCGAAGAATCTGGATTCACAATATTAATTTTAAAAGACATTTGTATGGAGAATATCATACGTTATTTCCAGACTTAGTAGATGAAGATCAACGATTTATCAGATATTTGCATTTGACATACAAGAAATTTCACAACACCAAGAAAATGCAAGCACCGCAATGACAGATTGCCAAAAACGAAACTTCAATTCAAACGCAAAGTTTTCGATGTCAAAGGAGTAAACATTTCTTATAAAAATATAAATCGCCAGTTTAGAAATATCAAATAAATGTTAAAGTTCTGCTTATTTAAATTCATTTTCTTAGGAATATTAAGAAACTACTCTTTGCATTTGCCTGATAATTCCGTATAAAAATTCGTGTGTATGTATTATGTATTGCCCGATTTGAACATTATTTCCGTATAGATACAGACAAATCCGTATAAATGGCAAGACTGAACATGCATGCGGCTACAACAAGTACCAGCACGCGCCGCATTATGACGTCATCAGAATGCTATTCGCATGCCTGCCGCATTTTACGAAATACGGCGCGTGCGGTGCCGGTGAAATGTGCGAGGTTTCATATCATTACATACAACGAATTCTAAAATGCGGCGCGTTCGGTGCGTACGTACGTAGCTGAGAAATGTGCGATCAGCTTTAGAGAACATACTAACTGTCAAATAAATATGTCAATGGTCAAGATCAAACCTGACGTCTGTCTCGTCTTAAAATAAAAATTCCCAGCAGAGACATCTACTCCTTAGGTCCACAGCTCCGTCACTCGCAAGATGTAGGCTCCACAGAGCATCGCGCGCCTTTACATATGTAGGCTCAATATGTCCTTTCTTTTAAGACGCCTCACAGTGTTGCGACTCCATACAATGATTTATCTTAAATCTAACTTTGGGAAAATCTTAAGTTTAATTTAATGTATACAGAAATGTGACCAAAATAAGGAAGATTTACGATAAAAAAACGGTCAAGTGCGAGTCGGACTCAAGCTAGGAGGGCTCCGTACCAAAAAAAAAAACGGTGTAAATCACATTTGTTGTATGATAGCGCCCTCTTATGTTATTTTTCTCTGCTTTTAGTATTTAATGTTGTTATAGTATCAACAGAAATACATAATGTTATGTAGATATGTATACAGAAATATGTAATTTGTGAATATTTCAACTGTCTAGCTATTACGATTTATGAGATAAGCCTTGTGACACACATTGTTTTTATTGTTGAGTCGCTGAACGCTGAAATCCGCACAATTCTACGTTATTTTTTTGACTGATTCTTGAACCAGCAATGAAATAACTTAGTTTGAGCACGTCTGAGCACCCTGAGAGTTTTAGGGTATATTATTTAGGTACCACTAATTAATCCCTCATCTTTCAAAAAAATAGAGATGTGATATGATGTAATTTTTTTAAAAGTCTAATCAAAGTGTGGATCTCTATCTTTAATTCTTAGTGTTAAAAAAAGGATTACTACTTGAAAACTTCACACATATTAAACTTTTAAAATAGCTAATAAGATAGTTAATAGGCTATTTAAGAATATTAAAATAATGCAACATCAGCAAAAAAATAATTTTACGGGTAATTGTAGCAACAAAGTTATTCGTGCCCACGGAGACTATTTTAATACATCAACAACACCAAAGTTTACTGCCCCGCTACTACCATAGTAGCATATCTAAAAAAATATTACTACCTTCAGGTGAAGAAACAGGTATTCTAAAATAGGTTGTCATATAAATATAGATATCACAAAATAAAATGTTGCAAAATGTATTTATGTTAAAGGATCGCAACACTGTGCGCCTTATTGAAATCTAAAAACTATTGCTCAAGAGTCCGTATGACGCTAAATAGACTATCATAGAATAGAATAGAAAAATATTCTATTCTATGATAGTCTATTTAGCGTCATACGGACTCTTGAGCAATAGTTTATCTATCATCTTGATCACGGGAGTCGTTAGGTCTACTAAATTAACTCTTTTTTGTCAAAAATGTCGTGAATTTTAAGCTGGATCTTCTATACTTGATGTCTGGTTTAAAATGTATTTTATAATTACCAGAAAGACAATAGTAAATCTTAATTAACTCGAACCACATGTTGTTTTTTAATTATCACAGTTCTTTTAATTAATTTATTTCGTTAAAAGCTCATAAAACTGAACGTATCTACCACTTTCTTGTACGCTGAAATTTATATCTGTTATCTTCTTTAAACTGATTAGCGTCAGGTGGGCTCTTAACGGGTAATTTTTTAGTAATCATTTGCTTTTCTAATTTACTCAGGAACAATTGAAATATATACGAGGAGGTAAAAGTAGTAATATATGTATTTATCGTGACAAATTTGAAGAGTAAAAAAACACTATTTTAAAACATTACTTTAAAATACAAAATAAATACAGTGATATAGGAACTCGTAAGTAAAATATATCATGTATTGTCGACTGCGCCGTCGTTGGTTAGTGAAGCAGACTGTCGCTCTGAGGTCTTGGGTTCGATTCATGGGTCGGACAAATATTTGTTTGACCCACAAATAGTTGTTTCAGGGTTTAAGTGTCTCTATGTATAATGTGTAAGTACCTACCCATGTATTAACAAAGATCTAAGTATGTTTGTCAGTTGTCTAAATCTCATAGCAAAAGCTTATATTATCTAATTTTGGCCTGATGGCGTTGTGTGTGAATGTCCCACAGTATTAATATTGATATTAATGTAAAACAGCGAACGGAATGCGTATCCATCTGACCGAGTAGTAGGTAAGATTTTATATTTTTAAGCTATTGCATAGCTTCTATCGCGGGCCTTGCGTGGAGACCGAATCCAGAAATTGTGTCACGAAAACGAATCACACTCTCGGCACTGTATACTGTAGTTTGACTCGGCCGGGTTTTAGAAATAAATGCCTACAGCCGCGCGGTACGTAAGCATGCGATAGGGCTGTCCACCTACAGCATTTTAATAATATGTGCCTACTTTGATTTTCTATTTAGTATTGCGATTGTAAATATGTGCATACATACATTCATATAGTCACGCCTTTATCCCTGAAGGTGTAGGCAGAGGCATAGTATACGCCCACATTTTACCTTATAGTTTTACGTATGCGTATATATAGTAAGCATAATGCAGTTCAATTTTTTCAATCCGCCCACAAGGCCTTCAATCTGTATTAAGGATTGTCGTTTTACTGACAACCGGCTTCAATTTCGAGTAAATATGTACCTTTTTTATTTAAACAAAAAAATACTTTGTGAGTAATAATATAATATCCCCGCAACGGCTGGCGGCATGGGGCGGCGGCGTGGCGGCGCAGCGCCCGTTATCTACTAACGATGGAGTGAGACGGGTATAGAAATATGAAAACGAGTAAGCGGCGTAGACAATAATAATCGGCTCATCACATGTTTCGTCAGTGATAGAATCACGGAATTCTAGTCTTTATAATCATTGCGTTAAATTTTTGATTTACAAAATTTAAACTATTTTTCGATTTGAAAGTACTCGTCAGTCTCTAGTACACTAGTACTTTTCGTACATTGTCAAGTTGTGTTACATTTTGGAAGTTCATATTTGTCTCTATGCGTGTAATAAAAATCAAAGGTAACAAAAATGCTGTCAATCAAAGTCATACGGTTTGTTTCTTTGTGGATGACCGATGTTACAGTACACTTAGCGTGTACTGTAACATCGGTCATCCACAAAGAAATGAATACTCTTGAAACATACCTAAATCATTGCTCTCAATTAAATAACTACGAACTGACAACGGAACTAAATGTACTACCTACACGTACTAGAGTTCTGAACTAGTTTTTTTTTTGAATATTGTACTATATTGGATCGCACCGTTCACTGACTGAGCAAGCACAAGTCTAGTTTTAAACACAAACATACCTACTTCATGTAACTACCCAGTTCACTCGTGTCAATCACTTTGTTTAACTTTAGTCAACTAGTAGTATATTACCAATTAGTACTTAAGTAAAATCAATTTATAGTCTTACCTTTCGGAGTTTCCAGGTAATCTAAAAAACGTTATCTCTGGGTATTGACGAATTCATGCAACCAAAACAAGCACAACAGACTCTAGTTGTCGTATTAAATATTTTTAGGAAATAAAACACGCGCGGTTACTATCTAAAAAACGACACACCGTCCATTCGTCTACTCGGCACAATCGCCTGCTAGCGTGCTGAAAGGCCTGCCGAAAACGAGAATCGTAGGTATAGCTTGCGCTTCGTGCGTTTGTAGGGAGCTACAATACTGGTTAGTACTCTTTATACTGTGCTCTCGGCTACCTTCGGCCACATTCGTGTATCTCGTACTTCATAAATTTTTTGTTTACGTCAATTATGAACTCTGCAGTCGTTCTAAATTATGTCAAATAATCCAAAAATTGATGCTTGCACCCAGAATCGATCTTGCGCCTTCTGCGTACCGATCCCCGTCTTAACCACTCGACCAAAGTTGAATTAAGAGAACTGGTCGAATTTAGAGTTCTTCATGTGAAATGACAATTTCGATGCTGTCAATTACATTAGTTGTCAATTTACTTCGTCTAAATAAAAATTCGTGTATAGGTATTCTGGTCTAAGAGCCAGCGGCCCCCAGGCATTCGGTAAAGTATAAAAGCTGTAAGTTTCTCAATGTATATCCCTAACACAGGTAAGAACGAACCCCGTCTATGAAACTTGGGTCGCGGTGGCTTTCGCAGGTATCAGGTAATAAAGGTGTGTAAAATTGTGTGTTAAATTTGTTAAAGTATAAAACTCAGTTTTTACATATTTTACTTATAATAATCCTAAAAGTCACCTTGTCGAAAGCCAGACACTTCGTACGGTTGCAACCCTCTGCCAGACACCCTTAAAGTATATTTCATTATTACTATACTTACGGTATAGTATAAAAGCTGCAATTTATATATGTTATTTGGAGAACTATCAAATGATGTTTTCTCAATAGCCAGACAGTTTCAGTAGTTCCTTAAAAAGTTAAAGTCTAATGTAGGTGCGAGCGCGAGGGATATTATGTGTCAGCGGGTGCGAGTGAAATACCGCGTTCGGTCCACTGCGACGTTTTATTGCGCATCAGCTGTCATTAATAGTGTACTAGATGAGGCGCGCGGCTTCGCCCGCGTGAAAATCCTTACCCGTTCCCGCTTCCCGTGGGAACATTTTCCCGGGATGAAAAGTCTATGTGTTATTCCAGATTATAAGCTATCTCTGTACCAAATTTCAGTCAAATCCGTTCAGCCGTTAGAGCGTGATTGAGTAACAAACATCCAAGTATCCAAACATCTTCACAAACTTTCACATTTATAATATTAGTAGGAAGTAGGATAATGAGAACTATTTTCTAGATTTACTATGAAAATTCACTATGAACAATAACTAAGAATCAACGAATAAATGTTTAGAAAATTCTTTTATACAGTTTTTGTGTTTAGGAATCATTAAATTAACACTCCAATAATATACTTAAATAATTATTTTAATAATAGTTATTGGAATAATATAATTAATCTAAAACCTACAATAATTAATGGAAAAATATTTCGAAGATATTCTATGACTCGTGGTCGTCGATATCTTGAGTGTCCTCATCACCGCTGCTCCAATCTGTGGGTTGGTCGTTATCAATATCGTCTTCTTCGCCAGTTTCAGATTCAGTTGGGTGAAGAAGCTGGATCCAAGGGTTTTTTTTATACTACTTAGGTGGCAGACAAGCTTACGGCCCACCGGAAGGTTGGTAACCGTAGCCTATAGACGTTTGCAACACCAGAGGAGCTACACACGCGCTGCCGACCGGGGCGCAGGTTGTGACGACTCACAGTTGAAATTTTTAAGCCGCCCATTAGGCCTTCAATTTGGCTTAACGACTATCATTTTACTGACAACCGGGACCAACGGCTTATCATGCCTTCAGAAGCACGGAAACGCTCGTTATCTGAAACTAACTGAAACTAACAGAAACTGGCGAAGAAGAGGATACTGATAAGGACCTACCCACAGATTGGAGCAGCGGTGATGAGGACACTCAAGATATCGACGACCACGAGTCATAGAATATCTTCGAAATATTTTTCCATTAATTATTGTAGGTATTAGATTAATTATATTATTCCAATAACTATTATTAAAATAATTATTTAAGTATATTATTGGAGTGTTAATTTAATGATTCCTAAACACAAAAATTGTATAAAAGAATTTTCTAAACATTTATTCGTTGATTCTTAGTTATTGTTCATAGTGAATTTTCATAGTAAATCTAGAAAATAGTTCTCATTATCCTACTTCCTACTAATATTATAAATGTGAAAGTTTGTGAAGATGTTTGGATACTTGGATGTTTGTTACTCAATCACGCTCTAACGGCTGAACGGATTTGACTGAAATTTGGTACAGAGATAGCTTATAATCTGGAATAACACATAGACTTTTCATCCCGGGAAAATGTTCCCACGGGAAGCGGGAACGGGTAAGGATTTTCACGCGGGCGAAGCCGCGCGCATCATCTAGTACACTATTAATGACAGCTGATGCGCAATAAAACGTCGCAGTGGACCGAACGCGGTATTTCACTCGCACCCGCTGACACATAATATCCCTCGCGCTCGCACCTACATTAGACTTTAACTTTTTAAGGAACTACTGAAACTGTCTGGCTATTGAGAAAACATCATTTGATAGTTCTCCAAATAACATATATAAATTGCAGCTTTTATACTATACCGTAAGTATAGTAATAATGAAATATACTTTAAGGGTGTCTGGCAGAGGGTTGCAACCGTACGAAGTGTCTGGCTTTCGACAAGGTGACTTTTAGGATTATTATAAGTAAAATATGTAAAAACTGAGTTTTATACTTTAACAAATTTAACACACAATTTTACTAACCTTAACTATCTGATACCTGCGAAAGCCACCGCGACCCAAGTTTCGTAGACGGGGTTCGTTCTTATCTGTGTTGGGGACATACATTGAGAAACTTACAGCTTTTATACTTTACCGAATGCCTGGGGGCCGCTGGCTCTTGCTCTATTCATCATCTATGTACAACAGTGAACTGTACTCGTATAATTTGTGTAAAAAGTGTTTTAAATATGAATAAACAAAGTGCATTTATTAATGAAGAACGTCACGAAAAATAGTGAAAGAAAATGAGTGAGTACTCTATATAAGTACATACATTTTATTATTATTATCACCAATACAGTATTATTTTTTGTTTTGTTAATTTATATATAATCAATCAATACATATAATAAAATCGTAACAGGTCGCTGTCTGTACATGGAAGATAAATAAGAAAAATTATTATAGGGGGGCTTTATGAACGCAATAGAACCCAAAACAATGATTTTTAGAATTTTTGTCTGTTTGTCTGTATGTCTGTATGTCTGTATGTCTGTATATCTGTTTGTCTGTACGGTTGTGCACGCTAATCTCAGTAACCACTCAACCGATTGCAATGCGGTTTTTTTTATTGTGTTGAGGTTTGCTCCAGTTAACATTTAGCGTTTGTTTTATGTAAATCGGTTTAGAAATAAAAGAGTTATAACACTTTTAAGAATCTGATATTTTGAAAATTTTAATAGTAGGGGTTTCTTTGAATGTGAGTGAACCTAAACTGGCGTGTTGGCTTAATCATAAAAGAGCTTAATGATTAAGACTATTTTTAAACAATTCAGTCCGCGCCGAAGGCGTGGACTGAATGGTTTTAAAATAGACTTAATTATTAAGCTCTTTTATGATTAAGCAAACAGGGCAGTTTCAGACGCTGCTTGATGACTCTGATGAAGAAATACCTTTCCTTTCATACACCTTATGTGACGTAAACGAAGTTGCGGGCTCAGCTAGTCTATTATATAAAAATAAGTCGGGTTTTCCTTCCTGACGCCATAACTCCAGAACGCACGAACCGATTTCCACGGTTTTGCATTCGTTGGAAAGGTCTCGGGCTCCGTGAGGTTTATAGCAAAGAAATTTCAGGAAAAATTTCAACAGAAAAGCGGGATAATCATTTTTCACATACAGCGCTATGCGGGCATCAGCTAGTACTGCTATAAAGATAACCAAACCCGGGAGTACGTTCCCGTGGGAAGCGGGAAGAAAATTTCACGCTGACGTAGCCGCGAGCGCCATCTATCCCATACCTATGTAACTTTAAACGTGTCATAAAAGTCACAACAATACCATAAATGCATATTTCAAAGAATGTCTATTATTACCATAAAATTTGTAAAAATAGTTTTTAAGTAGATAAGAAGAAACCTATTGTTTTATCTTTTAACTAGCTGACCCTCGCAACTTTGTTTACGTCACACAAGGTCTATGAAATTAGAGGTATTTATTAATCATGCTCATCAAGTAGCGTGTGAATCTGCCCTGTTTGCTTAATCAAAATAGAGCTTAATGGTTAAAGCTATTCCTAAGTATAGAATTTTCCTCAGTAGGTATAAACAATTTACATACAAACACCGGCGTGTTAGAATTTTATTACATGTATCAATGTAGTAGACGTAACGTGATAAAATGACATCAATCAAATGTCATCAATATTCTGAAAAAGAAATTAAAAATAGAGTTCACAAACTGTTTTGAAAATACATACTGTACCTACTTTAGAGGATCGTTATAAAGATAACAGGATAGTTAACAACCATCCATAGAAAATAGATGGTATAATGCTGAATACAGCAAAGAACTAATAGAATGGGGCCTATACTGATATCCTGGAGGATTTAAATGATGCCGATGTCCTGTGTCTGCTGAGGCACACACACGCCGTCATGCATGTCTGCAGGACAACGTGCAGGACAACGAGCAGGATGAGGCAGCGAATGGCTGGACTGAAATTAAAATCGACTGACGCAAGAGATGTGGTGGAGGCACTAATTCACGTACCTCGGGAGTGTCGTGTCAGAAACTGATGGGATAGAAGAGTACCCTACATCATTTCGAGTCTCGCCAAGGCCAGAACAACCTTTACACAGCTGCGCCCGTAGGCAGTTGCGAAAATGGACACGAAGAGTGAAACTCAAAACAAAGTAAACGTTAAAACTGTACTGCTAACTGCTATTCGGATGCGAGACATGGAAGGTCACTAAAGACATTTCGCACCAGCTACCAGCTATAAGTCTTCGTCAAACGCTGCCTCCAATGGATCCTCGGTACATACGGGCCCGAGAACATCACGAACGTAAGACTATTGGAACGCTGCAGTGAGACCCCTATCCACCAACAGATCAAACGTCGGAAGTGTAGGTGCTGCGCTGGATTGGACACACGCTGCAAAGGGACCATGATCACATCATACCAAGGCAAGCCTTACTGAAACTACTGGTAGGGTTTCAAAAACTGTTCGATGGTAAGTAGGTACATTTATTGATAGTGGCTATAGGCTACATAACATAATGCTAAGATTAATAGGAGCGGTGTAGCAATGAGGAATGTTTCGAAAACGGAAAACATTTAATCGTTATAAGAGTATCCGTTGCGCCTCTGCGTAAATGGTTGAAGTTACATAAAAATAATATATTACAAAATAATTAATCTTCTTAAAAAGTTCTAAAACAAAATACCTATTAAGCTATTGCATAGCTTCTATCGCGGGCCTTGCGTGGAGACCGAATCCAGAAATTGTGTCACGAAAATAAATCACACTCTCAGCTACCTTCAGCCACGCTCGGCCACGTACGTGTATCTCGCACTTCATATAGAGTAATTTCGGGTAATATGGCCTGGTCGGTCAATATGGCCTACTGCGATTTCTCTGAAATGAATGACCACTTGCGACCGCTTGACTCGGCATAGCAACGCACCCCTTCCCCTCACTTCCTCAGTCAACTCGCGCGAGACGAAGTGTGCATGTGCGTCCCGTGCGGGCGCTCGATCGAAAATTACGTAAAGTGATCTAATTTTTTGGTAAGTTTAACTCATTATTTTTCTTGAAATTGTAGTTATTTTTACATTGGTACTACACATGTTTGTAGATTAGCTATTCATGTGTAGTATTGTAATAGATTTTAAACATATTTCTTGCTCATTTTTAGGCTAGACTTTTACCTGTTAAAAACGTTCCCGCGGCCAATATGGCTCACCAGATGGATGGCTAAAATGGTACCAGGCCATATTGTCCACATAATTTTATATTGTTTCTATTATGTTTTTTTTTTTAGATAATGGCAACCACATTCACAAATAAAATGACAAATATGCTCTGCAAAGTAACACAAAGTTATTAGTGACTGTTATATTTCTGGAGGGCAATACAGCTCACCTGATTTGTGGCTAATATGGCCCCAGGCCATATTGCCTTTCCATTGTTAAAATTTTACAATTGTTGAAGGTTCAGATTTTGTTTTTTGTAAATTATTTCTTAATGTTGATTGTTTTGAAATTCTAATTATTAATTCTTTATAAGTTCTAAGACTGAATTGTAAAATAAAAACTGATCGATCTCAAAACAAATTTGTTTTATTCCCAAAAAGGCTTATGGCGTGCCATATTACCCGAACTTACTCTACCAACGTGTACACGTGAGCGTTTGCATAACGTGTACCTATGTATATGAAGTGAAGTAGGGTGAAGTGGGGTGTGCTGAGGTGTGTAGGGTGGGGTGAAGTGAAGTGGGGTGTGGTGAGGTGAATTGGTGTGAGGTGGGGTGGGGTGAGGTTAGGTGGAGTGGAATTTTGGCCTTTTGGACTTTGGCCCTTGGGACTTTTGGACTTTTGGCCTTTTGGACTTTAGGACTTTTGGACTTTAGTACTTTTGGACTTTTGGCCTTTTGGGCTTTTGGACTTTTGGACTTTTGAACTTTTGGAGTTTTGAACTTTTGGACTTTTGGACTTTTGGACTTTTGGACTTTTGGACTTTTGGACTTTTGGACTTTTGGACTTTTGGGACTTTTGGGACTTCTGGGACTTCTGGGACTTTTGGGACTTTTGGGACTTTTGGGACTTTTGAGACTTTTGGGACTATTGGGACTTTTGGGACTTTTGAGACTTTTGGGACTTTTGGGACTTTTGGGACTTTTCGGTCTTTGAGGACTTTAAGGAAAATAGATGGTATAATGCTGAATACCGCAAAGAACAATCGGCGCGGCATAGAATGTGGCCTATACTGATATCCTGGAGGATTTAAATGATGCCGATGTCCTGTGCCTGCTGAGGCACACACACGCCGTCATGCATGTCTGCAGAACAACGTGCAGGACAATGAGCAGCATGAGGCAGCGAATGGCTGGACTGAAATTAAAATCGACAGACGCAAGAGATGTGGTGGAGGCACTAATTCACGCACCTCGGGAGTGTCGTGTCAGAAACTGATGGGATAGAAGAGTACCCTACATTATTTCGAGTCTCGCCAAGGCCAGAACAACCTTTACACAGCTGCGCCCCGTAGGCAGTTGCGAAAATAGACACGAAGAGTGAAACTCAAAACAAAGTAAACGTTAAAACTGTACTGCTAACTGCTATACGGATGCGAGACATGGAAGGTCACTAAAGTAAAGACCTTTCGCACCAGCTAGCAGCTATAAGTCTTCGTCAAACGCTGCCTCCAATGGATCCTCGGTACATACGGGCCCGAGAACATCACGAACGTAAGACTATTGGAACGCTGCAGTGAGACCCCTATCCACCAACAGATCAAACGTCGGAAGTGTAGCTGCTGCGCTGGATTGGACACACGCTGCAAAGGAACCATGACCACATCATACCAAGGCAAGCCTTACTGAAACTACTGGTAGGGTTTCAAAAACTGTTTGATAGTAAGTAGGTACATTTATTGATAGTGGCTATAGGCTACATAACATAATGCTAAGATTAACACGTTCAGACCGGCGTGTACCACCGGTGGTGCACGGAGTATTTGCTGACACGGCGAGGTGTACCACCGGTGGCCACGATACACTATACCACAGTATAATTATATACAGTGACTATACTTTCAATATACTAAGAATTTCGTGCCGTTTTGAGAGAAAGAGTTATACTTACCGTCCCCGCCTAGTAAAATTGACCAATTTTCATAGTGCAGCTCAGGAGGTGGGACATTATTTCGAAAAGTAAACAAAAATCAAAATTGCAAAATTGTTTTTATAAAAAAATGACAAAATAACGACATAAATTGTACGGAATACAAATTATTTGTGATAAACTACGTTGCGAAAATGTAATCATTAGAAAATAAAATCAAAATTGAAAAAGAAATAAATTAAAATACCATCAGGGATTGTATATAAACAAAATTATTTTGTATGAATTGTATTGAAACAATCCAAACACATTGGTTTTTTACAAGCAGAGCAAAATGTATTAACGCGATTCGATTTTTTTCTAGCCATAGCCGCATATTAGAGAGAGAGAAAGCATAATATTCATGTCTTATCCTGTCCGTGTTCACCGGTGGCACACGCCGCCTGGCACGACTTTTGGTTCATGGGGCGGTGATGTACCACCGGTGGCCACATGAAGATTTGCGCCGTAGGATATCAAGTACCAACTCATGAGGTGCCGGTCTGAACGTGTTGATAGGAGCGGTGCAGCAATGAGGAAAATTTTTAAAACGGAAAACATTTAATCGTTATAAGAGTATCCGTTGCGCCTCTGCGTAAATGGTTGAAGTTACATAAAAATAATTTATTACAAAATAATTGTTCTTCTTAAAAAGTTCTAAAACAAAATACCTATTAAGCTATTGCATAGCTTCTATCGCGGGCCTTGCGTGGAGACCGAATCCAGAAATTGTGTCATGAAAATAAATCACACTCTCGGCTACCTTCGTCCACGCTCGGCCACGTTCGTGTATCTCGCACTTCGTATACCAACGTGGGAGGTAGGGGAGGGATGGGCAGTTGGGAGACATGGGCACCCCCCTTTTATTCCGATTTGATCATAGATTTTATTTTTTTCTTGATTTGGTAGTTTACTTTACCGACTGGCAACGCTGTTCATCCATAGTGTATACATAATTTCTGTCAGATATCAAACAAAAACACGTTTGAAGGTTATGCGCTAGTTAAAGTAAATATTTGGTTGTTGTTTCGGATCGTAATAAAGAGAAAACTAATGGAAGGTATGTGTATTTTTTATTATTTATCTATTGTATATTTACTAATCTATTAATTAAACTGAAATTCAAGCCTAAATACGTAGATTCAAAAAAATACCGGTAATCTATGTTGAAAATGTATACAGAGGGAGTAATGGGCATTTGGACGTGCGGGTGGTTTGGGCATGCCCAATGTTCCTGCTGCCTCCTATTATGTACAGTATAGAAGGATTTTTTACTATTAGTTTAATTTTATTTACAGAAAGATGCCATTTAATTACAAAAAGAAAGGTTTGCGACGGGAAATTCCTAAAGATTTAATATTACGAGCCATAGAAGAGGTATCAAAAGGATCAAAAATAAAAACAACAGCTGATAAATATGAAATCCCCAGATCAAGTTTTTTTTTCTATTATTGAGTTTTTAATAGTCAATTTGTTAATAATTTTTTAATTCCATTATGAACATAAAGTGATTTATAGGCCATGCCCAAGCCTCCCACAGGGTATGTCCAAGCCTCCCTACCTTATGGAGCATTGGGCACTTTTGACTTAGTTTATAAAATATCTCGTAATGTTGAGATTGATTGTAATTTTTAAGAAAGCTCTTGAATTATATCTAGCCAAATGTGTGGTGCAATAAGAATTGGCAATAAAAGTTGATTATCTATAAAACCTGATTTTTTATGCAATAAATAGTGAAAAAGTGCCCATCTCTCCCCTACCTCCCCTACACGTGAGCGTTTGCATAACGTGTACCTACCTATGTATATGAAGTGAAGTGGGGTGGGGTGAAGTGAAGTGGGGTGTGGTGAGGTGAATTGGTGTGAGGTGGGAGGGGTGAGGTTAGGTGGAGTGGAATTTTGGCCTTTTGGACTTTGGCCTTTGGGACTTTTGGACTTTTGGCCCTTTGGACTTTAGGACTTTTGGACTTTTGTACTTTTGTACTTTTGTACTTTTGGACTTTTGGCCTTTTGGGCTTTTGGACTTGGACTTTTGGAATTTGGTTTTTTGGACTTTTGGACACACAGGCCTTAAAATCTTACTTCTTACTAATATTATAAATGCGAAAGTTTGTGAGTGTGGATGTTTGTTACTCTTTCACGCTCAAACCGCTGAACGGATCGGGCTGAAATTTGGTACAGAGATACATTATAGTCTGGAATAACACATAGGTTACCTTTTATCCCGGGAATAACTTCCCGCGGTAACAAATTTTACGCGGGCGAAGCTGCGGGCATCAGCTAGTATTCTTATATAGAAATAATTATACTAGCATAGTTGGTAAAAAATGCTATGTAATAGCTTTACCGCGGCAGTGCCCGAGTGCCACACGTCTTTTTTTTCTATATAAATGCTCTATGTAGACGTCTGCCTTTTTGAGCTTTTAAGACCATAATCAATCAAATGTTTCAATGGCAGATCTGGTCAAATACTTTCAAAATCATTTTTTTTGGGCATTTTCAAAGTCGTCTGCCACTAAGTAAAACTCACGACAATGGTCTGCCATTCTTATTTTCCGATAATAATAATAATATTTTTTAATTTTTTTTAACGGCAAACGTGGTCAAATGCATTTAAAACTAGTCAAAAATCGATACCTGTCCTGGTTGCGCAGTCGTCGCGTGCCCCAATTAGAGTTTAGTGAGTCACTGCATAATGCATGGTAGCGGTAGGTATAGGAGTCTCAGTGTACAAAACCTCAGGTCTGGTCAAATACATACTGGTAGATGTTCATGGGCTCTTAGACCATACGTGACAAGAAGTTTTCTTCCCAGGAGGCAGTACAAAATACTTTCACAGAGTTTGTGCAGTCTAGATCCTTAGAGTTCTATCGCAAAGGCATAAATGACCTTCCTGTTAGATGGCAGCAATGTAAAGATAATAATGGTAACTATGTATTTTAAATAAATAAGTTTGTTAAAAATTTAAAAAATAAACAATTTAGATTTTCGGTACTTTCATATTATTCGGCAATTTCATACTTTAACCCTAATATTAGCTTCCCTCTAAGAAAGCTTAAAGTTATTATAGTAAGGAAACCGAAATGGATAAGCAAAGGAATAAAGTTATGTTGCAAACGGAAACGAGATATGTTATGGGAGTTCCAGAAAGTTCCCAACCAAGAAAAAAACAGAAATATATTTCCTATTCAAAAAGGCTGAAGACAATTATTCGACAGACGCAAAAAGTACGAAATAACACATATATACATAAGGCTAGAAATAAAAGCAAAGCAACCTGGCAAATAATAAACAGAAATACGAATAATAGACCTAAAGAAGGAATAAATATAATTACATTTGATGGAAAGATCTTAAATATCTGATCCAAAATGTATTGCCCAAAAATTTAATGATTATTTTAACGACGAAATAGAAATGAATGGTAACAAGAATGACAATAATGTCTATCTTAATTTTGACATCAAACGTGACTCTTTATTTTTAATACTGACAGTTCCAAAAGACATTGTTGAAATAATTGATTCATTGAATAATACTCGCAGTGCTGGGTATGATGATATAACTACTAAAATAATCAAATCTGTGTCCACTTCTATTGCATCAATAATTAGCCACATTAATAACACATGCATGTAATCTGGTGAATTCCCAGAGAGACTAAAACTCTCAGTTATCAAACCTCTTTATAAAAACCGGCCAAGTGCGAGTTGGACTCTCCCATGAAGGGTTCCGTAGCAGCAAGAAACATAATATAAAAGTTCTTGTAGTTCGTTGTAACTTTCATTGATGTTTTAACACGTTCGCAGTGGTAGTGATTTTTCTAGGCGAAAATTGCGGTTTATGACGTATTAAAAAAACTACCAATTCGATCTCGTTCAAACCAATTTTCGTTGGTAGATTTTATGGCAATGTACATCATATAACGGATAATAAACCCTAGGGTTTATTATCCGTTGTTCCGGTGACTTCAAAAATATGAAAACTATAAAAGTACTTTACTGTGCATATGTAAGAAGTCACTTGGAATATTGTTCACAAATCTGGAACCCATCTTATTCATGCTACTCTAATGAAGTGGAGAAGATCCAGAAGAAATTTATTCGCTACCTAGGATTCAAATTTAAATTGGATCATCTTGCGGATCTCACTTATGAACAGCGTTGTGTGAAGTTGCATTTATTACCGCTACACGTGAGACGCAATATCTCTGATTTGACTTTCCTTGTACACATAGCCCAAAGCCGAATTGATTGCCCTAATCTTCTCAGGGATTTGAAATTAAGAGTATCGGGCAGAAGGCTACGTCATACCCCTCTTTTATATGTTGCACCATGTCACACTAACTACAGGAAAAACAGTTACTTGCACAGGGCTCTTTGAAGCTTTAATAAGCTTAATCATGACAGTAGATACGATCTATTTTTCTCAAATGTAAGGTCTATTCGATGTAGGCTAACCTTAGATTTTATTAATAATGCTGTCACTATTTAGTTTAACTGTACTCGAACTAACAACTGGTTCAACTTATTATTGTTAAATTACAAACCATATGTGGAAGCTTGTAATTGGCATATGTTTACATAATTGATTAACCATTTTATTCAGTGGTCGATCGACTTCTAGCGAGAACGGTCGAGTCTCACACATTCTTGCATAAGTGCGCGCTCGTGTACAAGTGCTGACGCAGCAGCCTACTCAAACGTGCACTGCCGTCACGGCCGTCGCGATGACCTACATACAGTCGTAAGTGAATCATGCATAATTGTGCGGATTTGCGGTAAGTTATAGTTTTATAATTATAACTTGAATTTAATCATGACAACTCCAAACAAAGTAGTTCTCAAAACTGAACTCGAACATCAATTGTACTTCCGGTACAAAGAGGAACAAAATGAGCGTCTAGAACTGCAACAGCTAGTGAAAGACCTCAGTAGCCAAATCGAATCATTGCAACAACAGCTGAAAGTAATTCAGGAACAAAGGAATGTAACTGTTCAGACGGAACATTCTGCAAATAATGAGCCCCAGAAAACTGTCGAATATCAGACTGACGAAGAGGAACTTGCCAGAGAAACTGAGTGGGTTCGTGTGAAAAGTAGGAAGAAGAGGAAGTTGAACACCTCACTATCTCCTCCATCGCAAGGAGGAAGCGCTATTGAATCTCAGGTTAGTGTAGAACCTGAGAAAACAAAAGCAAATAAGACACCCCCACCCCCTCCAGTCATAGTAGAAGACATTAAAAACTACCAGAAGTTTTATGATTTTTTATTGACATGCTCAAATAAGGACTCCTTCATGGTGAAAATGATGAGTGGGAACACCGTCAAAGTAAATGCCAGGGACGAAGACTCCTACAGGGCAATTACTAATTTATTATTACAAAATGATTGCCTCTGGCACTCTTATGAGAACAAACAAGATAGGCCGATTAGGGTCATCGTTAAAAATTTACCCTCTTCTTGTTTGCCAATCAGAATAGTGGAAGAACTGGATTCCAAAGGCTTTAAAATCCAGGACGCCATAAACAAATTAAGTTGGAGGACTAAGGAACCTCTAAATATGTTTATGCTTTCCTTTGAAAAAGACGAAAACATAAATCAGATCTATGGTATTAAGACTATACTAGGCTGTAAGGTTGAAGTGCAGCCTTTAAAATCATCCAAACTAATACCTCAGTGTAAAAGATGCCAAGCATATGGCCATACACAGAAATATTGTTCCAAGGAACCTAGATGTGTGAAATGTATTGGTAAACATCTGACCAAAGACTGCACTAAATCAATAGCAGAAAAACCCAAATGTGTACACTGTGGTCAGCCACACCCGGCGAACTACAGAGGGTGCATGGTAGCAAGAGAATTGCAAGAACTAAAAAGCAAAGCCATTAAAAAAAAGTAACTACAGCAATCGTTCAGGTCCCTAGTAGTAAGAAAAAACAGGCATTACGTTTTACTCAAAATAATGTGAGTTATGCCCAAATGATGAAAGCACAGCAGCACCTCCACAACCACTGGTACATGGTCCGCAGCCTCTCATGTCAGGAGACTCCGACACGAGCGAAAATATAAACAAAATATTAAATATTTTAACCTCTTTTGATCAAAGGTTGAAGAACCTAGAAAGTAGTGCTAATTAACTACCTTATATGACGCAAAAATGAAGAACTCACTAAAAATTATGGCATGGAATGCAAACGGACTCCTAAAACATCGAAACGAGTTGCAGGCTGTTCTTGCCACAGAAGAAATTGATGTTTGCCTCATTTCCGAGTCTCATTTCACTAAAGAATCATATATCCATATTACTGGCTATAAAATATATCATGCACTGCATCCTGTCAACACTGCGAGAGGGGGAAGCACCGTCATAATAAAAGAGAACATCTACCATTACCTAGAACATACATATGAAGAAGAATTCATACAAACTGTAGCCGTAAGGGTCCAAACTAAATTTCATCAAATTACCGTAGCAGCTATATACTGCCCACCAAAGCATGCTCTAAAATAGAGCAGTACAGAAACCTACTTAAAATTCTTGGTAACACATTTATATTAGGAGGTGACTTCAACGCAAAAAATACATATTGGGGATCCCGATTAACCAACAGTAAAGGAAAGGAACTGCTAAGTGCTATGAGAGAAATCAAGTGCAATGCAATTTCAACAGGAAAACCCACTTACTGGCCTACAGATAAGCAAAGATCTCCAGATCTGATCGACTTCTTCATTTACAAGAACCTATCAGTCACATTTCTTAATATACAAGAAGGACTGGATATGAATTCCGATCATTCCCCTATTATATTAACCTTAAGCGAGACAGTAATTAAAAAAAAAAGCAATCCAATGTTGGTAAATAAAAACATTGACTGGGAGAGTTTCAAATTTGATTTAGACAACATAATTGATCTCAAAGTACCTTTAAAAAATAAACAGCAATTAGATAAAGAAGTGTCAAAATTTGTGACCGACATCCAAAACTGCAGCTGGAAAAATACACCAGTCTTAAAAACAAAAGTTGCAAGCCACAGATATCCAGTAGAAATAAGAAATCTCATTGCCATTAAGAGAATTCAGAGACAAAAATGACAAAAATCTAGATATCCGCCTGACAAAACAATATTGAGCAGACTGACAAAAAGTTTGAGTAAAGCGATACAAAACTATCATGATGACGCTACAAAAGCCTACCTTAGTCAATTAACAAATAGTGAAAAAACCGAATATTCACTATGGAAAGTCACTAAAAGTTTAAAAAAGCCTATTGTTCATGCCTCACCCATAAAAAAAATAGATGGCAAGTGGGCCAGGAGTAATGAGCAGAAAGCAACTATATTTGCAGAACACCTACAATAAATATTTCGAACTAACGACGAGGGAAGCTCTGATAACATAACATCCGATGTCATTTGCCATGATTACTTGGAAATAAAACTAGTTACTCCAAAAGAAGTCAATAATATTATCAAAAACTTGGCTAAAAAGAAATCGCCCGGATACGATCTTATCACTGGCGAAGTCCTTCAAAACCTTCCTCGTAAAGCCATAGTTAAACTTACAACCCTTATAAACGCCACATTCCGGCTAAAACATGTGCCTAGTATCTGGAAAGTTATAATGATCCCCAAACCAGGAAAATCTCCTCAAAATGTATCATCATATAGACCAATATCACTGCTGCCAATCATTTTAAAACTATTTGAAAAACTTCTTCTGAGACGTCTTAAGCCTATAATAGAAGAAAGAAAACTAATTCCCAATTATCAATTTGGCTTTAGAGAAAAACACTCCACGATAGATCAAGTTCACAGAATCACCAACGTCATTGAAAAAGCACTAGAGGAAAAAAAAGTCTGTTCTACAGTATTCCTAGACATAGCACAGGCATTTGATAAGGTGTGGCATAGAGGCCTTATTCATAAGCTTCGGAAACTGCTACCAAAACAATTTTCAGATATTTTAGAATCATACCTAACAGAGAGGACTTTCAGAGTAAGACAAGAAGAAGCTTATTCTAGTCTCAAACAAATAAAAGCTGGAGTACCACAGGGAAGTGTACTTGGCCCCATCTTGTACCTATTGTACACCTGCGATATTCCAGATATAAAAAAGAATGTTATTGCAACCTTCGCAGATGACACAGCCATCATGGCAACAGGTGCCACTCACAAAAAAGCCATTGAGAAACTTCAATCGGCCGTCAACACCATCACTGCTTGGACAAAAAAATGGAGAATTAAACTAAATGAGTCCAAATCGACTCACATAGACTTCACAAACAAAAAACCTAACTATACACCGGTATACATTAACGGTAAAATAGTACCATATGAAAATACGGCGAAATACCTGGGTATGACGCTTGACGCAAAACTACATTGGAAGGCACACGTCAAAAAGAAACGCCAGGAGTTAGATTTACGCTTCAGGAAAATGTACTGGCTACTCGGCAGACATTCAGCATTATCAGTGTACAACAAGGTACTTCTGTACAAACAAGTACTTATGCCTGTATGGGCATATGGTATTCAGCTTTGGGGCTGTACAAAACGCACCAATGTTGAGATAATTCAAAGATTCCAAAATAAAGTACTTCGGAGTATAATAAATGCTCCCTGGTACATTAGAAATAAGGACATCCACCGGGACTTAGGAGTGGACCTTGTTACAAAGGTTATAAAAAAATATGCCGAAGCTCACGAACAAAGACTTCTAAAACATGTGAATGTCGAGGCAATCCAGCTTCTTGACACCACGGACATTTTAAGGAGACTGAAAAGGACTAAGCCTATTGATCTATTTTAGTGAAATTAGTGTAAAGTAGTGCCTGAGTGCTATACTTGAAGAACACTAGAACAAAGTGACTTTCTATTCTAATTAGAGACAATAAGAAAAGTGCCGATGGACACATTCTTTACTCTGTAAGCTTTAGTAAAATAAGTTAAATCTAAATTACTTATTAGCCACAAGGCTAGATTGTAATTGTTATGATATGACATTTGTGTTATCTCATAAAAAAAAAAATATTATAGCCGTAAGCTCCCCAAATAATGTAAAATAAAATAAAATAAAATAAAATAAAATAAAATATATATTTTTAGATTTATCATTCTCTTAGTTTAGAAGTTAGAGGGGGGGACACACACATTTTTCTACTTTGGGAGTGTCTCTTGCGCAAACTATTCAACATAACGCTTTTTTTCTAGTTTTATGTAAAAATCTTAATGTGGTTCATAGAATACATCTACGTACCAAGTTTCAATAGCATTGGCCTTATAGTTTCGGAGAAAAGTGGCTGTGACATACGGACGGACAGACAGACAGACATGACGAATCTATAAGGGTTCCGTTTTTTGCCATTTGGCTACGGAACCCTAAAAAGGGTACCAAGGACGGCCTTAAAAATTACAATATTGCGTGCCTGAGGGCAGCATTTTAGGCCCGTTACTGTTTCTTGCCTATATAAACGACTAGCTGACCCGCGCAACTTTGTTTGCGTGATAAATGACGAACCGCTCGCCCGATTTTGTGCAAACTTCACATAAACCATCTACTAAATAGTCCCAACAAAGCCTAAACATTTGGTTTGGATAGGTTAGCCCGTTCTTGAGTTATAAAATTACAACGAAAAGTGGCATTGATTTTTATAGGCATGTATTTAAATCGATATCTGTTTATTCCCTTTTTTCCAACAAAATATTTCAAAGTTAAACCAAAAATACTAACTTGCACACTAATTATGCACACTAAATAAATCAAATTCAATATACTGTTTAACGGTTTTTGCAGAACTATTATACTAAACAAATCACTATTATCTTAATATTTTATTATAAAGTGAAAAAAGACAACTTGGCCCAGACGGGACTTGAACCCGCAACCTCTGCCTAATCCAGGGCAATGCTCTAACCATTTGAGCTACGGGAGCCGTACTGATACAAGTTGAAATTCTTCACCTTATTGTAACCGCCATTTAAGAGTATGGCACAGAGCCATCTATCGAGCTACTTAGCAACTCTGATATCAATGAACGATATTGCAATCATTTTTATACATTGATTTGATGTCTCCGACTCAATCTATAGATTTTTAATATTTAAAGCAATTAGTATGCTAACTTTTTCATAATATTTTATTATAAAGTGAAAAAAGACAACTTGGCCCAGACGGGACTTGAACCCGCAACCTCTGCCTAATCCAGGGCAATGCTCTAACCATTTGAGCTACGGGAGCCGTACTGATACAAGTTGAAATTCTTCACCTTATTGTAACCGCCATTTAAGAGTATGGCACAGAGCCATCTATCGAGCTACTTAGCAACTCTGATATCAATGAACGATATTGCAATCATTTTTATACATTGATTTGATGTCTCCGACTCAATCTATAGATTTTTAATATTTAAAGCAATTAGTATGCTAACTTTTTCATAATATTTTATTATAAAGTGAAAAAAGACAACTTGGCCCAGACGGGACTTGAACCCGCAACCTCTGCCTAATCCAGGGCAATGCTCTAACCATTTGAGCTACGGGAGCCGTACTGATACAAGTTGAAATTCTTCACCTTATTGTAACCGCCATTTAAGAGTATGGCACAGAGCCATCTATCGAGCTACTTAGCAACTCTGATATCAATGAACGATATTGCAATCATTTTTATACATTGATTTGATGTCTCCGACTCAATCTATAGATTTTTAATATTTAAAGCAATTAGTATGCTAACTTTTTCATAATATTTTATTATAAAGTGAAAAAAGACAACTTGGCCCAGACGGGACTTGAACCCGCAACCTCTGCCTAATCCAGGGCAATGCTCTAACCATTTGAGCTACGGGAGCCGTACTGATACAAGTTGAAATTCTTCACCTTATTGTAACCGCCATTTAAGAGTATGGTAGAATAAAATATTATGAAAAAGTTAGCATACTAATTGCTTTAAATATTAAAAATCTATAGATTGAGTCGGAGACATCAAATCAATGTATAAAAATGATTGCAATATCGTTCATTGATATCAGAGTTGCTAAGTAGCTCGATAGATGGCTCTGTGCCATACTCTTAAATGGCGGTTACAATAAGGTGAAGAATTTCAACTTGTATCAGTACGGCTCCCGTAGCTCAAATGGTTAGAGCATTGCCCTGGATTAGGCAGAGGTTGCGGGTTCAAGTCCCGTCTGGGCCAAGTTGTCTTTTTTCACTTTATAATAAAATATTATGAAAAAGTTAGCATACTAATTGCTTTAAATATTAAAAATCTATAGATTGAGTCGGAGACATCAAATCAATGTATAAAAATGATTGCAATATCGTTCATTGATATCAGAGTTGCTAAGTAGCTCGATAGATGGCTCTGTGCCATACTCTTAAATGGCGGTTACAATAAGGTGAAGAATTTCAACTTGTATCAGTACGGCTTCCGTAGCTCAAATGGTTAGAGCATTGCCCTGGATTAGGCAGAGGTTGCGGGTTCAAGTCCCGTCTGGGCCAAGTTGTCTTTTTTCACTTTATAATAAAATATTATGAAAAAGTTAGCATACTAATTGCTTTAAACACTATTATCTTAATTGTATATCTAAAAATTCCGTAGCTTAACAAACGTATTAAAACGTTTTTATGGAAAACCATCGTCTAATTTACTTTTAGGAACACCTTTTTTCTAATTTAAACCCCAATTTAATCAGTCATCTTTACAAAATTAAATTTTATCAATCAAAAAAATAAAAAACTAACCTAACCTAACCTATTCCGTTATAAGATTGTACAATTTAGAGTGCAAGTTAGTATTTTTGGTAAGCAATTCGTATTTTTGTGTACTAAAATATATTTCCGGTGTACGAACCACATTTTTGGTTTAAATTCGATAAAATAGGTCATCTCGTTTTGTGTAAAATTTTAGATTTTTATGTAGTACATGTTTAGTTAATCAATTGGGTTTTTTGCACAGCATTTAATTTTCTGGTTTGCATTCAGTAAATTAGTGGAGTAACCTAGTGTGCAGAAAAATTAAACAGATGTGCATTTCAAAATATCCCATTTTTATATATATAGATATGCCTAAAGTTACAAAACACCCAATGGTCTATTGGCAGATGATTGCACTGAAACGGTAATCTGGTGCTGGATACAGAAATAAATGAATGTTTGTGAAAATTAATCGGTTTGTTAGAAGCAAATAATTTAAAATTAAACTTTGAAAAACAAAACTAATGACTTTCGAGCAAAAAACTAATCACAAAAGACCTGTGATAAGATATGGTGGGAAAATAATTGAAGAAACGGACTCTACAGTTTTCTTAGGCATAGGACAGGGATATGACTTAGCAAACACAAATCACCCGGTTATGCAAACGCCTAAATCAATGTTCCTATGCGTTGTTCAATTTAGCATAAATTATAAATCAGGAAACCGCTCTTACGGCGTACCATGCTTCCGTCACATCCATATTACGATATATTATGTGGTGTGATATATTGGGGTAAATCAACAAAAAAACAGAAACCTTATTGATAGCTCAAAAGAGATGTGTTCGGGCGATATGTAGTTTAAAACCCACTGATAGTTGTAAACCCTATTCCCAAAATCTTCGCATCCTATCATTACCTTGTCTTTATATATTTACTAGCTGACCCGCGCAACTTCGTTTGCGTGATAAATGAAGAACCGCTCGACCGATTTTGTGCAAACTTCACATAAACCATCTACTAAATAGTCCGAACAAAGCCTAAACATTTGGTTTGAATAGGTGAACCCGTTCTTGAGTTATAAAATTACAACGAAATGTGGCATTGATTTTTATATATATAGAAGATGCACTAATTATATAAAACGATGAGTTGTATCTGAATTAAAACAGCGAGAATAGAAATGAGGCACCGATGATATATTTTGCCAGCGATAATATAAAAATACTATTATCGGTACTTGAAAAGGCCACCAATGACACTGACAATCGAATACCGAGGATATGAAACACACACTTTTTTGAAAATAACAAAATATCCATAATACCTAGGATAAAATAAATAACAGTCACTGAAGCTATTTAACTTTCTAGATGCGTAAGAACCAAAAAACCCATAATATAACTACTCATTACACTAGAAAAGGGCAACCACCGATAATATAAAATAATTGTCCATGAGCAAATACAATGTCTTTCTCACGTTATTGGCGGGAATGTGCAGCGATTTGACGCCCGACCGTCCTGAACGCGCACTGGGACGGTACTTACTAACGCACGATACAGTCGAGGAGGGGACACTGTGGGACGCGTCTACGTAAAGATATGGCTCAATTACTTTTGGGCACCGATTTGCCACAATTTCGTGGGGCAAGTACTTAGGTGCCTCTCAGCAAAAATAATGGATATATAAATAAGAAAATATGCTATTTATAAATAAGGAAACTAATACCCTATGAAGTAGCATAGATTGTAAACCTAAATTACTAATACTTTTCCGCGTATAAGCTTTTATGTTTGAAAAAAAATTAAGGTACAGTGGACAGCACCGATAATGTAAAATTTGGAGTTCATGTATTTATTCCTACCATTAAATATAGCCCTATTGAACTAATATTTTTGCCTCAACCCAATAACTATCTATTGATTACAAAAAAAAAAAAATAATTCAAAGCAATATTCTTTTAATCAAATACGAATTTCAGCGAAGACAAAAAAAAGGCGTCTGGGAAATTTACCCATTTTGCACTTCACTGTACCTCGTGTCACGCACACGAAGTCACTGTGTTTATACGAGGTTTACCCACACATAGGACCGCCCGCAAAGATGAGTTGAACTAACTAAACCAATTTATATTATCTTTTGTTATTTATATAATGGACATAGTCGTTAGAAACACACATCAATCAGACTTATTCATAGTAGACACAAGCCTATTCTTCCACTATATCCCTTAACCACCTACCATACGTCTCACAGATCCAGCAGATATTTAAAACGTAAATATTTCTGAGACCGAGTCGTTTACGAACTCGTCCGTTCCTGTACCTTTTCCCCGCCCCCCTTCAGTTCAGTGCCGTGCAACTGCTCATCAAGGTCGTACGTGCGTTAATTGTGCGGTAATTGCAATAATTGCAATAATTGTCGTGAAAAACTGTAAGTTTAGGGCTTGCAATTTTGTTTTAATTTAATTTAATTTTCACCTTTTGTTTTTTTTGCTATGGTTGATTATTGAATAAGTAAAAAATTATAAAAGAAGTTACTATAATAATAATAATAAAAATAAAAATGTTTATTTTCAGACGATTACAGTCCATTTATGTTAGTATCATAATCTTACGACCTATGTTAGTAAATACACATTAAATACAAATACAAATCAAAAACCATAGAATTAAATGTCAGCATGTTTATTTTGTGAACAACTCACCCACCCAGACCTCTCACATGCAGGTCGGTGAATCGCCCCAAAACTGCTGAGTCCATCCTGTCTGCTATCATTTTCAGGATGCTGTTACGGCCCCCCCGCATACCATGCACCACAGACAATGTTTTCTTTCGCATTATTGCATAGAAATCTTCTATGTGTGCGTCTGCAAACATGCCTGAGGCACTACAGTACCGGGGCAGCCGCACCAGAGCCCTGAAAATGTTATTATACTGCACTCTAAGTGCATTATACGTTTTCTGTTTAAACCTGACCCATAGACCACTCGTGTAAAAACTTTGACAGTAGGCTTTAAAAAAGCGTTAATTTGACGTTCAATGTACAACGAGCGAATCTATGAGCCAGCATGTACTATCCATGTGATTATTTTTTATAGATCTCATTTATCAAATGACTTAGTTTGTAAGCTAAAAATAGGAGATATTGTTGATTAATAGTAATTAAGAGAAAATGCCTATAAAAATGATTCTCTTGTACCTTTACTAAAGAGTTTAATACTTTCCTAAGTTGATTATTACTAAAAAAATGTACCTCAATAAACAAGATATTACTTTAAAGAACCATTTTACTCAGGAGTCTCATAGACGTATGGCAGGTGGTTGTGTGACAAAAAGTTTCATATTTCATATTCATATTCATTTAATCATTTCGTAAACACAGGTAAATAATTTACAGGTCTTATTGTGAATACATTGTGTAGATCTACTATGTTTTACCCTGAGGCATACGATAGGTACATTCAATTAAGTAGGTAGGCAAAAAATTTTAATCAATTGCATGCATGTGTGATTACATAATTAAGTATAACACGCCCTTAAAAATATCAAATTAAATAGTAACAATTTGTCAATGATTTCAATTAATTAATTAAAGTTATGGTAGGTGGCTAAGGGATATACATACTTACCGGATTAATTTCGATATCCTTGAGAGCGTTGAAATATACATTTTTGACTACACAAACGGCCATATCGTTTTTTTACATTACAATAATTTTAAACACATGTTCATAATGTAATTTTTTAGTATTTTAGAAGAATACTGTTTGAATGCACGGCACAAAATTGGATGCTAAATAATAATCACGATGCTGAATTGTATTAAGGCGAAGTGCAATTGTGTCTCCAGCGATTCGGAGGGGGTGAAGCAGACGCAAGGATGTTCGGGACGCTCCGTGCGTCGGAAACGTTATCGCGCGTTAACCCGTTCACTACGCAATTGAAATCATTGACAGAAGTACAAGTTTACATAACTATTTTTTTCGCCCTGTTTAGATAAACCTCTTAGATTTTCTACTCGTGAGCAACTACGTAATTGATTGTGATGCAATTTTTATCACTAACATGTAATGAAATTCATTTGCATAATAATAGTCCAGTCAAAATAGCATTAATTCCCAACAAGCTGGTTTTTTTTATGCAGGCCTTGAATACGTCATTACAAATGATATGTCAAAAGTATAAGAATAGAACATAATATATTTGAGAAGTACTTCAATTTATTTTTTTACCTGTGACGATTTTTGCCAGGTTGAATGAAAAAGTAAGAATCTGCTGACCCTCTCCTTCATAGTTTTTATTTTTTGGTACTTTACTGTACTGTTTACTGTACTGTGTAATGGTACGGTACTGTACAAAAAAGACTGAAAAATATACATGTATGGGAGCCCTCCTTAATTTATTTTCTGTTTTTAGTATTCGTAAATTTCAAATGCCTAGCGATTGCAGTGGTGCATGAGATGACAGATAGACGGACGGCGTAGTCTCTGTAATAGGGTCGCGTTATTACAGATTATTTATACTGTTGGTTGATGGCACTTGGTGGAACCTGCAGCGCATATTGAATACCCACCACTTGTACTGTTCCACAGCATTTATTTACTCTACACCTGACCGCTTTCGCCTCTTCGCATTTTCAAAAGGTAAAACTAACTTGATGTCATCAAGTTACTCTCACCTCGTCTCATTTTATCCTTTGGATACGTAACTGTAAAAAACGGCCAAGTTGAAGTTGGACTGGCACACTGATGAGGATTTCGCAACAAAAAAAAACGCCAAAAGGTTACGTTGTATAGGAGTAACCTTATTCATTCTTTATCTAGTACTAGCGGACGTCACGCGGTTTCACCCGCGTAGTGCCCGTTCCCGTGGAAATACGGGAATAAAATATAGCCTATGTTCACCGCAAAGAGTGTAGCTTTCCAACAGTGAAAGAATTTTTCAAATCGGTCCAGTAGTTCCGGAGCCTATTCGTTACAAACAAACAAAGAAACAAAAAACAAATCTTTCCTCTTTATAATATTAGTATAGACTAGCGGACGTCACGCGGTTTCACCCGAGTAGTTCCCGTTCCCGTGGGAATACGGGAATAAAATATAACCTATGTTCACCGCAAAGAGTGTAGCTTTCCAACAGTAAAAGAATTTTTCAAATCGGTCCAGTAGTTCCGGAGCCTATTCGTTACAAAGAAACAAACAAAAAAGCAAATCTATCCTCTTTATAATATTAGTATAGATATAGATTATTATAGTTGTTACAGCGGTAGCAGAAACAGAGCTGTGAAGATGTTTGCGACAAAATCACGTTCCAACGGTTGAGCAGATCTGGCTGTAATTGGTGGCCTATTATAATTATTTTATGCAGCATAATTATTTTATGCAGAAAATCACGTTCCAACGGTTGAGCAGATCTGGCTGTAATTGGCCACCAATTACAGCCAGATCTGCTCAACCGTTGGAACGTGATTTTGTCGCAAACATCTTCACAGACTTCAATTATATTATAATTAAATAATTCGTAAATTATATTAAATCATCAGGCACTTCTGAATATTTTGCTTTTCCGTGCTTCTGAGCCGTTGGTCCCGGTTTTCAGTAACATATATTCACAAAATCATCTTCTAGCGCTTAACATATAGGTACCACTATCCATTGAACATTGTATTACTGTTTTACATTGTAGCTTAAAAACAAGGTTAGGGTTGTATTGACTGTATCGGGTTGTAAGCTGTTTATTTTCAGTTCACTGATGGTTAAAATTCAGACTCATACTTACAACTTTCAAATTCAATACCTATCTACATAAACTACGACGTACTAGTAGTAAAGTAAGACTACTAGAATATCAACAATACGCAATACGTGCATTGAAAACTGTAATTTTGGATAGGAGAATAGGTACCAATTTTTTGAGTTTTAATTTATTATAGACTCAATACTACTGTTATATTGTAAATTTAGGAGAATTGGCCCACTGATTCATCAGTCATTAGTATTATACTCGTAATAACATTGATTTTACTTAAATATTAATATAAATAATGTACATGTTATAAGCTCGGTCAGGGCGTCACATACATGAGCGCATTTATAGGTGAATCTTCTGGACTTATCTATTATGTGGCATCAGGTGGACTTTGTATTGGAAAGTATGAGAACGTTACTATAACTTATATAATACACCAAAGAAATTTACCCAAACAGATGCGATATTTTTACGCTCTTGAGCGTAAGCCTTGAATACTTCCTTTTTTGTTTTTTTTATTACCCATTTTCGTTACTACGGCAGCGAATTACGTCAGCGGGCGCGATAAAGTTGTATACGGGTATCCTCAACGAAGCCTGTCGTAGGGTTGGGTAAAAAAAATCGATATATCAAAATATCGATATTTTTTCAGAAAATAATCGATATTTATAGGCGATATTTATTTTATCGATACATCGATTTTCGATATTTATTTTCGGATATCGAAAACGATATTATTTCTGTTCGAGAGATTCGTTAAACTGTCTGCACTTGTAGTTAAAATTTTAGCTACCAAAAGCGAAACAAATAAAAATACCCCCGACATGGTTATAACTTCACAACTTAATATAATACGCGACCTTATTATTCTTGGCCCGTTGAAAAAAGCTACTGAAGAAATAAGTAGTGCCAATTACGTGATGGAACGCTTAACCATTCCTCTATTTTTAGTTTACTAAGTCACCGATCAATCAACTTCGTCGAACCTTACCAAAAATAAGCGACTATATTCGCTCAGAATATAGGCGTAGAGGACAACGTTCTCCAGATGTAAGGTCTGACCGAGCAACATCAGAAAAAACAAAGAAGTCATCAGTCTGGTGACTCTGGTGCAGACATGAGTATCTTTTAATTCTGAGATCAGTTACGCAAGAGGTCCCAACCTCTGGATCTGTGCCCAATGCGCTAAAGCAATATCTGGACCAACCACTTCTTGATAGGAAGTCAGATCCAACAAGGTTTTGGATGAATTAACGACATTTCACGCCGGTTCTTTCGAAGGGGTAGGCAGAAGCATATTATGTGCCCACATTTCACCTTTTTAGAATTTGTCCCCGTAAGCCGTGTTGCCGTGTTGATGTTGAATATGTATATGTGTTGGTTTGATGAATAAATAAAATAATAAATATATCGGATGTGTATTTTTATTTTTGATAATCAAATTTTTAACATTGCAATATATATGTATAGGTAATCTTTTCTTTAGCAAAAAAATATCGATATATCGGAATATCGATATTTTTTGAAAATAATTATCGATACATTTGAAAAGTATCGATTCGATATATCTCGATATATTTTTTCCAATTGCCCATCCCTAGCCTGTCGGCTGACTGAGCGGGCGCTATGAGGTGGCTGATAGCGGCAAAATGCACTCCCGCTCAACAAAACGTTTTTTTATATTCAAACAATATGTTTTTAATAAATAAATAACAGCATAGGGTCTCAAGGTAACTAATTAGGGACATGGAAATAAAAAAAATAGTGTGGTACATTGTATAACTACTGAATACAATTGATTATAGTCAAGGCGGTCACAGGTAAATTTACAGATTCGAGGCAACTTTGGGATAAATTTCTATCGAGCCGAATTTACTTAATCGTGTTTTGGAGAGCTGACAACCCTAGTCAATATACTTAATAATAATTATCCATTTAAAAAATTGTGAAATCCTTGGTAACACCATTGCAAAATTGGTTCGAAATATGTCAAAATATGTATTTTGAGTTCACTTCACCTTAAAAGTGGCTATTAGAGAAATTACCTAGTGGCTATAATTTATAAAGGCAGATGCTCATTAATTGTGGCTGACTTAGTAAATTATGAGGCAAAGTATTTTTGTTGCCATTAATGCTATTAAAAAGTAGTTCGTTTAATTAGCACCCATTTTTTTTTCTCATATGCCTGACTAATATGGATTGTATGATCATCTACATTACGAGTACCTTAATGTTTAAATATCCTTTTGTTATAATAAATATTTATTTAAAAAGCCTGGGAGGAGGCTGACTCCTGAAGACAGTACTGGTGTTACTTAGCTCAAGAATTAGGGTTTTAAAGTGGATATCTTTATTAATTAAATTATGGAGTATCAATGCCCAGCCGAAACACTTAGATCAAGAAACTTGAAATTTTATAAAGTTAAAATATAAATATGTTGCCGAAAAAGAAATTATCCACGTCTTGTAATGCACTATTTATTTTCATGCAACAAACTTTATTATTTTAATGAATGTATCTTTTTTATTTACAGGACCACTATATGCTATGATGTCTATAAAAACAGCACTATCATCTATATTACGAGAGTATAGAGTTGTACCTGATAGAGAAAGCGGACCAATCCCAAAAGTAAGAGTTCGATATGATATAATAATGAAGGTAGTTGACGGATATCATATTGCACTGGAAAAAAGGCACAAAGTTCGTCTACAACACTAAAATTATAGATATAATTTGAATTATGTAGGATATCGAGACATTAGGTCCATGAGGTCCTAATGCGCATATTTTGAAATAGTGTCTGGCTTTGTCGACTGGTTACACAAGGGCTGGCAGTTTTCACTCTCAACGAAAGGCATCGCTACGAGTATTCAAGGGGGAATGCTGTCAGTCTTTTGGGCACAATGCCAAGGGGGCCTTATTTTGATTTACTTTAGTTTGGATAGTTGTACACAGTTGATAGTTGTACACATGATGGAAATGGATTATTATGTAGGGATCTACAATGTGTGTAATCTTTTAATGTAAATGTTTATGTTTGTACTTTGGTGAAACAAGTAAATAGTTTATATATTTTTCAATAAATTATAATTTGACTGTATTTTATGTTTACCTTCGTCGTTCCCTAATCTATTATAAGGTTTGAGGACACCGTGAGAATTCTTCAATAGTTGCCGCCGCACACGAGCTACCGCCCACAACTACAGGACACATACCTTTCCTTTTTTTTAAACGTGTGGAAAACTAACTAAAAACCACACGTATCCTGCCTTCGATTTGGAGACCCAGGAAAGCCGTGCGTCGTAAGAATATTCCAGAACTCCCAACAGACAGACATGGTCAGTCATTTGTTTGGTGCAAATCTATGCCACTAGCAGCTTATTTGCAAGATTTATATTTCCACAAAACGGCACGGAAAGGACCACAACGAGTGACAGGTAGAAGACTTTCCGGTGAGGCGGCATGTCTCCTAGCTGGGACCCCTCCATGGGACCTGGAAGCGAGAGCCCTTGCGTCGCTGTTTAGATGGCGCAAGGAGGCGCTCGAGCGGGGCCAAAGGCCTGAGTCTCGAGAAATCGAGGCCCAGCGATCCCTGCTCCACCAGGAAACCGTGGAGACATGGAAGGTACGACTTGAGCAACCAAAGGGGGGATTCGCCACAATCGCGGCCGTCAGACCGGTCATGGACGAGTGGCTGGAGAGGAGACACGGTGCTCTCTCCTACCGGTTGACACAGATACTTGCCGGGCACGGTAGCTTCGGTAGGTATCTGTGGCGAAAACACCGGGAAACCACGGCCGAATGTCAGCACTGCGAGGACCGCAGCGATGACACGGCGCTCCACACGCTGGTGGAGTGCACAGCGTGGGCGCAACAGCGCCAGGTCCTTGTGTTGGGTCTGGACGTAGACACTCTCTCGCTCGAGACCATGGTGCGAGCCATGCTCTCCAGCGGGAGTAAGTGGGACTGCGCCGCCTCTTTCTGCGAGCAGGTCATGCTCGTGAAAGAGGCGGCGGGGCGGGAACGGGAGAGAACTCTCCCACCCGAGTTCCGCAGTCGGCGGCTTGGGCGCCGCCGACGTGTCTTCGCCGAGGACTATCGGCCTCCATGACCGGGGGCCTGAGGACGGTGAGAGGGCGGCTCACCGTCCTTACAGAAGCAGGCCGATGACGGCAGCGTGACGTGAGGAACTCACGCACGCCTCCCCCCTTAGAAGCGGGATCACACCCGAAACCCCCCCAAAGACGCGGGATTGCACCCGAACCACCCCCTGGGCGAGGCCGCAGTGGCGGCCGTGGGTCTGTTGGGTGTCCTGGGACATCCTTCCGAGGGCTTACCCGGGGCTCCCAACCATAGGCTGTTGGGCGTTACGTGAGGTTTTTTAGTCGGTAGGAGTCCGGCATAACATCCATGAGGATTTTCCCCCACGTTAAACAAAAAAAAAAAAAAAAAAGGTAGAAGACTTAACACGTCTAAGTAATTAGCAAGCATGTGGGGTAAATTATGTTTCCACTGGTCGGTCAATTGTTTGGTGCAAGCCTAAGCAAGCAAGCCTGCCTCAAGCAGCGGGTGGAATAGCCAAATATTGACAAACATAAAAAAAAGAAATGGACATCCGTACATACATAGTCTCGAAAAACATTACCCTCCTTTCTTCGGCAGTTCGGGTAAAAACTAGTAATTACATCTGCGAAGAGTAGACCTCGCGAGCAACCAGGAACAAATCAAAGCAAAACCTGAGAGGCACCTACACCATGTGCCGCATAATAATGATGACTGCCTTTATAGCGTAGTCGGTAGTGATACCGCCTGCTGCGCTGGAGGTCCTGAGTTCGATTCCTGGATCGGTCCAAATATTTGTGTGATCCACAAACGTTTGTTTCGGGGTTTGGGTGTTTTCTACGTATAATAATATGTATATATTTAGAAAAATAAACTTAAGTATTTTAAACAAATAAATAAAAATTCATTGGCAGAAAAAGATATACATGGTTAACACACAAGTAAAATGAGTAATAGTGACGGTAATAGTTGGTAGCGCTCTACTTGGATTCTCTTCGGGTAGGCGCGGCTCCCAGTTTTGCGAAATGCGTTTTTCATGAGCTAAATCCGTAGCTCTCGAGACTGCGGCTGATGGCAAGCAGTGCCACGAGATCGGATGGGTAAAATCACTGCGCGGTTAGCGGGCGGGGCGGCGGCGGCGGTTCGCGTTGAGAGTTTTTTCGCGGGTCGTCGTGTGTGCGTTTTTTACAGTTGTGGCGGACATAATGGATATGGAGCGGGGGAGGTTAGTATTGCCATAAACAATACATAAAAGTACCATGCGTTTAGTGCGTGAGTGTTGCCATGTAATAATTATAATAAATACCATAAATACATTAACTAAAAAATATGTATGCGTCGGTACTGGCGCATCCAACTTCGGGGGGCTAAGAGGACTCTTCCTCTACATTGAGTAAACATAATTTAAAAATTTTAAAAGAATGAAGACTTACGAACTAGAAATAATTCAAAAGCGTAGGAGTTATTGCGTAGGTAACGGGCAAAGCCGAGTTACAGGACGAATGTATTCACCGGAAGAAGTCTTTGACGACTCTATTATACCATCCTTCCCGGGAAACCCCTCTGAGACAACCGCAAGTGGCCACGATAAAGTATGCATATTGTCTTCCTTAACAACAACTATTGTTCCCATCGTCACAGGTTTGGACGGCGTATTTCACTTATGTTTGAGTTGGAGGGAGGTATTATTATTCGAGGGAGAGTGGCTTTTCTAGCTTTTAAAGCTAGTCTCACTGCGACCATTACTGATCTATTGTGATCGCCACTGCTTATAGTTCTTGGCTGAGTCCTGCAAATTCCAGGAATTGCAGTATCTTCATAGCCCCGATTTGTTTGATCTCACTTGGATCCAATATGTCGTCATTGCGCCTGACAATTTCCATATGTGCATTTTTAAAATTTTTCGATTTTTGCATATTTATGATCTCCGTCCAAATCTACACATGCTAGTAAAATCCGTTGAGTAATATTTAGCTTAGAACCAATTTTGCAAAATTCCGTATGTGTTTTAAGCTTTGGAAAAAAACGTTATGTGCACACACGCACATATGGAATATGCAATCTTGCCAATATCGCGCGGAAAACATGATAAATATGTAACATTATGGTGACAAACATGGTCTAATGTGACGTTAACCGTCATTTTAATTAGTATTGAAAAGAAAAGTGTGTCGAAATTAGTAAGTACCTAATGTGTTTTTTATTTATTTATTATCATATCTATATTTACATTATTACTATCTAAACTAAACCTAAATAAGGCCCCCGTGGCATTGTGCCCAAAAGACTAGCAGCATTCCCCCTTTGAATAGCAATGCCTATTCGTTGAGCGAGAAAACTGCCAGCCCTTGGGTCACCAGTTGACTCCACAAGGCGCTTTTTCAAATTCATGAAAAATTTTTGCGCATTGGGACCCCATGGACCTAGGGTCTCGACACCGACTGGACAAAAACGATACGATGAGTCGAGACCCTTATATTTATTAATTTTAATATTTTCAGCCGCTTCCGCTGCGGCACTGGCTTTTAATTTTGTTTTAGGAAGATGGGACGGGGCTAGAGTGTCAACACAAGTTGCATCCCACACCAGGACCCGACCCATCTCCCACGGTATCAAAGTTATACCATCCGGTCTCTTGCCATCGTCCCTGAAAACGCCGTTTGGCTCTAAGAGCGCAGGCACATTGGCGGTGGCAAGAGCACGGCGGATGATGTCGTTCAGCGCAGCGTGGCGTGAGAAGCGGCCTGCGCTCTTTAAACATGAAAGACCATGATGCCCCAAAGTGTCAACGTTAAAACCGCAGGGGCATCGATGTGGAGCGCAAAGCGTGACGCCAAGTCTCAAACCAACTGAAATTCTTAGGATGTCCGGTTCCAAAAAAGTTCCGGTGTTGGCTGTAGGGAAAGCTTTCAACCAATCACCGGATTCCTTTCTACTGAGCGCTAATAATCTGGCCCGATCCGGGCCTAAGCTAGCATTTAAAAAGGAGTCAAAGGTTAATTTTGACATAGCGTCGTCCCAGCTCCGTTGTAAATTTGGATGGGTGGGTAAATTTTGTCCCGGACAAGCCATTAGCCAAGCATTCTTGGCATCTGTAAGGCCAGTCGTCTCATAGTCTGTAAGACAATTCGTCAGAATTTTACCTACGAGACTCGACGTGGCATGTACAGATGACAAAAAGGCTGGCAAAGCCACACTAGAAATTTTGCGGATCCCTAGCCCACTATATTTAATGGGAAGAGATGCCTGGGACCAAGATTGTTCGCTCAGTTGTATATTGAGAATTGATTCCAAAGAAGATTTGATTAGCGAATCAATAGAAAATAAATGACTTTGATGTTTCCAAAAAGGACAACAGCGAAGCAAATAAATAGATTTGGGAACAAACGTACAAAATTTGAGAATTGTGATTGCGTAATGTGAACTAATAGAATGTAGCCGATCTACATTGGATTCAAATTTTGAAATTTTTTGTGCTATTAACTCGGGAATAGCATCTTCAAATATAGGGGACCCTAGGAGGTAAAGATTCTCTCTGCTAACAATTTTAATATTCGGACATAGGGAATTGAATTTTTCAACGAGTTCCGAATTAATGTGATTATTATGAATATATAATTCACACTTATTAAAATTTAATTCCAAACCAATTAAATGAAATTTATTTTTAATTTCTATAAGATCTGACAGAACAGAAACTGCATCACCTCCAAGAGTCCCGTCATCTAAATACCAGACGTTAAATTTTGACTTTAAATTTTGAATGATGGGGTTAATGGCTAGGCTGAAAATGGCTGGTCCGAGGGGATCACCCTGCTGGCAACCGACTTCAGAAGAAAGTTCGTTGCATTTATACATTAATTTGGAAGGTTCGTGATAACAGTTAAGTAAATAGTTATAAATTTCAGGAACATTGCTTCTAATTTCTGACAGCAGGATGTCACGGTTTACCGAATTAAAAGCATTTTTGACATCAATTTTCAGCAAAACCTCACACTCACCTTTATTAAGGTAGGTGCGTAAGGCGTGGACCGCCGCCTCACACCCACCTTTGGTACCAAACCCTAATTGAGTCGGTTCAAATTTTTGTTGTAATTTTGACAAGATGTATCGGACAGAAATTTTGGATGCTAAACGCCTAAAAGTGGACCCAACAGCAATAGGACGGACTCCTCCGTCTTTTTTAGTGAGAGCAATGAGATTAGCTCCATAGATAACAGGAGCGATCTCAGGGTTAATGTTACCAGAGAGCATGAGGTTTACTAATTTTGTTAAACAACCGATGAGGTGCTTACCTGCATCACCCACACAGTGAGAGGTTAGGTCTTTTAGGTGTTGTGGAGAAAGACCGTCAAGACCAGCTGCTGATCCGACTTTAAAAGCATTAATCGCACTCACTGTGTCCTTATCCTGTGCAAGTAAACACACATCGGGTGATGTAGGCGGGTCCAGAACGTAGTCCGAGACTGGAGCTGAGGGATGTTTTGTCTGTAAAGACGTAAGGGTATCTGTTGTATCTGGAGACAGTACATCACTTGAAAACAGGAGACGTGCGGCTCCTTTTAAATCTCCGTCGCTAACTTTTGCTTCTACAAGCTTGTTAACATTATAAATCTTTTTGTTATAATTTCCAGTAAAACAGCAATTTTGAGTCGGAAGTGTGGGGTTAGAACAATTATTTTTAATTTTTTGTGTGAGAGATATAGTCTCATTATTTGATAAGTTTTGTTATGGATAGAGTCCCACCCACAATATATGGGTCACTTTCCGGTCTTACCTGCGAGTGGTGCTTCTGCTGATAAACGGATGAGGTCATGACAAAGAGAAAAACAAACAAAATAAAACACTACGCACTACTTAGCCGTCTGGTCAACGTCGTACAATAAGGCCCAAACCGCTACCAATATGAAAGCTTATAAAAATAAACGACCCACGGTTCCCTGCACTTGCGCTGTTCCGGTCGCGGTAGCGGTGGCAACAATAATATAATATATAACAATGGCGGGAGGGAAGTGCAAAGAATTTACGGGCTTAGACAGGCTACCATTCACGACTGATCCTGGCTCCATATAACGACGCACTTTAGGTACACTCCATAGCTGAACGAGCATCTCATCAAACTCGAGGTAGAATTGAGTCGCGAAGACATACTAGACTTGTGCGAGGTCCGAATAAAGGGTATCTTCACTTACACACTTTAATCAAGGAACACTAGAACACGCCAACCAAAGATGAAATGCCCTATTTTTAGCAAAGTGATGAAAGGACCTCCGACGGTGGTGTCAATTTTATGGTGAAAATTTACCTCATTAGCAGTGGTGTGGAAGTCAGCAGTGTATCAGCTCGGGTAGCATATCATATACTGGAACTCATCGACAGGAGCTCCCTGAATGTGATACAGGTGTTTGCCACTACCTCGAGAAGCACGAAAGAGGCAATCGAGGCTGTGTATGAAGACATAGCGAAGATATTACAAGGCACTGCCAACTACTATGTTAATGGGGATTTTCAACGCCAATTGTAGAGTATAAGGTCACGGCAAAACCGTGATACGGAATGACTGAGGCACATACCTACTTGTTGATTTTCCCTCCAATCTCGGGGTCACTTCTTAGTGAATTCTTTCTTTAATATGAGGCCCCATAGAAAGTAGATTTGGTTAAGCCCCGACAAAGTCACAATTAATAAGAAAGTCTTTATCATAACGGACAAAAGTGATGACTTTGTGATTGTCAGGTGGTTTAATGCCGGTTGTGATCACTGACTTGTCCCAGTATTTTCAGAAACAGCCCAGGTAATAAAGCTTGTTCTTCGACCTACTACGCTCCACATAGAATTGGGATCCGAAAGGTTTCAATTGAAACTTAGAAATTGTTTCGATTTGCTAGAAACCACTGACAACGATAAAACCGACACAGTGCACGGTGGTTCCGCCAATAGGTCATAAATGCTAAAATTTCATCACCAATTACTCCAATTTAATTATGTATAACGTTTTACCGAAAGACAAGCTACCCTAAAATACAAATATGTCACCCATTCTACCTAATTATCACTTATTTCTCGACCTCTCTAAAGTGAACGCATCATTACGTTGCGCTCGCCTTATCAGTAACTCATTAGCACTGCTATATGTGTGACTGAATTTTGAGAACTGCATTATTTTTGAGGGGGGTTTTTGAAATGGATTTCTAAGATCAAGGTATGTTATTACTAATTAGCTATATTTTTAAGTTTTGTTTTACTTATTATGGCGTATTTTTACGTGCTACGTCACACAGTATTTCTACCAAATGTGTATGTTATAGTTGACTTCACATAGCTAAAAATTTCAACCATAATCGAATACTCTCACATATCTTATATTAAAGATCGAACTGTCTATTTTGAAAATATAAAAGGTTTTGCTGCGCCCTTTTGCATCTTTAGTTGCTATATAGGCTCTACGACTGCGTAGGCTTGTCTACGAAACACATGTTAATTATATTAATGTTTTTTTTTCAGGAACTTTGATTAAATGTTCTTTCTCAAGGATGCATTTTTTGAGTTTTGGTCTGCCATGGCTAGAACTATTCCTCAAAAACATCAACACGTGTTGGTAACTATTGTAGCTTTACTGGAAGAGGCCAAAAATGTAGAAATTAGGAACTTAGATAGTAAAATACTCAATTTATATTTAAGTCTTGATAGATTTTGGAAAGTTGTCTCTAGAAGTAAATCAACATTTTGGCACAATTACTCAGATTGGTTAAATGAAAATGAATGTTTCAAATTAGTAAGGGGTAATGAGGAGTGCATTCAAAAAAACGCGATCCAGCTCGGGCCATCTTCCGAACGCGGACATTCCAGGAAATATTTTTGAAATTTGTCTAAGCGCTCGAAATGTAGAAGTTTGGCAGAATTATCACAAGTAGATGACTCTGCTGTGAATTCACTAATTAATACTAGAAACACTGAATATAAATTCGAATAAATTTAATGAAAATTCCTTGGAAACCGCTCGAAGTTTAATTCAAGAACATCCGTGGTATAATCTCCCAGCTTCCGTTCACTAAGTCCTCATCGATGGTACTGAAGTAGCACAGTACGCTTTATTATCTATTGAGGAATTATCCGAAGAGCCAGCAGAATCTAACAACAAAAGTTATAAGGCTTTCAGACACGGAATCACACGAGAAAAATGTCACGAGTATTTTTATTTTACGAATACGGACTAACTTAAAGACTTTTACTCAGCTCAGACCCATTTATTACCTACTGGTCTTCGGAAATTTCCCCGTAAGAAAAAAAAAGCGTTATGTCAAGGCAGGTTTTAGATTTATAAAGAATTTAGTTTAAATTGAAATTAGGTTTGCTGTTGTAATGATTTAGCTTAGTTGTGGTTATGATGACGTTTGTAAATAAATTGTAGTTTTAGTTTTCTTGTCTTTTATATAAAAAAGAATATTATATTTAACGATAACCCCTTCAAGAACGGCGTTAATATCATATTCAGATATACATATTTACGAACGAGGGAGAACTCAAATATTGTGTATTAATTTTTTTTGTTAAACAGTACATATTGTACAGTTTACTGTATATTATGTATTAAATTATGTAAATAAAGCACTAATGTACATTCATGAAGAATTCTTTTTATTATTTACCCTCAGAAAAAATCCCATTTACCAAATTTAATAAAGTAAGGTATTTATGACCGCGCTTGTTCGGCGCTTGGACCACCGTGCAGTGGTAAAAACGTTACAACAAGTGCTCAAAGATTTTGGTCCAGCAATGGCAAAAAAGGTGTTCAAAGCTCGAGACTCTCGAAGTTATGAAGATTAGACGGAAAATGAGACCTACGCCTGCGTATTCGTCAGAACGGTTTGACCTTATCGTCAAACTTCTAAAGCTGATAAGACCCGACCTCAGACGTAATAACATCAGTGTTTTCGAGGCTACGATTGAGTAGAACAGGGGCATTAAGGTCTGTAGCCAACAGTTCAAAAGCAGCAAACAGCCACAGGTAGCAAAATTGTACCCTCAAGGTTAATTTCATTAATATTCTCGAGGAAATGGACTGCTTTTACAGATACTTATAATTATCACGGATTAATTAGTCTAGAAATGATGGCCACATGGTTCCATTAACGCACCAATATCCCAGATATCGATCAGAGCGAAGTCAGCGCGGCTCTCGAGCAACTCAAAAATAATAAATCCCCTTGAGAGCACGGAATTAATAAACAACACCTTAAATTTGGTGGGACTCAGGTCCTTAAAGTGTATTAAATTTCATTCTCCGGCTGGAACAGACGGCTAAAGCGGGGAGAGGGAGTGTGGTGAATCTGATCTTAAAAAAAGGTGACAAGACCTGCCCCATGTCACTTGTGCGCGAGCCATGTTTACAAGTTGTTCTCGAGAGTAGTGTCACAAATTGCCTCACCGTAAAGAAACGACGTAGCAGTAGCAGGGACTAATCCTAGGCGAAAGATTGAGGCTTGTGGTTGCCCAGAAGTCTACTTAAGTACCTTGAAACCTGATTTGAAACGATGTTTTCCGTCAGAATACCAGAGTTGTCGATATAGCTCTCAGAGCATGCGTTTTGATGGTAGGTACACATTTATAAAAGAAACGATAGCCGAGCTTGATGAACGTAGGATAGGAAGATCCCCCTCCTGATGGCTCGACCGCCTGAAAAGGTCACAGAGAGTGACTGAATGCGGAAAACGTAGGACCATATGTTCCGTCGTAATTTTGATTGCCTGAATATGATTACCTAATTAAAAATAGGCATAAAGCTGTCCACGGTTTCCACAGACATAAGATCGTACGTAATTATTCAAAAGTTTTAGCTCCATCTATTTTGTTCTGCACTCTGCATTGGACTCGTGTAAGTGGATTAAGGACTTTATAGAGGAGTTTATATTGTGACTTTTAGGTATTTTAACATACTTTTAATTTAACTTTTACGATTAACAACAGAAGTTTTAATTAATACTAATACATTACAAAACGACCGACCAATAATTGTGAAAATGAAAGTAGTACACTGAATGTTTAATACCGAAATGTCACATAATAGACTAGTTTTTGAGAAAACAGTGTTAACATTATCCCTTATGTGCATGAAAATGGCACATGAATAATTTGCATGCACAGTGCCAAAACAGGTATGTGCAGATTTACAGATAAAAAATATTAAATCTTCAAATATATGCAACATTGCATTTCAAATGTATTTCTTACATATGTAATAAATGAATGTTCATAATACTGCATTTACAGATTTTTGATTACTTACACACTTTTTGAAAAAACATGTTTTTTTGAGTTTCCCAAAACCTTGTAAAAATCACATCCGGAACTTGTCAGGCGCAACGACGATGTGGTCTCCAAGTAGAAAACTGCGACTACGCATCAAGGCTGGGCATTCTGTCAGGATGTGCACAGATGTTTCATCGGCCTCTAAACACAGCCTACACTATCGTGTGTCACTAATCCCCAGATTGTGCATGTGTTTGTTCAACCCACAATGCCCAGTAAGTGCCCCAACCAGGATGCGCAAGTTATTCCTGCTCAACGCCAAGATTTCCGAGGAAGTCTTTTTGCGGAAGGCAGGAATTAGTTTCTTTGAGTGTTCCATTCCTGGGGTATTCCTCCAGAGTTGGATAGCTGCAAAGAGACAGTAGGTGTCCAGGGTGAGCTTAACAAGACCCTTTGGTATGCCGCATATCGGTTTTGGACCAAAGCTCTTCTGCTCGGCTCCTGCTTTTGCGAGTTCGTCGGTAATCTCATTGCCTTCGTGCCCCGCATGACCTGGCACCCATCTTAAAATCACCCTGTTCTTCTCTCCCAGGGTGTTTAGTAATTGCATGCAACTTTCGGCCAGTCTCGAGGTGAGAACATCCGAGGCCACGGCCAATAGTGCTGCTTGACTATCTGAATGTATGTAGATAGTTTTGTTAAGGTAGTTGCTTTGCAGATTCATTGCTGCACATTCAATGATGGCGTAAACCTCTGCCTGGAATATCGAGGAGTACCTTCCAAGATTGACACTCAGTCTTCTTTTTGGTTCCTCCCCATAAACTCCGAATCCTACCTTAGAACCGGATTTTGATCCATCTGTGTACCATCTGAGACTGCCTGGTTTCCAGGTAATATTACCCTTGTTCCAGTTTTCTCTAGATGGAATTTCTGGAGGGAGGTAAGATATTCCGTACTCCAGCGTGTCCAGTAACTTTGAACAATTCTTTATAACAAAATTGATAGCAGGTGAGTCTATTATCTGGTAATAGGGGTTCAATATGTTCAGCGGGTAAATATTTAAGCAGAGGAACATTAAGAAAATGATTAGGCGTTAGGTGGGTTGGATCCGATGGATCCGAAGAAAGTAGGCAAATCGGACGGCTATTCAAAATGCCTTCAATTTGCACCAATATTGTATTGAATTCTTCATAGGTGAGTTTGACTTCCGATAGCTTTAAATAAATGAGACTTAACACATTTGACATTTATTTCAGGCAACAAATTAAAATTGGGCCCGAAAGGTCGGCTGTGCTGAAACTGAATCTTATGTTTTTTTTTTTGTTAACGCGGGGAACGCATTTACGCGCCTTCATCCCAGCTGCGGGGGCAGCTGGGATGGTGTGTGGGACTCCCGGCCCGGTCCGGAATGGACCGTCCTACCCACTAAACCCCGCGGTGTTCCTCCTCACCCTTTAGCTGGGCCGAGGGATATCAAAAGATTATTCACGTCGACCCGGCTAGGGGCGCCCCGTTTGTTCGGGGCTCTCCTCGGGGGAGCCAGATGGGCGGCTCCCCAAAGCTCCCTAAGGAGCTAAAAACCACGCCTGCACCGCTCTCGAGCGCCCCTCTGTAATAGAGGAGACAGAGAGCGGCTGGCGCAGGCGTGCGCTAATGGGCACCCCCGGAACACGGGAAAGGTGCCCACCGCCATGTGACCGTTGGTGGGCGGGGTCCCCCGACCTTACGCCCACGGTCAAGAAACAATCGGGGACGCGTCACTACGCGTCCCCTATTGTTTCTTGACCGTGTCAAGAGGAGTCACTACTTACAGTACCTACAGTATAGATACAGTACAGTATAGATACAGTAGTACACTACTACACTTGAGGAGTCACTACTCCTCACCGCGGCGCCCCCGAACTGCACGGCAGAGCGGGAGCATTATCCGTTACTCCCGCTCTCCCGCACAGTGCACCTCCCGCTTTTCCGCCATCACCTCGCCAACTGGCGAGGTGACAGCGGCCCAGCACTGTTGCCGCCGGTCGCGCCGTTATTCACGGCCGGCAGCCCGAACTGCATGGCAGGGCGGGAGCATTTACCCAAACTCCCGCCCCCCACGCAGTGCCTCTCCCACTTTGCCGCCATCGTCTCGCCAGCAAGGTGGCGAAGCGACGGCGACCCAGCATTGCTGCTGCCGGCCGTGAATAACGGCACGGCCGGCAGCAACACACACAACCGAGCAACCCACAGGTGGGTTACTCCCGCCTCGGCCGGAATTAGCCAGAGTAGCACAACTCCCCCACAGAGGAAGGGGAGTGGTCGCTACTCCGTTGCCCAGGATGCACCACGAGGAGGATCCGACCCATTGGGGTCCTTAAGATGTTAGTAGGACCCCGCATCCCAACTGAATCTTATGTTGAGTTAGATGATTATTCAGATCATGCTGGATCCACCTATGATTGTAATTGTCAACTTTATTAACCATGTTTCGAGCAAATAAACAATTCTCATTCTGATCGTTTTTATAATAGTGGACTCTATAAGCGTGTAAATTTCGTTCAATTTTAGTGTCGCACCTATGAAATTAGTGCCTCCATCGCTGTACAACACTGAAACAGGACCCCTGCGTGAGATAAAGCGTTTAAAGGCAGCGAGAAATAAATCTGTACTAAGATCACTGACTAACTCCAAATGGAGCGCCTTTGTTTTGAGACAGAGGAACAAGCAAATATAAGCTTTATGATTTTTTACTCCACGACGTCGTATATGAGTTACGTACAAGGGTCCCGCGTAATCAACTGCGGTATGTACAAATGACTTTACTTGCGAGACTCTAATGGATGGCAGATCACCCATAGGTGGAGTTGTAGAACGAGGCCTAGCTTTAAAACATAAATTACGTACATAATTGCGTAAAAAGGCAGCTGCTAAATTTAAATATAAAATAAGACCCAACGAAAACAACTATAACAGATATGTCTCAATACGTAATCACTGCAACAAGGTGTGTAGGAATGCACAACGCCAACACATTCACAATAATATTCAAAATAACGACTCAGGAAAGGTCTGGAAATTTCTCAAGTCTTTGGGGGTTGGAAGAAAACAACAAGATATAATGCCTAAGGATTTAAATCTTGATTTATAAAATTAACATTTTGCTGCCTCGTCCAACTATGATAGGACAACTAAGGAACAAACAATTGACTTTCTTTCATCTCTTCCAAAACCCGACTATCCCCCATTCGTCTTTAACCTCTTTACTGCTTGTGATGTTAGGAGGGCAATCATATCAATCTCATCGAGGGCAATTGGTGAAGACTGCATCAGTCGTCAAATGGTCCTTCCCATCCTCAATGAACTCCTTCCCATTATATGCCACATTTTCAACTACTCCATAACCAGTGGTGTCTTCCCAACCTCATGGAAAAACAGTCGCATAATTCCCATTCCTAAAAAGACCAAACCGCTAACTTTCACTGATTACCGCCCCATATCCATACTCCCATTCCTATCTAAAGTCCTCGAACGTCTTGTACACTTACAAATTAGTAGATTCCTCAGCAAGAATAATATCCTCAATCCCTTTCCGGCTTCCGTCCGGGTCATAGTACTGGTACAGCTCTGATCAAAATTACTGATGATATCCGATGTGGAATGGAAGCTGGAAAGCTGACATTACTCGCATTATTGGATTTCAGTAATGCGTTCAACACCGTTGATTTCGATGTATTGCTGTGTGTATGCCGCTCTCTTAATATATCTCCAACAGTGATTGATTGGCTTAAAAGTTACCTGCGCGGTCGCCGGCAACGTGTATGTATTGAAAATTCGTTCTCAAATTGGTGTAATACTGCCGTTGGCGTACCCCAGGGTGGCGTTCTCTCTCCTTTGCTTTTCTCAATTTTTATAAATTCCATCACAACTCATATTTCTTCTTCTTGCCACCTTTATGCAGATGATTTACAAATATACTGTCAAGCACCACTTCAACAATTGAAGGAAGCTGTTGTAATCGTAAATAGAGATTTAAGGAAAATAAGCGACTGGAGTAGGTCTTATGGCCTCAAGGTGAATCCCGTGAAAACTCAAGTTGCTATCTTGGGCAGCTCCAGAACTCGATCAAAAATTGTGTGGTCAGATATCCCCCCGGTAATTTTTGATAGCACAACTATTCCCATTAGTGATAAGGTTAAGAATTTGGGGATATATCTGGATATATCCATATAAGAATTTTTGATAGCACAACTATTCCCATTAGTGATAAGGTGAAGAATTTGGGGATATATCTGGATATATCCCCAAATTCTTGGAATGGGAGTATGGATATGGGGCGGTAATTAGAGAAAGTTAGTGGTTTGGTCTTTTTAGGAATGGGAATTATGCGACTGTTTTTCCATGAGGTCGGGAAGACACCACTGGTTATGGAGTAGTTGAAAATGTGGCATATAATGGGAAGGAGTTGCGGGAGTCGCTGGACAAGGGTGACGTCCGCGTCACCAGACCCAACAAATGCGCCGCGCTGCGCATTTCGGGTCTGGATGACGCGGCCACGACGGAGGAAATAATCTCCACCATCGTGGAGGCGAGTGGCAGCCCCCGTGATCAGGTGAGGTCAGGCGAAATCCGCTTTGGCCCCACTGGTCACGGGTCGGCAGTCGTAAGCTGTCCCGTCGCGGCGGCTCAAAAAGTTGCGGACGGACGGAGCCTCCTTATTGGGGGCTTCTTGAGGGCGCAGGTGCATCTCCTGCAGCCCCGCGAAGCCAGGTGCTTTAGGTGCCTGGTCGTGGGGCATGTGGGGGTTCAGTGTGCGGCGGAAGTCACCGTGGGCGACCGGTGCTTCCGCTGTAGTCAGCCCGGTCACAAGGCCCTTGCCTGCGACGCCCCGCCGCGGTGTTATAAATGCGTGGCGGAGGGCAAGGAGACCGACCACCGGGCGGGCAGCAAGTCCTGCGCTGCCTCAAGGCCGAGGCCCCGTCCGTCCGCACGGGGGGCTGAGAGTGAGGTGGCACGCCCGCGGCAGGGTGCGGAAATGGACGTCCATTAATGGACACCCATATCCGCATCCTGCAGGTGAATTTGAACCACTGCACTGGTGCTCAGGACCTTCTGTACCAGAGCATCAGGCAGTGTTCCATTAACATCGCAGTCGTCGCCGAGCCGTATTGGGTTCACCCGGGAAGCCCAGTGGATCTGGACGGCATGGTGACTATTTTTGGGGGGACCGGCGCGGACGACTCGCGCCTGGCGGTCATCGCTAGGGGTCCGGGTTGTGTCGCGGCGGATTACGAGGGTGTGGCTGTCGTGGCCGTTTACATTTCGCCGAGCCTCGACCAGCATCAGTTCGAGCTATGGCTCCCTGAGCTGGACGTCGTCCTCGCTGCATGCCGGCCTCGCCCTGTCCTGGTCCTGGGAGACTTCAATGCCTGGTCGCAGGCTTGGGGCTCCCGGGAAACCAGAGACAGGGGGAGGATACTGGAGGACTGGGTCACAACACGTGGCCTAGTCATCCTGAACCGGGGGAACGTCGCAACCTGTACGCGGCGGGGGCTCAGCTCGGTCATAGCCGTGTCGTTTGCGACCCCTGAGCTCGCCCGCCGTGTCCAGGGATGGCGCGTGGTGGAGGAGGAGGAGACGTTGTCAGATCACCGATATATTCGGTTCGACGTCTCCCCTCCACCAAACCTGCCGCCAGCAATTGCGAATCCCCCGGAACCGCGTTGGGCACTTCATCGCCTTGATCGGGAGGCTCTCCTGGAGGCGGCCATCGTGCAGGCCTGGATTCCGTCAGCGGACAGGCCTGCCGATGTTGATACCGAGGTGGAGTGGTTCGGGAGAGCCATGTCGCACATCTGCGATGCGGCGATGCCCAGGGCTAGGCCCAGGCCGGCGAGGAAACAGGTGTACTGGTGGACGCCGGAAATCGCGCAGTTGCGCGCGGAGTGCGTTACCGCGCGCCGCCGGTACACCAGGTTCCGCCGAAGGCGTCGCCACCCAGACGATGCGGCAGCCCGAGAGACGGAGCTCTACGATGGGTACAAGGAAGCCAAGAGGGCCCTCCACACGGCCATCAAGCGGTCCAAAAAGCTGGGCCGCGATGAGCTGATGGAGACTCTGGAGCGGAACCCGTGGGGGCGCCCGTACCTTATGGTAAGGGGCAAACTACGCCCTAAGGCGCCCCCACTGACTCAGAGTCTCCAGCCGGAGCGGCTGGAGGAGGTCCTGGACTCCTTGTTCCCGTCGAGAGCATAGGAACATATTTCTCCGCGCATGGCTTCGTCTCAGGCGCCCAACGCGGAAGGCAGCGAGAACGACGTGCCCGTAGTCACCGAGGGTGAGTTAGGGGCGGCTGTACTACGGCTTTAATCCCGCAGAAACACCGCCCTTGGACCCTAAATTCCCCGTCAGGGTACCGGCCGATCGTGTTGCTCGACGAGGTGTGCAAGCTCTTTGAGCGCATTATTGCACAACGCCTCGTCGGGCACCTCACACGCGTGGGGCCTGATCTGTACCTGGGGATCGTGCGAAGCATGGCTCTGTACGGGGCTCCCGTATGGGCGGAGACCTTGACGGCCAGCAATGAGGCTAGACTGCTGAGCCCGCAGAGAGTGATGGCCGTCAGGGTGATAAGAGGATTCTGTACGATCTCCGGTGAGGCGGCATGTCTCCTAGCCGGGACCCCTCCATGGGACCTGGAAGCGAGAGCCCTTGCGTCACTGTTCAGATGGCGCAAGGAGGCGCTGGAGCGGGGCCAAAGGCCTGCGTCTCGAGAAATCGAGGCCCAGCGGACCCTGCTCCACCAGGAAACCGTGGAGACATGGAAGGTGCGACTTGAGCAACCAAATGGGGGATTCGCCACAATCGCGGCCGTCAGACCGGTCATAGACGAGTGGCTGGAGAGAAGACACGGTGCTCTCTCCTACCGGTTGACACAGATGCTTGCCGGGCACGGTAGCTTCGGTAGGTATCTGCGGCGAAAACACCGGGAAACCACGGCCGAGTGTCAGCACTGCGAGGACCGCAGCGATGACACGGCGCTCCACACGCTGGTGGAGTGCACGGCGTGGGCACAACAGCGCCAGGTCCTCGTAGTGGGTCTGGGCGTGGACACTCTCTCGCTTGAGGCCATGGTGCGAGCCATGCTCTCCAGCGGGAGTAAGTGGGACTGCTCCGCCTCTTTCTGCGAGCAGGTCATGCTCGCGAAGGAGGCGGCGGGCCGGGTGCGGGAAAGAACTCTCCCACCCGAGTTCCGCAGTCGACGCCCCGGGCGCCGCCGACGTGTCTTCGCCGGGGACTATCGGCCTCCATGACCGGGGGTCCGAGGACGGTGAGAGGGCCGCTCACCGTCCTTACAGAAGCAGGCCTATGACGGCAGCGTGACGTGAGCAACTCAGGCACGCCCCCCCTTAGAAGCGGGGTCACACCCGAAACCCCCCATAGACGCGGGATTGCACCCGAACCACCCCCTGGGCGAGGCCGCAGCGGCGGCCGTAGGTCTGTTGGGAGTCACGGGACATCCTTCCTGAGGGCTTACCCGGGGCTCTCAACCATAGGCTGTTGGACGTTACGTGAGGTTTTTTTAGTCGGTAAGAGTCCGGCATAGCATTCTATGAGGATTTTCCATCACGTTAAAAAAAAAAAAAAAAAAAAAAAAAGCATAGACGCAGTATTCTACGGTACAGTATTGTGATATTTAAGATAAGGGAAAAAATTAAAACAAAAATTCTAAAACCTACCTTTTTTTTTTTTTTTTTTTTAACGTGAGGGAAAATCCTCGTAGGATGCTATGCCGGACTCTTACCGACTAAAAAACCTCACGTAACGCCCAACAGTCTATGGTTGAGAGCCCCGGGTAAGCCCTCAGGAAGGATGTCCCGTGAGCGTTCTAATACCTACCTATTTCTGTTTTATTTCGTTTCTTGTCATTTAAATATTTAACAGAAGTTGAATTTACCTAATTAATGAAATGTGGGGAACCACATTTTTGTTAAATTTATTTTAATGATTTTTTTTTAATTTTTTTAGTTGAATTTTATTTTATTTATGTTTAATTTTCATTTTTATAATTTACTAGCGGTACCCTGCCACGCTTCGCTGTGACTTTTTTATGGTGGTTTTATGTACCTATGAGAAATGAGTAACAAACTAAATGATGAGTACATTTTAAAAAAAATGTGTACACACGTAAGAAGTTAAACTTCTTCATGACCTTATTTTTCGAAAGAAAAATCATGAAATATACATAGGAGTTAGTAATCCAAAAGTTCAAAAGTTCAAAAGTTCAAAAGTCCAAAGTCAAAAAGTCAAAAAGTCCAAAATTCCAATAGTCCAAAAGTCCAATAGTTCAAAAGTTCAAAGTCCAAAAGTCCAAAACTACAAAGTCTAAAAGTCTAAAATTCTAAAAGTCCAAAAGTCCAAAAGTCCAAAACTCCAAAACTCCAAAACTCCAAAACTCCAAAACTCCAAAACTCCAAAACTCCAAAACTCCAAAACTCCAAAACTCCAAAACTCCAAAACTCCAAAACTCCAAAACTCCAAAACTCCAAAACTCCAAAACTCCAAAACTCCGAAACTCCAAAACTCCAAAACTCCAAAACTCCAAAACTCCAAAACTCCAAAACTCCAAAACTCCAAAACTCCAAAACTCCAAAACTCCAAAACTCCAAAACTCCAAAACTCCAAAACTCCAAAACTCTAAAACTCCAAAACTCCAAAACTCCAAAACTCCAAAACTCCAAAACTCCAAAACTCCAAAACTCCAAAACTCCAAAACTCCAAAACTCCAAAACTCCAAAACTCCAAAACTCCAAAACTCCAAAACTCCAAAACTCCAAAACTCCAAAACTCCAAAACTCCAAAACTCCAAAACTCCAAAACTCCAAAACTCCAAAACTCCAAAACTCCAAAACTCCAAAACTCCAAAACTCCAAAACTCCAAAACTCCAAAACTCCAAAACTCCAAAACTCCAAAACTCCAAAACTCCAAAACTCCAAAACTCCAAAACTCCAAAACTCCAAAACTCCAAAACTCCAAAACTCCAAAACTCCAAAACTCCAAAACTCCAAAACTCCAAAACTCCAAAACTCCAAAACTCCAAAACTCCAAAACTTCAAAACTTCAAAACTCCAAAACTCCAAAACTCCAAAACTCCAAAACTCCAAAACTCCAAAACTCCAAAACTCCAAAACTCCAAAACTCCAAAATGTCCAAAGTCCAAAAGGCCATAACTCCAAAGTCTAAAAGTCTAAAATTCTAAAAGTCCAAAAGTCCAAAACTCCAAATTCTAAAAGTCCAAAAGTCCAAAAGTCCAAAACTCCATAACTCCAACACTCCAATACTCCAAAAGTCTAAAGTCCAAAAGTCCAAAACTCCATAACTTCAACACTCCAATACTCCAAAAGTCTAAAGTCCAAAACTCCAAAATTCCGAATGTCCAAAAAGTTCAAAAATAACATGCAAAACATATCTGACCTCTTTATTAGGTGCGTACTCTCTTTTATTATTCTGAATGCAAGGAGGCCGCAATCAAACTTCTCTTAAAAATCATCAATCTGGTAGGTACCTTCTAAATAGGTTGTTTTTAATATTTTGTTCTGAAGCTGGCAGAATATAATTAAAAACAAAACGACCAACGCCATCTATTGGTAATATCACTTTTTAAAGCTATTTTATTGTTATTGCTGTTATGATAAAAGTGTATAAAGTAGCCTAAAACCATCTCTGAATTCTATTGTATATCGTGTCCAATTTTGAGCTCAATCGATTCAGTAAATTTTGAGTTTTTAATAGATACACAAACGCACACAACATTTTTATATATATAGATTTATTTAATTTTGAAAACACTTCTTTCCGAGTATGAGAAATGAAATAGTAGACTGTATAACAAGGGGGCAAAATAGTATTTTTACGGCGAGGGCGCTACTTTGAATCACGAGCGAAGCGAAGGATTATAGAATAGAATCCCGAGCTGTTCGAGGGATTCTAACGTATTGAACAACTATTTTTAATACAGTTGCTCAAAAAGTGGCGTATTACAGGGACGTATAGCGTTCGGGATGTGGGCTATTACACACTCGTTCTTTTTCTTTACCATTCCCATACTCGTGCGTTTTCTTTCCCAATTGTCGAAATAATGTCTGTGATTCATGCAAATATTTCTAAAAAAAGATACCAACTTGTTTCAATATCAGATTAAAAGTAATTTTAATTAAAAGTAATTTTAATTAAAATTTAAGCATAAATTAATATAAGTATCGGCCAAATTAAATTTATAAATATAAAAAAAGTTGGCTGTATGAAGTGCACTGCCATAGTCTCTGCCATAGATTTAGAATGTACAAGATGAACAGTGTCAAACTGAAGACGAGACCAAAAATGAAAGATCTATGTGTGGGTTAAATAGTGTTGTTGAATGGTCACACCTATGTTATCGATAAAAGTATCTGTATAAATGGATGGAATGGAAATGAAACTTCTAAGCACACAAAGTGCTTAGAAGTTTCATCTCCAACTTCTTGTTTTGAGAATAAATTGTTAATTTGAATGTAATCGACTATGAAAAAGTAAAAATGGGATTATATGGGGTAACTCGTAATATTAGAAATTCTGTAGTGATTTTACGAATTTTGATTCAGTATGTGAATGTGAAAATACACTTTTAAAATGTAATTTATGGCATCGTACATTGCATTGTTGCCGCCTACATATATATTTTGCCAATTGAATTTGAAATTTTACTAAAAATCCAACTCTTATCGTAATACTAAACCTAGAAACTCATTTATTATTGAACCCTAGTAACAATAAAAGATATTACTCGTAGATTTTTTTAAATATATTAACCTCGCCAAATTGACGTCGCCACTGATGGAAACTAATGGAAAGCCGTGGCGCATCTAGCGAATGGGGGCCATGCTTACAGCACACAAGACTTCTGACAGTAGTCCTCAAGTTGGCGGCCCTATGATGTGCCTCTTCACGCTCCGCTTGTAGAACCCGGGATTGTAAAATGAGGGAAACACATGTGCGGGCAGGTCGTTCCAGGATTTTGTAGTTCGACAGAGGAACGATCTTTTGAAACGCTCAGTTCTGGCGAAGATTCTCTCCGCTATATATGAGTGGCACCTCTGCCCGACGTGTTGTTCGGAATCGGAAAGGAGATGGTGGAATCAGGTTGAAGAGCTCTTCAGAACATTCGCCGTGATACATTCAGTAGAAGGCAGCCAAGGACGCTATGGTTCTTTGCTGCGCTAACGGCTCAAGGCTTACCGTCATCTTAGGACAACCTATAATTGAAATCGGATAACACGTCTCTGCATAGCGCCAAGCGCGTCCAGTAAGTACCTCGCACAGTCATCCCAATGGTGAGAACAGTATTCGACGCAGAGGCTAATCTGCGCCTTGCACAGCAAACATCCCGGTGTGGCGTGGAGTACCTTAAGTGAAGTAAAATTATAAAAATTCAACTCAAAATGGATCACAAATTTTGGAAATATTATATTAAAATAGGCACAAAACCCTAAAGAAAAGGTTAAATAACACAGTTCGAGTAAAAATCAATCATATTTATAGTAAACTAGCTGACCCGCGCAACTTCGTTTACGTGACAAATCTAGAACCGCTCGACCGATTTTGTGCAAACTTTACATAAACCATCTACTAAAATTTACTAAATAGTCCGAACAAAGCCTAAACATTTGGTTTGGATAGGTGAGCCCGATCTCGAGTTATAAAATTACAACGAAAAGTGGCATTGATTTTTATATATATAGATTAAATCCAGATAAGTTTGTTTGTAGCAATGCCACTATAATGAACTATCGACATCCTTATCGATACCTACCCATGACTATTTTACTGTAAACAGCCCTTTCTATTTCTGCCTTATATATCCTCCAAAAATGCATTTACACATTAAATATTGTGTTATGTATGAAGGAAAATGCATAATCTACGTTATGAGTTGGACTTTCAGTGAAATTTTACATCCAATTTGGCAAAATATGTACGTCAAAAATGAAACGAACGAAGTCACAAATGACCTGTTAAACGAGTCTTTCTTCGTATAATTGCGTTTTGTAATATCCTATTCACACACTAAACACGGCAATATTGTTGAAAATATAAAATTTTCTATTTTAATCGTAAGATCACTACAGATTATTGGATTTTATAAATAACATAGAGCCGCCATAGGATCCCAGCGGGCTCAGCGATTCAAAATACTGACATATGAGTACACAATTTGCTTTCTCTTTTCCTCTCGAGCTAAGTGCTATGGATAATGAGGTCTCGCTCGCACGCTTTGTATATCTATTGAGAGTAGCGAAAAATTCTAAATCTATGGTCTCTGCTGAGGAAGGTACCTATACAGGGTGGAATTTAAAGACGGTAGTTGGAGGGCAAGTACCCTTAATATTGATAATGGCAAATTTTGCTGAAAGGAAACATTCCTTTATTTTCAAAAGTAAGTAAAATTGCATTTAAAGATTTTTGAAAAATCACCTGTTTGAGCCGGGAATCGAACCTGGGAGATGTGAAAAAAAAACATCCTATATTTTATGATACCAACCGAAAGAGTCTTTAATAAGGAACAATTTCTTTTGAACAACATAGTATCCTAAATTAAAGGAAGACCAAGTAAAATATATTTTTATTGTAAAGCTTACTCACTATCTGAAGAAAAAAAAATAGTCTAATTGAGATTCTTCTAATTTTTTTGAAGTTGGTTAAAAATATGTTCTAGTTTCTGTGAATGGGAATATTTGTTCTGGTCACTTAACCAACTAACTTCAAAAAAAAAATTAGAAGAATCTCAATTAGACTGTTTTTTCTTCTTCACATAGTGAGTAAGCTTTACAGTAAAAACATATTTTACTTGGTCTTCCTTTGATTTAAGATACTATGTTGTCTGAAAGAACTTGTTTCTTAGTAAAGACTCTTTCGGTTGGTATCATAAAATACAGGATGTTTTTTTTTTCCACATCTCCCAGGTTCGATTCCCGGCTCAAACATGTGATTTTTCAAAAATCTTTAAATGCAGTTTTACTTATTTTTGAAAATAAAGGAATGTTTCCTTTCAGCAAAACTTGCCATTATCAATAATAAGGGTACTTTCCCTCCAACTACCGTCTTTAAATTCCACCCTGTATATTCTTTTACGGTTGGCGCCATTTTGGATATTCAGGTTTATTGTGTTTTACTTATTTTATTAAATTGCTTAATTTTTCGCAACTGTATTAAAAATACTTGTTCAATCAACCAAAATACATCATCTGTGAAGCGCTCGTGGCCCCGCGGACTCAGTGTTCTGTAAACGATCACTGCAGTAAGCAACTTTCACTATGGCCGGTCCATGGATGGGTGACCATCCATGTGATCACTTTGTGACATTTATTTGAGCGTTTCCGTGCTTCGGAAGGCACGTTAAGTCGTTGGTCCCGGTTGCCAGTAAAATAACAGTCGTTAAGTCAAGTTGAAGACTATATTTCAACAGCAGGCAGTCACAACCTGCGCCTGTCCATTTAAACACGGCAACACGGCTCACTACCTATTACGTGGGACAAATTATAAAAAAGGTGAAATGTGGGCATATAATATGCCTCTGTCTACCCCTTCGGAGATAAAGGCGTGACCATATGTATGTATGTATGTATGTGAAAATTTCAGCTCTCTAGTTGTCACGGTTCCCGAGAAAGCCTCATGTCGGACAGACAGACAGACAAGCGGACTGCGAAGTCTCATGAATAGGGTCCCGTTTTTATAATTTGGGTTCGGAACCCTAAAAACTGTGCGGCCAGTTTTACCAACAGCCATCAATCAACAGTATAAATAAGGATTGTAATCTAGAAGACACTTAATGACTTTCTTTAAAAAAGTCTTACAGACTAAGGCTGAGGCCGCACTTGCGGTTACTGCGGTTTTATTCCAAATAAAAACGCACCTAGAAAGATCCAGAACCTACCATTGACGATCCTTCCGTTTGGACGCATAGTATCAGTTCAAGCTATGCAGTCGAATGGTACGGAATAAAATAATTCCTAAAATGATAATAATAGGAGGGGAGGGGGGAAGAGGAACCCGCCTCACACCCTTGATTCGTCAATCCTAACTTACAACCGTTAGTGCCCCTTCACACTAGCGTAGGCGTACGATGGACGTATGCGCGGCGTAGACGCGACGTATACGCGACGTATACGCGACGTATACGCGGCGTATACGCCGCGTTACTGTGGGATTGTGTACAATCATGTTCACAAGCGACTTATTCTCGGCATGGAAATGACTGCTACTAGAAAATAAGTATCTTAAGAGTATATTTGACTTAATAAAAATTGAGCAAGCTGTAATTTGACGAAGCAATTAAAATGCGAAATATAAATTTGCTAAAGATTCTTGTAGGAAATGAAACTATGCGATAAGTTTTTTGCCACACAACTGCCAAACGGCAGGATGCCGGTTATTTTATATGCTGAGTGGGAATTTAAATATCATGATATTCGTAGTCAGCATACTTAAAAACCCATAAAACGATACCTATCATGAAATTTCGTAATTACAGCGCGGCGGCCATATTGGATTTCAAAATCGTCATACAATTCGTACTCAGCATACTAAAAACCTCTAAAAGGTTACCCATCATGAAATTTTGTGTATACGGCGCGGCGGCGGCCATGTTGGATTGCAAATTAACATGTATTTTCGTATGCATCGTTTTAATTATTATGTAATTAATGAAAGAAATCGATATAAAAAATAATAGCATAGGGTCCCGAGGCGCAGCCCGGAAAGTCTTTCCCGAACCACGAACAAAATTTTATTCGCAGTTCGCAAGTCTTCTTTTTTAAAAGTAAAGCCATCAATAGTGTTTCCTGGTCAGAATCTATTTTGTTAACGATGATACCAAAACGTCAACGAATTGTGTGACGCTAGCGCGGCGTATACGCCGCGTATACGTCGCGTATACGTCGCGTCTACGCCGCGCATACGTCCATCGAACGCCTACGCTAGTGTGAAGGCGCACTTAAGGATAACCCCAACTAATTGTATGGGAGGAATGACGAACCGAACTCCTCAGGAAAGGAATTTAGGATGTGGGATAGGAAAAATTACCTGTACCCTCCAGATTGTTGGTAATTAGCACTACTCCGCTTAACAATGTGACTAATTTGTCAACACGTGTTTCGCCTACACACGAGGCATCTTCAGGACTGCTTGGCAGCGAATGAGCTCAGCACGATGTGTTCCGCCTTTTTATGCACTCTCACCACTACCCAGCTACCCACCTGTCAGCGATGAATTGTGTGGGCTGTGCTGCTGGTTTTTAAATAAATTTAGTAACGCCGAGGTATGGACATCTGTTTGTTCATTCAGCAATGTATTCCCCAGGTGTTTTGTAATTTCTAATTGTTATAAAACGCACAATCTAAGGCCTTTCTGGCAATAACGTAAAATTTCAAAAGTATTATTATTATTCAAAGTGTGGCCGGTGTCTACTAAATGTTTAGCAAAGTGTGATTTTCAGTGTTACAATTTCGGAACGCGGCTAGGTGTTCTTTGTACCTGGGTTCGAACGAGCGACCCGTTTGTCCTATATTATATATTGTTACAATGGTCGCATTTCAATTTATAAATACCTGATTTTTTACAATTAGATATTTTATCTTTGGAATTACACCAATTTTTTAAAGAGTTTTGGCATATAAAGGCTGAAAAAATTTCATTTTTTCTAAGTACCCTCGCCACGCGATGTTTCCAAAGTACGGTAGACTATAAAAGCCAAGGCCATCAGCCAAGGACAGTAAAATCATTTTTACTGTCCTTGGCTGATGGGTACAAAAGTAATTTGACGATGTTATTTTGTTTTTTATTTATAAGTGAATGTATTAATTTTGCGCTATAACCGTAGACTGTGCAAGTATTTAGTTCGTTTTGATATGAATCTCTGCTTAACGGAACATTTAATAACCTATGAACCATACTGTGGAACGCCGCTAGTTTGTGCTGCCAGGGATGACACGACGTAGCTGGAATTGTAGTGTCTGTATAAGTAGGTTTACGAAATATCTCGAAACTGTGCTTGGCGTCCTTTCTGAAAATAGTCAGATCTAGAAAATTCAGTGAGTGGTTTTGTACTATTTCTAATTTGAATTTGATTCTAGGGTGAATATCATTTAGTTTTTTGAGAAATATATTTAACTGCCTTTGTGTACCTGTACAACCCATAATTATATCATCAACATAATCTGTAATAATATAAAATACTACCATTTTTAACAATATATTTGTTTTCAAAGTGGTCCATAAACAAATCAGCCATTGAGGGGCTTAAAGGTGATCCGATTGCTAAACCCTCTTTCTGTATAAAGAATTTACTATTAAACTGAAAATAATTTTGTTTCATACACAGCTCAGTTAAACGTAAAATATCACTAATATGTTCCGGATGTATTAATAATTAAATTAATAATTAAAAAAGTAAAATAATTCCTCCTCTCGGTCCTCGATCCTAGGTTCGATTCCTGGGTCAGAACAAATATTTGTGTGTGATACACAAATGTTCTGGAGTTTGTGTTTTATGTACTTGCTATGAAATAAATTATATATTAAAATATAACTACCCAACTGAAAAGCTGTAGCTTTCAGAAAATTGAAGAGATAAATAAAAAGATGGAATTAAAATTTAAAATGATGGTATATTATAATATAAACTCGGGGTCGTGGTTTGTGGTCTCAGGTCGTTTCGGTCAGGGGTTTTGCGATTCCCGATGGACTTCGCAGGGTTCGACTTATCTTGGGTCTCCTGAAGGATGATGCAGTCCGCGACGTAGCCGTGCCGTCCACAATTTCGAATGGCACGGTGTTCTCAACCCGGAGAGCAATTCCAGAGGGTGAGCTTCTGTAGAACCCGAAGGGTAGATATTCACAACCCGAAGGGTGGATCTTCACAACCCGTAGGGTGGACCCTGGAATGTTCCAGATTAGGGGTTAGCTTGAACCCTTTTCCCCGCCTATTCCCAAAGACAGCCGACCCCTGCTAACCATTGCAGGAGTCGGAAGTCTTACAATATCTGCTTACAGCACTAATTTTACACAGATGTCTTTTCACACCCACTTAACTACCCCCTTATAACAGGGTGGACCAACAGCCGCTAACTTTCACTGCTTAAAAATTAGATTACGTTATACACAATTTAACTCACCCAAGGATGGGGTAATCGTCGTTTGCAGCTAGACAATTCTTCACCTAGGGAGAATTTCGCTCCCTATACAATTATATTTTATTTTAAATATATTTCCTGATGCACTGATACTTTCGCGATAGTATATTTTAAATTTGTGATGTGGTTCCCGAAACTGCGCGTGCACTCCTATTTATAGCATTGAACAGCGCCTCTGGCGGCTAGTAGCGTCCCTACGTACTACGTCATTTAGCTACTTGGCGAGTTAACCCGCGCTCGTGTTGATGTGACTATTTGTCGGCAGATGGCGCTTTAATTTATTATGAATTAAATTTCATTTTCAATTTTATTTTTTATTTTTTTTTTTTAAAGATTTTAAATAATTTTAATTTAATCCAAAGGAATTAGGACAAAGGCTCACAGAGTCGACTGGTGACTCTCGCTCCGGATCGTTCTTGGTGCAGAGGCTGGCTGTTGCAATCCAGCGTGGAAACGCGGCGAGTGTGATGGGCACTTTTGCGCCGGGAGCGATAAGGGGCGAGTTGTTTGAGTAGTTTTTAAGTGGAATGACATTTTCAATTAACTAATTTTAATTGATTTATTCATACGTTGTTGCACAACGTTACACAACCTCTCTCTCGCTTTCATGTGACGCTAACAAATTGTTAAATAGGTAGTACCAACATTTTAAAAATAAAATAAAACTTGCAATATAACTTTTACATCTGCATTTATTTGAGCAGAGTTACACCCTAGCTATGCGATCAGTATGAATGAAGAGAGCTCACAATAATCTCACACGCCTATGGCGGAGGCCAGGCCTAGTCAGCAAGCTAGTGTCAAAGAGTCTGAGATGATGAAGATGTGTATATATTATGTACGAATCATTAGTACCTACTTAATAAAAAAATACTAATATTTTACAAGACTTTTGTATCTACCTGTACTAAATTAAAACTGATACAATGCTACAAATTTAGAAATGTACCTTCATGTACTGCGCGGCCGCTTTTTACGTAATTTCAATTTGGTTGGTTTACTCGTGTTTGCATCGATTCCGGTTGTAGATGGTATTTTTCTTATATTTTGTTAAATACTGAATGTAATGAGCTGATTTTTTTAATTTGAGTAGTTGAATAAATACACAAAATATTGCAATATAGTTTGTTGTGTTTATTTTCTAAGAACATTGACAACAAAGGTCATATAAAACAATGGGCTGACTGCGACAAATTTTGTGATTACTCTGTAATTACTAAGAAGATATTAATGAAACTCGGTTGAAGAGTGTAGACTTTGATTAGATACAAATTAACGTTACAAGTTTGGCTGTAAGGTTCCTATTTTAGGCACTAGAGGTTAATTACCTGATTTTACCTATATGTCGATATCTTTTGAGTGGGATATTATTTTCAATTTCTGCTTTTACACAGAATATAAACAAATTGATAGCAACGTACATGAGTAAACTCAACACTGTAACAAGTCTTTGTATATGATAATTACGATATCGTCAAACGTACTCCCAGCGGAAACCTGAATTACTCCGTGATATCATGATACACAAATTTCATTCACAGCTCACAAAATTCATTTACAGCTCGCACCAAGCTACCTAATGAGCCTTTTCTTTTTGCAAAAAAAAGAAAAAGTTCAGCTGGGCTGACGTTTCGAACGTACTGCTGGCGGAATCAGTTTTTCAAGAATATCTTCACAATGGCTGGATACACAAATTTCTATTTACGATACACATTTACACGGACTCTTACGCTAATTTTCTGCATAGGTATCTAGAATTTAAAAAATCGACACTTTTCCGCCAGGAGTACGCACACACGTCGGCTGCTTTCAATGCCGGGTGGAGGCTGCAGATTTTCGTGCAGTCCACGTATCACAGGGCGTGACTCCTATCACCGCTATAGTGGGCCAGTTTTTGCCCGTATCATACAGCCCTGCCGTGAAATAAAACACACAAAATAATTTGCTGACCACGCGACAGACGAAGAGTGAAATGCTTTGCAAAAAGAAAAGGTGACTCACCAGTTTTCTGGGTAAAATGTAGCAAGTACTTTATTATAACCTCGTATAATGGCGAGGTACCAACGCCAGAGCTTGTGCGAAAACTTCGAGGCACAGCTCACAAAGCCAAAAAAGAACCGACTACCCCAAAGCAGGTCATTTATATCTTCGTTCTCGGAATATTCTCGCAATCTATTCTTGTAATAAATCTATAGAAGTGAAAATTCTGTACATTCAAAACATCAAAAAAATAAATAGCAGGGGGTGTTACTAGACCGACACCAAACCCAAAAATGTGATTAAAAAAATTTTTGTCTGTCTGTCTATTTGTTCAGGCATCACGCAAAAACTACCGGTTCGATTACGATGAAACTTGGTATAATTATTCTTTAATATCCTGGGCACCACACTGGGTACTTTTTATCCCGGAAAAGTATATAGAATTCAAACCAAACTTAATTTTGCGGTTCGATCCCTAGACCCAAAGTTATTATCTATTATTGCTTAAACCTTAGACCATATATCGCGGGACTAGCCTTTGCGAACCACCGCATACAAAAATATTCTGCTAGTTTTCATAGCGGGTGAAAGGGGAAACACAAAGACATATAAAAATCGACAAACGCGTAATGGCTGTTGTGTGTTAATTTTTATTGTACAGTCAACTACAATGAAATGTACTAGTTTAATCATATAAAATGATGTACTGATGTACAGTGCTTTTTATAAAGCCAAAAGACCAAATGGTCTATTGGCTTGGCAGAAAACAATGCTTAATAATAGAATATATTTTGATAGATGCTATCATAAGATATTCTGTTACATAGTTAAGTAACAGAGTATCTTAACTAACACAGTTATATGAGAGAGTATCTTAGGGTCCTCTGTCATAATCAACAGAGTCACATAACAGTGCATCTTATGGTGTCTCTTAATCAACAGAGTCAAATAAAGTGCCAACATATTCACTATTCTGTTGAAAACGGAGATCCTGCAAAAGTATGAAAATCTCTACGATCTTTGGCAGTGGGGAAGTCAGATCAAGATTCCTTACCTAAAACTTTAATCTGAATTTACTCAATCAGCATTTCTCAGCTTCGTCAAACTTTGATAAAACTATATCCCCTCCCTACTGTTCTCCTTTCTTTTTTAGTCAATTATCTGTTTGTGATGTTAAGAGGAGTATAATGTCGATAAGTTCTAACGCGATTGGTACTGAATGTCCAAGCCGTTATATGATTATTCCTATTATTGACAAAATTCTTCCTGTCATATGTCATGTTCTAAATTTCTCACTATAACAACAGCACATTTCCAGAGGCTTGGAAAAATGTTCATATTATTCCTATCGCTAAAAAGAAAAATCCTTCCACGTTTTCTGATTACCGTTCTATCTGTATTCTCCCTTTTATTTCCAAATTTCTTAAACGGTTCCTTTCCGCCCAGCTCACGAATTACCTTTCCACAAACCAACTCTTGAACCCCTTTCAATCTGGTTTTCACTGGCCACAGCACAACCATTACGTTGACTCATATTACGGAGGACATCACAGTAGGCATGGAAAATAGCAACCTCACAGTACTAGCATTGCTGGACTTCAGCACGCGTTTAACACGGTGGATTTTGACATCTTACTTAGTATACTCTCCTCCCTTAACATATCTCCCACAGTGATTGACTAGTTTCATAGTTACGTGTTTGGCCGCCAGCAGCGTATTGTCGTCGAAGATAGTTCTTCGTCTTGGTGCAATATATCTAACGGTGTGCCGCAGGGAGGCGTTTTATCTACCTTACTTTTCGCTGTTTTTATTAACTCAATCACAACAAATTTATCTTCTTCCTATCACCTTTACGCTGATGATCTCCAAGTATTTTACCAGGCTCCGTTAGACAAGCTAAGCGAGGCTATGGGCAACGTCAATGAAGATTTGCGTTTGCTGCTGCAGCTGGATTGAATTATATGGCTTTAGAGTGAACCCATCTAAGACCCAGGTTATCGTTATCGGCGGATCCAGAATGATCCCTAAAATTTACTAGACTCGACTCCGGTGATGTGTAATGGCGCTGTTATATCCTATGGCTAATTCGCTTTCGCCGGAATACACATATCTTATCGTTGTTATACAGTTCACTATTTAACCCCTTTATTCCTTCCTATCTTAAAAAACGCTTTGACTTTCTGAGCAACTCTCACAATAAATTTCTATGATCGTCGAATAATTTGAGATTAAATATGTCCGGATATTCCTACCTTTATGGACAAATCTTTATCTGTTCATGCGGTTCGGTTGTGGAATGCTCTCCCTGTGTCTATCAGACGTGCTCAGAGCCTGGCCATATTTAAGAGGCTAGTGAACGATCACAATTTGAGAAACATTGGCTATATTTAGTTGTGCCTATCAGCAAACTGACATTTTTGTTAATTATGTGTATTTAAGTATCTATGGGAGTGTATTTATCGTTAGGTATATGACATAATACCTATACACCCATTGTGTAGATATATAATTATAATCTATCTCTATATATTCTATTTATTTAGTATTTATGTACTTCATACATGTGTAACTACTATACCTACGTAGATATTTATATAGGTACATACACACATACATATGTATGTATGTGTGTATGTACCTATATAAATATCTACGTAGGTATAGTATTTATTTCAAAATGTTAATCTTTGAGTGTAACATCTTGCTGCCCCAGAACTAGTCTCATAATTAGGGAGTATTCCCGTTCGTCCCCTTGACTTCGTCCCCCTAGGGGGACGAACGGGAATTTAATATTTTATTTTCCCGATGGTCCCCTTAATTTTCTTGGGGGGACGAACGGGAATAATTTTTTCATTCTTTTTTTGTTCTATTGCTCCCAACAAATAATATAAGACAGGTGCGTTGGTGAAACATCAAATTTGAAATTCTATTTTTATTTACAAATGAAGATCAACAAAACAAATGAAGATCAACAAAACAAATGAAGATCGACAAAACAAATGAAGATCGACTAAACAAATGAAGATCGACTAAACAAATGAAGATCGACAAAACAAATGAAGATCGACGAAACAAATGAAGATCGACGAAACAAATGAAGGGCGACGAAACAAATAACGCCCTTAGCACACCTCCGCCGCGATACCATGATAGCGGAACCGCAGTAATTCCGCCAAGTTCTGTCACATGTAGGAGGAGCGGAACACTAGCGAAACCGCCTGTTCTAATGCATAGATTTAACTATCTTCTATCTCTTTCACCGCACGGTTTCGCCAATCTGCTCCTACGCCAGTCAAACCTCCGCGCTTCGGCCGCCTTGTTATTGCAGTGCCGCGTTGTCTACGCGCCGGTTTGTCAAAATTGACAGAAATACAGAGCGGAACGGCGAAACTAACATTTTTTCAGTAAATGGACGTGAAGTTCACGGAAAAACTACTTCAAGCCTTCAGAAATAGACCCTTTATGTATTTATTAAGTCATCCAGATAATAAAAATAATATGATAAAATTGCGATAGCGTCACATCGACTAACTCGTGTCAGGTTCCGTTGCCCAGTTCCGCTGTTCAATCCACACTTGATCACAGCGGAATTCATTCAGCGGTTCCGCTGTTCTGGTTTCGCGGCGGAGGTGTGCTTAGGGCGTGAAGGTCGACGAAACAAATGAAGATCGGCGAAACAAATGAAGACCGACAAAACAAATGAGGATCGGCAAAACAAATGACGGTCGGATAAACAAATGACGATCGAAAAAACATAATTAGATCAATAAAACAAAAGACTAAGCAAGTTGATAAGGGCAAAAACTACTTGCAGCCATATTTTGTAATCTAGATCAGTGGCGGCTGGTGGATCCTCGATCTGGTGGTGCACTTTTCTTGCTTTCTTGTTTTAAATTTAATAAGTGTTAATTTTATATCAACTTTATTTTGAAAAGTTTTGTATGGGTAAGTGTAAGTACTTAGTTAATGTTTATGCTCATTTTCACACACTCTACAAACTTTACACGCAGTATAGAATAGAACTAAGAACAAAATAAAAAGAGTTAACAATTTAAAAATCAAACCAATCAATAAATATGTATTTAACGCGTCACAGATACAGCGAAACAATACCGGGAGAAAGCGACTCATTGCCCGGTACATTTTCTATAAACGATGTTTTGTCTCATGCGCCAAGCGTGTTAGCTCGTATCTAGTACAAGATGTATGGGCAGCCCTCGTGCACTCGGGAAAGCGCACGCCGATTTTTTTTACAGGGAAACTAGGCTTTGGTACTATTTGGTAGTGTAGCAAAGGGCTTAAATTGTTTCGTCATAATTAGTTAGGTATGTTATAGTTTTGTGTTTTTGTATGTTTAAATAATAAGTGTTACATACCTAATGGTAGGATTGGTAAGTAATTTAATAATAAAGAAGGCGTAATTTTTAAATCTTTTGAGCTGGTGGTTCACCGCACGAGCGCACTTAAGGTACGGCCGCCACTGATCTAGATGCGAGAGCCATTCAAAAAAATAGGTGCAAGCTCGACCTTAATGACATTTATCTAAAAATGTGCTTTTAGGCGTTTATGGACATATCACTGATCACGAATATAAATAAAAAATAAATAGATATTATGCATGCTCATAAGGTCGAAATTTGCTTGGATCCTTTTTGTATTCTAGATGCGATAAACATTCAAAAAAATAGGTGCAAGCAATTCTTTACCTTCTGGACATGCATAATATTTATTTATTTTTTACATATTCATGATCAGTGATGTCTATAAACGCCAAAAAGCACATTTTTGAGAAGTGTTATCAAGGTCGAGATTTGCTTGCACCTATCTTTTCGAATGGCAATCGCATCTAGATTACAAAATATAGCTGCAAGTAACTTTTGACCTTATCAATTTGCTTATAAAGGGTGTTCTTTTTAGAGGTATAGAACTTTGAAATTGAATTAAACAAATGGGATTATTTTTCTTGATATGAAATTGACTTTATTCGAAAGACAATTTTCTGGCATTATAATTTAAATGTGATTTCTGGCACATGACCGCCACGGCTAGCTCAGACGTAGTCTAATCCAGAGGTCCAATTTTCGACGACTTTTTTCAACATTTGTGGCCGTATATCGGCAATAGCGCGCCGAATGTTGTCCTTCAAGTGGTCAATCGTTTCGGGCTTATCGGCGTAGACTAGCGACTTCACATATCCCCACAGAAAATAGTCAAGTGGCGTTAAATCGCACGATCCTGTAGGCCAATCCACGGTACCAAAAGGTGAAACTATGCGGTTACCAAACGTTTCCTTCAATAAATCAATTGTGACACGAACTGTGTGACATGTTGCACCGTCTTGTTAAAACCACAACTCTTGCACATCATAGTTGTTCAATTGATGGATGAAAAAGTCAGTTATCATCGCTCTATAGCGGTCACCATTGACTGTAACGTTCCGGTCAGCATCGTTTTTAAAGAAGTACGGACCAATTGTTTCACCAGCCCATAAAGCACACCACACAGTCAGTTTTTCTGGATGTAACGGTGTCTCAACATACGCTTCAGGATTATCATCACACCAAACGGCAATTTTGTTTATTGACGTATCCATTCAACCAAAAGAGGGCTTCATCGCTAAACAAAATTTGCTTATGAAAATTGCGATACGTTTTTCGGGCAGAACCATGATTTTCAAAATAAATTTGCACAATTTGGAAGCGTTGTTCCGGCGTCAGTCTATTCATGTTCAAATGCCAAACCAAACTAAACATAAATCACTTGGCAGTTAACAAAATTACCGCCAGTTAAAAAAGTTGAGCCAACTTAAAGTTCTATACCTCTAAAAAAAACACCCGTTAGTTAGTCTTTTGTTTTACTGATCTGCATGTTTTTTCGATCGTCATTTGTTTATTTGACCGTCATTTGTTATGACGATCGTCATTTGTTTTATAGATCTTCATTTGTTTTTTCGATCGTCATTTGTTTATCCGAAGGTCATTTGTTTTGTCGATCTTCATTTGCTTTTTTTTTCATCTGTTTATCGTCATTTGTTTTTTTTTTTCATTTGATTTCGGTCGAGGGGGACGAAAGGGGGACGAATGGCACTTAATCGAAGAACATATTCCCATTCGTCCCCTCTTGAATTAGGAGGGGGACGATCGGGAACGATTAAATATTATTTTTGTGAATTCCCGTTCGTCCCCCTCGGGGGGACGAAGTCAAGGGGACGAACGGGAATACTCTAATCTTTATTATAAGGTTGCCTGTAAAAAATTGCCTCGTGCGATAAGGCCGCCAATTGTAAAACCAATTTAGTGTAAGTTAGTAGATATAAGTATCAAAATATATTTTGGTGTTACAATAAAGAATATCAATCTAACAGTGCATCTTATTCTACAAGTCTCTTAGTCATCGGCGTCAAAAAACAGTGCATCTTATGGTATAGTCAAGAGACTATACCATAAGATGCACTGTTTATTATTAAGAAATCAACTGAGTCAAATAACAGTGCATCTTATGGTTAATTAACAGACTTGAATAATTTTACAGTATCTCTTATTCGAAAATAAGATGTTGCTGAAGCTATAATCTGTAGACATCAAGTCCGCATTTACATCTATTCCATTGTATCCATGTTTTATAAGGGAATTCTTCAAAATGTCGATCAAATAAGGCGCAGGTGTGCGTGCGTGAATCGCTCTCGCCACTCTGTCACCTAGGGTCTGCTTCTGTAAGAAAAAAAAATCATTTATTTTACGCTCGACCGACAGGCACAGCACAAGTACAACCAAAACAAAAATACATTTAACTACTCTGCCTCTGTGGCGCAGTCGGTAGTGATACTGCCTGCGGCGCTATAATATGTATGTATTTAAACGTATTAATATCCGTGGTTTGATACCCATAACACAAGCAGGTTATTCCTAGCTTACTTTGGGATCAGATAGCGTTGTGTGAAATGTCCGTGAATATTTATTTATTTATTTAAAAAAAAACTACGAATAAAAATATTAACATATAACAAAACAAAAAATATTAATACACAGAATTATAAACCCGTAACCCACAAATTTTTTTTCGTTTTGTTCTTTTCCCTTCCACCCTGCGCAAAACCCGGCCCTCTCTCAGCGTAATGCTGTTGATGGTGTAAATCACCACCGACAGCCATATTTATTTATTACTAGCTGGTGCCCGCGGCTTCGCTCGCGTCATCGTCGGCTCATCACATCATTTTGTATTCTACCATACATACATACATTATTATGCATAGAAACCAGTATTCATAGATCTCAACTCCAGAGCCAGGGTTAGAAACCAGAGGCCTAAACACGGCGGTCGCTTACGCAGCACCGAGGTAGTCAGATATACAGTAAAGAACCTCTGAAATCCATTACAGCATTATCATGGTAGGGTGATATTAATTTGGCGACTCAAATCAAACAATCAAAGAAACAAACATCTTTATTCATGTAGGTTCATAGTAATACAATGAACGTCTTTATGAATGATTCTACATTTACATTTACTGCCAGATTCGCAAACCAATAGGTAGAGCCTGTGAGTAAGAATCTGGCAAGAAATCTCACGGCCACTCTTTTCAAACTGCCAATAAGTACCTATAAACAAAATATAGCATGGAAAACACCCCCCCCCCCTCTCTTAAAATATAGTATACATACTTATGGAGTAGGGACAGGTTGTGATCACAAAGTATCAATATGAAAATACGATAAAAAAAATGCACGACCAAATCAATAATTATGAGCCAAATTGAATTCTTGCCTCACGGCGCATTAACTTAATGGCGGGTGAGCTATTTTGAGGCTTTTTTGACTCACTACAAATAATTTCCGTCCCCAGCTCGATTCTCCAACAACCTTTCTTATGCTGACAAACAATATAGGGTACTTGGCGTCCTGTTCAACTGGTTTCTTCGAGAGTATCATTAATTTCATACACGCGCCGAATGGTGTGGCAAGTATGTGCAAATACCGGGAATGATTCTCTGCTGCTCATTATGTCCCAATGGAATAAGAGACGGGGAGATTTTAGTTAGATGGTATTCAACCACGTTTTCTTGTCCTTATCGTATATCCGTTTTCGGTTAGTTACTGGGAGACCGCCCAGTTTGGTTGGATTCATCGAAACTGTGGCCTTAAAATAACATTGCGGAGGAAGCTGTATAGATCATGACCTGCTAGCCTCTCATAGGTTCTGCCAAAGGGACACGATCCCAAATCTTATGCGAGCTGCTTCAACTCCCTGTGGGCCAGCTGGATTTCCTCGTCCGCAACTCGTCCATCACGAGAAACCGCCAGATCAACAGGCAACACCCCCGCAAGCACAGGTAATGTTATAGTGTTGCGTGATCGGTAAGTCTTCATGAGCAATAATAATGCTGATTGCTGAGTTCTCAAAAATATACGCTTGACCACAAAGTTAGACGACCGCGGTACCATACAGCTGCAGCGTACATCAACGTAGCAACAAAGGTTCCTGAGTACAGAACTCTCAAGTGCTGCGTGTCATATTCCCCACGTAGAGGCAGACACGCTGTAGACATTCTAAAAACAGTTCCGAAGTCTTTTAACCAATACAATCCACATGCGAGCTGTCGGACGTTGCATCGTCCCGAGTAACACCGAGCGCTTTTGCCTGTGACATAGTCGCAACCGAGGCGCCGCAGGTTCGGCATAGCATCCCTGTAGGATTTTCTTCATGTTAAAAAAACTAATATTATAAAGAGAATAGATTTATAGATTTGATTGTATGCAGGCTTCCCCACTACTGAACTCATTTGTAAACTATTTTACTGCTGGGAAGTTACACTATCCCCGGGTCACATAGGCTATATTCCCTTACTATATACCACGGGAACGGGAACTACGTGGTGGGATGGGAACTATGCGAGCGTGACTTCACGGCTTATGAGATAGGTACTGCCTGGTGATAGAGAGACGGGCAGCGGAGTCTCAGTAATAGGGTTCCGTTTTTACCCCTTTGGATGCGGAACCCTGAATGTTTTTCGTCCAAATCAAGCAAAATTTTACCTATGCAAGGTAATTAAAACTTTGGTTGGAGAATCATGTTGACAGTCTTTAGTCGAAGGATGAATACCCTGATAATAGTTGGTTTTATTTGAATGAACCGTACACACTTAGAGCGAGTTCGTTAATTATTCCTGAACAGCCTGTGTCTAAGTCTACCGGTTCAACTTTTTATACTAAACTTTAATTAATCAACATGAAGACATTTACAATAACACAAAATCAATCTCTGTTGGACATCAAATAGGAATGACAATGTCAATCGGATTTAACGTTCAAAAATGTGTCACTATTAAAAGTAATTTAAATCAAAAATAATGAGTAAGTTTTTTAAGGAGTATTGATAACAATTCTGGAAAAAAAATTCCTTAAATTATCTTACATTCCCTTTTTAGCTCGTTATAGTATAATTTTTTATAAAATACGAAACACATCTTTAATCAATAATGATTTTAATGCTATAAGCCGAATTTGAAGTAGATCAGACCAAGGAATCACGTTGTCCCATACAAACTTTACCCTTCTTTTTTATACCCTTGGAGGTGGAATTTGCAAAAATGGTAAAATTACTTTCTTCAAATTGTAACAAAGAACGCTCGTGCTGAGTTTCATCACCGTACCATAAACCGTTTAGGCAATAATTGATAATAACTTTGTACGACTATAGTTCTTTCATCTGCGATTCGATTAACATGAGCGCCATCTTTTATCTATCGAGAGATAACTTTTACACAATCTACGTTTATTCTATATTCAACAAGTTTGATGTACTACTATAGCAGCTAATTTATCATGATTTAATTTTTAAAATAATTTGCCATGCATTATATATCCAAATAAGATATTTTAAAATTGGAATTCCGGAATATGAAACTACTAGTGCCATCTCTTGATATTTTCTGTACACTAAAGATAATCTGTATGGATTGGGTACCTGTGATCTTACATAGGTACACATCCTAAAACACACACACACAGACACTTTCAAAAACATTCACACACATACCCTACCACATACATACTCAAACATACTTACACAGAGCTCTAATACTCAACACTCTTGTGGCACGAGTGATTTGTTAATTGTCTTTTTCATGTTTCTGTTTTGTTGTACTCGTATTCTGATTTTCTTGTCTTAAGCATTTGTATCGTGCCACTATAAAAATCTTGTGTACCGTTAAATTGGTTATCTTATTTAATCAAGATCTCCAGGAATGACTAAATTTCAAAATACAGGTTTGTGCCTAGTTTGGAATCAGATTAGGTACCCAAATTTTAATGTACATTTTTTGTAGGTCTGTATCCCAAATCATATTAGGGTTAAATTAAGGACAGTAATGGAAGATTGACTGGGTTAAATAATATGTCCAGATTCCAGAACTACACTTGAACGCTATAGGAATAAAGGAGATATTTTGACAGAACAATTTGTGCCCCGGTATTTGAGTACAAGACAATTATGACTATTCAAGATAATGCAGCAAAAAATACAATTAAACCAGAGGGCTTTTATGGAAATAGTATAATCATCTGTGATGCTACTTATGTCTATATACAAAGTAGTAGTAATTACTTACTTGTTTCAGAAAGAAACATAAATAGTTTGCATAAATATACAAACCTTGTTAAACCTTTAATATGATTGTGTGCTGTAATGGCCATAAACTAAATTAGCTGTTCCCTGCGACTTCGGCCGCGTAGAAGTCGTTATCGCGTAAAATCATAACCCTCCTTTTGTGCAGTCGGTTAAAAAGTAGCCTATGCTATGTCCTTCCCAGGGCCTTGAACTATCCCTATATATCCGTCAGACCGGTCATGTACGAGTGGCTGGAGAGGAGGCACGGTGCTCTCTCCTACTGGTTGTCACAGATGCTTACCGGGCACAGGAGCTTCGGTCAGTATCTGTGGCGAATACACCGGGAAACCACGGCCGAGTGCCATCACTGTGGGGAGCGCAGCGAGGACACAGCGCTCCACACATTGGTGGAGTGCACGGTGTGGGCGCAACAGCACCAGGTCCTTGTGGCAGGTCCACACCTGGACACTCTCTCGCTGGAGACCATGATGCGCGCCATGATCTTCGGCGGGAGTAAGTGTGAGTGCGCTGCCTCTTTCTGCCAGCAGGTCATGCTCGTGAAATAGGCGGCTGGTTATAAATAGTTACTACGTACTTATATTGAGAAAAAAAAGTGGTAGTGGCGCCATCTGGAGATGCGGCTCTCTCAGAATACCAGCGCTGTTTTAATCTATACTATAATAAGAGAGTAGAAATCGTGTGTCTGTACAATTGATAAAATTTTAAAAAAAGTAGCGGGGGCGGTATAAAAACGCCAATAGTGCACAAAAATGATGTTTTTAAAATTCTTTTCTGTCTGTCTGTCTGTCTGTCTGTCTGTCTTGAGCGTCAGGATTTCCGAAGATACTGAACGGATTCATTTGTTGTTTACAAAAAAAGATTAAGCTCAACTCGGGGGAGGCTTTAGGCTATTTTTCATCAAAATCGAATCGCAGATGAAAGAACTATAGTCGTATAAAGTTATTATCAATTATTGCCTAAACGGTTCATGGTACGGTGATGAAACTCAGCACGAGCGTTCTTTGTTACAATTTGAAGAAAGTAATTTTACCATTTTTGCAAATTCCACCTCCAAGGGTATAAAAAAGAAGGGTAAAGTTTGTATGGGACAACGTGATTCCTTGGTCTGATCTACTTCAAATTCGGCTTATAGCATTAAAATCATTATTGATTAAAGATGTGTTTCGTATTTTATAAAAAATTATACTATAACGAGCTAAATAGGGAATGTAAGATAATTTAAGGAATTTTTTTTCCAGAATTGTTATCAATACTCCTTAAAAAACTTACTCATTATTTTTGATTTAAATTACTTTTAATAGTGACACATTTTTGAACGTTAAATCCGATTGACATTGTCATTCCTATTTGATGTCCAACAGAGATTGATTTTGTGTTATTGTAAATGTCTTCATGTTGATTAATTAAAGTTTAGTATAAAAAGTTGAACCGGTAGACTTAGACACAGGCTGTTCAGGAATAATTAACGAACTCGCTCTAAGTGTGTACGGTTCATTCAAATAAAACCAACTATTATCAGGGTATTCATCCTTCGACTAAAGACTGTCAACATGATTCTCCAACCAAAGTTTTATTGTTGACATGAGTGGGTACAAAGATCTTATAGTAACACATAACTGGTTCTCCAAGTCTGCCAGTGGCTTACACAATTCTTAATCTATTGTTATAATCTAAATAAAATTTCATTTTTTATATTACAATACGATATACACATTCATCATTATATGTCACTGTTCATCAATCTATTCCCAATTAAATTTTAGTAGACATCAATTCTGTACATCTTGAAAAGAAAAACATATTTTCCAAGGCTTACATATTTTAAGATTATTATTAGGATTTATAACATCAGACACAGGGTACATAAATAATTTAATTTTCAGAATTAAATTATTTATGTTACCAAATGTCAAAAATTCAAAATGTCAAAGCTACAAATGTCAAATTTATTCAATGTCACTGATTTGTAATTATCTAAATGGTCAATAGTGTCAATATATAATAAATGTCAAATACATAGCTCAGACCATCTACGCTACATCAAGGTTGTCCTTCAGATAATCATCCACCGAATAGAAACATTTATGAATCAGTAATAATTTTACTCTATTCTTAAAAATATTAAGTTCAGCAAGTTCTCGCAAGGATTTTGGCAAATGATTACACAAGTCCAAAAAAAAACATTTTTTTGGGTTTCTTGTTAAATTAATATTTTCTGATTGTCTACAGCTAAAAGTAACCAAAGGCTCCATTTATTGTAAATAAAGTTTGCTTTTGTACATTTTACAATTAAAATTAAATCTTTTAAAATTTTGGCACATAGTTTGGAAGAGCAACGTATTTATGACGCAAAAGACGGGGAATGATGTTAATTCTTTTTGCAATATTTGTAACAAATTCATCAAAGTGAGAGCTAAAAAATTCAGTTTGTTGTTAACAATGGAATTTGCTCTAGGAAGATGTAAATATTAGTGATCAAAGAAAGCGTCATGGGACTTTTTCTGCATTTTTACAAAGTAAGACGGACTTTACTATTGCAATGATGTGACAGGTTTATTTGAAACAATTAGAATCCCTTGTGTTCCTTCTGAGTGGCGTCTTTTTATCGACAGTTCTACAAAAAGTTTAAAAGCTGCATATAAAATTGGGCCTCATGAAGCAATTTGTGAAGGCTCTTCGTCAGGACTCTCCAGCTTTTGAATTTTTTCCTAAATTGTCAGAGGCTAAAGTCAAAGCTGGTATTTTCGTCGGTCCACAAATTAAGAAAATAATGAGATGCGAAAATTTTCCCGAGTTGCTGAATGGCAACGAGAAACAAGCGTGGCTCAGCCTTAAAGTAGTGATCCATGGCTTTCTTGGTAATAATAAAGCTGCAAATTATAAATACAGCAGGGCCTCGGTAATCCGGACTCCCGCTTGTTCGGTGATCGCTGTAATCCGGCCGGGCAATGGGATTCGCGGGGTAGGCCCGGGGTGTAGGTGCGGGGGCTGTCATGAGCCAGTGCGCCGTCACTCTTTTGTTTATCGCCTTTCGTGTACGTAGTGTCAATTAAGTGCGCTCGCTCACATCATGGCGCCGCCACGTAAACATTCGACATTAACAATAAAAGACAAATTGCGGATTTTACAAATGTTAGATAAGGGTGACAGCTACCCTGTCAGTGCTCGGAAGTTTGGTATCATCTTCTGGTTCGTCAATATCTGTGAGAAATTCAGGGTGCAAATTCTTCCATGATTTGTTAATTAGCGATGTCTTAACATTGGCCCAGCAATTAGCCAAAAGAAAAACTGTGTCCTTTAAAGTTATCGATTTTAATGAGTCCATGAGGTTTTCAGAACATGATGCAAGACAGTTAACCAAAAGTGATTTGCGGTAATTTAACTTCACATTTTGTATAACGTTCTGATCCATTGGTTGTATACACGCCGTGGTGTTAGGTGGCAGGAACATTGCAAAAATGTGGCCGTCTTTAGAGACAAGTTCATCTGCTGATGGATGTCCAGGACAATTATCCAACAATAACAGTGCCTCCTCCAGCCAGGAGGCAAATTAACAGACAAAAGATGGCGGCGGACCGCGGGAATGAATTCCGTTTTAAACCACTCAAGAAACAAGTCTTTCGTAACCCAAGCATTTTTCTGTGCACGATAACAAACAGGAAGACGCGTTGATTTAAATGCTCGTGGGTTTTTTGATTTTCCGACAACAAGCAATTGAAGTTTATGAGTTCCAACCGCATTTGCACAAGGCATGAATGTCACTCTCATCTTCATCATTTTCCTTCCAGAAGCCGACTGCTCATTGCCAGAGGCTAATGTATGATTTGGCAACAATCGCCAGTACAAACCAGATTCGTCAGCATTGTAAACCTGTTCCGCTGTTAATTTTTTTTCTCTAATAACTTTCTGTAACTCTAGTTGGAATGGTCCGATAGCGGCTTCATCATTTGACAGTTTTTCACCGGCCATTTTTAAACGTCTTATTCCGTGGCGTTTTTTAAATTTGTCTAACCATCCCCGGCTTGCATTAAATCCGATATTGGAGTTTGTAATCTGGCGATGAAAAATTCGAGCTTTCTCACAAATCATATCACCACTTACAGGAACATGCAATCGCCTTTGTTGCAAAAACCACGTAAACAAAGCATCTTCTAAAACAGGATTTTCCGATTTCTTCAGTGTTTTTCGTACACCGGGACCACGTTCTGTTAGGCTAACAAACTTCAAGAGTTTGTCTTTGTTTTTCTTTATGTCGCCTACAGTTGACCTGCCTATACCAAACTTCCGAGCAATGACAGGGTAGCTGTCACCCTTATCTAACATTTGTAAAATCCGCAATTTGTCTTTTATTGTTAATGTCGAATGTTTACGTGGCGGCGCCATGATGTTAGCGAGCGCACTTAATTGACACTACGTACACGTAAGGCGATAAACAAAAGAGTGACGGCGCACTGGCTCATGACAGCCCCCGCACCTACACCCCGGGCCTACCCCGCGAATCCCATTGCCCGGCCGGATTACAGCGATCACCGAACAAGCGGGAGTCCGGATTACCGAGGCCCTGCTGTATTTATAATTTGCAGCTTTATTATTACCAAGAAAGCCATGGATCACTGCTTTAAGGCTGAGCCACGCTTGTTTCTCGTTGCCATTCAGCAACTCGGGAAAATTTTCGCATCTCATTATTTTCTTAATTTGTGGACCGACGAAAATACCAGCTTTGACTTTAGCCTCCGACAATTTAGGAAAAAATTCAAAAGCTGGAGAGTCCTGACGAAGAGCCTTCACAAATTGCTTCATGAGGCCCAATTTTATATGCAGCTTTTAAACTTTTTGTAGAACTGTCGATAAAAAGACGCCACTCAGAAGGAACACAAGGGATTCTAATTGTTTCAAATAAACCTGTCACATCATTGCAATAGTAAAGTCCGTCTTCCT